>BLKR01000235.1:335000-457500 GCA_011170035.1 Teleogryllus occipitalis
TTATTCATTTAGTATTTTTAAGTGAATTCTTAGTAGGAAACTCTCTTCTAGGAATTTGTGAAATATTTTATACCCTGTACAGGAAACTGAAGAGAGAGACAATTCTTTCAGATAGTATTTCTTTTGATGATTTTGATCTTGTCTACTTAATCGCAAGGTTCATGAAATAAATTGAATTTCTGATTGAAAAAAATTCCACAAAAATCAGATACTTAATAAAAATACTTTTTTCCATTTTTTAACATCTAATTTTTTGGTAGTGGTGTTTTTTCAAAACTAAGGGCCCCAGCACATGTGCATTACGTTAATGTGCATTAAATAACTCGCATCATAGAATAACACACCATCTTATGTGAAACAACACATGTGCACTTCGGCTGTTCTGCATACGATAGTGGTAATCTATGATGTGTATTAATTATCGCATGTCAAAGCAATGCTCTTGTGACAGGCCTAAAATGGTAAACTAATTCTTCAAATTACTGGCAAATTCTTGGCATTTTCATGTGTGAAAAAGTATTTTTGAGATTTTGATATCAATGAATGTACATAACTTTTGTATAAAATTTCTTACATTAAATGTCTTTTAATGATATTCCTGCATTTGTGCAAAGAACCAAATATTTGAGATTCCTTTGTGGTATTGTGTTTAATATAATAATGTATCGTTACCCAAATGATGATTGTTATGTGCTATTTCAGATTATATTTGGTAATGTACTATATCAGGTGACACATTCATCTAAAGTTATTGCGAAAGATATGAGTAAGCCTATATTAATATTTTTCCATGTTCATGTGAATCCTCATAAAATTAATTTTAGTTCCAAATGACCAAAGCCTCATAATATAATTTATTATCAACACGTTGAATGCCATGTGGTTGTTGGCAGCCACAGTGGTGCCTGAAATCTGTGGTTCTCTTGGTGTCAAGTCCTTTTCCTGGCTTGTAGATAAAACCAGTGTTGTAGATGTGGCTTGTGCATTACATCCCCATTTGTGGAATAGTATTAGCCAAGTCATTCTTGGTTATAGTTGTTTCTTTCTGTTCTATGTCTTAATTTGTGTATCTGATTGTGTAGATCCAGATATGTATTCAGGAAATCTAGTACAATTTGGTTTCTATCTTCCATTTGCATTTTTTCAAAATATACTTGTGTTTTAATGTCATATGTTCATGTTAAAAACCCACGAGAAGTTGCCGAGATCTTACCACCAAGATTTCAGAATTTCTGCTTGGTGAAACTGTTGCCTAACAAAATGTATCCATGACTGAGTCATTAAATCACAAACTCGGTTGCTGGACTGGATGTCCCCATTTTGCTGAGATCTGCCACTGAAATAGCCCTGACACATTAAATAAGATCTTGTGAAAGTTGAGACACCAGGATGTTATTTTATAGACTGGAAACTTTTATAGACTGGATACCTATTTGCAAGCAGAGCGGTAAGTTAGAACTTGAAAATTGTGCCCGAAGGCCTATATGCAGGTGCCTAAAAGTACCATCTGAAAGGTAATGGAACACATCCTGGTTTGAATTTTCTTCTAAAACAAGTTGTACATTTTAATCAGCAACGAACATATGATAGACATTAAACATGGCTTGTCATGACAAACCTTTTTGCAACCCAGTTGTGGATTGAATGTAGACAAATAAAGCTATCACAAATGTATTATATGGACTTCTCAAAAGCCTTAATAAGGCATACCTACTCAGAATTCTTTATTAACTCTGACACTTTGGAATAGATTAAATATTGCTTCATGGGATAAAGGCATCTGTTGTGGATAGAAGGGGGTGATGATTGCGGGAAAACGCTTACAATTGATAAAATATGGTGTTCCACAAGGTATAGGATACTGATTATTAAGGGGGTGGATTTTAATGAAACGTCACTTTTTTTCACTTTACAACAATGCCCTTCATTATACACAATTTTGATATGGCAAAAGAGAATGATCTATTTGTATGACTTTTCTCGATATAGACTAATGAAGCATTTTTCACTGATTTCATATCATTTTAATGGTACTTGCATCAAATAATATTTGAGATGCAACAAATGTTCTCCATAGTAATCATCTATTTGTCAGTAAGTCTATTTGATTTCTTTGCTCAGCAATTGTAGTGTCAGACATATGTAAAGTAAGGTTCCTGTGAAGCCTATCAGCATCATTGTCGATACAGCCATTTTTGGGATAACTAAAGACGGAGATTTCCTAGTAAAGAAGCCGAGATCACTTGCCTGAAAAGAAGCAGCCTAGATCACATATGTAACATGTCCAACAGCTTGAGCTGTTCATATGAACGAGTTTTTATCAAATTTAAGCACACATCTTTGCTTTTAGGGCAGTTTTAAAACCTTTTAAGAGCATTGATCATTTTTGGCGATGTTTTACATCACCAAATCCACCCCTTGCTGATTGTATTGTACAGCAGCAACTTCATCTTAATATGAGCATCTCCGTGAAAAAATACAAAGTTCTACAATAACTTGCAATTGCGTAACTTGGCAGAACTAATCAGCTGTTTCGGTGTCATCCAATCAGGAGGTTGATGTAGTGACGGGTAAGCTTCTGATTGGATGACACCGTAACAGCTGATGAGCTGTCAAATGAAGTTCTAAGTAAATCAAAGAATAAACCTCATATACGCTTGAACTTAAGAATGTTTTATCCTCCTGAATAAAACCTTCACGGTCATGCACAGTTGTATATATAAAAAATCCATCACATACATTCATCATTGGTGGTCAGAAGATTGAGGTATTGACCTATAGAAAAAATCAGGGAATAATAATATACTTAAAATGGGAGTGTCATGTACGTTACGATATGTCATGAAAATGACTTATGTTAGAATCAAGCTGAACAATAATTGCAATAAATAAAATAAACTACTAATTTCATTCAGTTGTTTTCTTCTGAACTTTAGTTACATTATTCATAAAGAGAAAGTTATGTAATGCTGTGAAAAATTGATTAATGGAAATGCATGTTTTGGGGGATTCCCCTGATACCAAAAAAGTGTTGTTTTTTTTCTTTCTTTTCTTTTCTTTTCTTTTCAAAACATCAGTCCATCTGCGAACATTACTAGTGGCTAAATTATGCGTATAATTTTTTCCAAATTGAAGAAACGTCTGTCCATCTGAGTCTAGTTGAAGGTTCACACAGGTCCAATTTTCAAGGGTTAACTCTGAATTTCCGAAAATTTCAAAAGTTTAAATTATTTCCGGCGTCTTCCTACAACATCGAAGATAGATATTTTTCCTTCAAATGAAATTTGTTGTTCATAATCAGTTCTTTCAATAAGTTATGTACTTTTTTTGAAATGTGTAGTATTCTTTGTGCAATAGTGCGTGCAATGTTTGCAATTTGAAAAATTACAGAAAACAAGATTTTCTCAAAAATGGCTCCAAATGTTTTCTTTAAATTTTTGGTAGTGTTTGTGGCAAATTAACCCTATATGATGACTAGGGCCTGGATTTTAATGACCTAAAAATCAGCGAAATATGCAAGCATTATGACCTAAAACCTATATAAATATGACATTATACAAGTTTATTTTTTAAAAATTCCTGTTGGTTTTTTAGGTATAACAAATAAAAATTCACTCAAGAACAGATTGTGAGTATGGTACATACGGATTGCAGTCTTTGGAACTAATGGTAGGAAATGGTGCGGCGTTAACAACATTTGCATCATGTAAATGAATTTGAGGCGTTGTTTTGTTGTATATATTTTTTTTTTTTTAGCATAAAGCTTTTTTGGCTGCATTGCAATCATCTTCAGCGCTATTCCAAGGCGGCTGGGGGCCTCAGTCTAAACAAGACAGCTTTGGAACTAACTAGCATTTAAAAAAAATTGCTTGTCGGTAAAACAAATCAAGTACAGTACAATAAAACTCAAACAAAATATCTTGCTTAACTACTGCAATGTTGTCTAATTTCCTCTCAGTCTTCAATTTCTAGAGAGTTGCATTGGATCACAAGGTGTATTTTGAAGTTTTCTTAAAAGACCTACGGTTGTCACCGAGGATAGTTTTGTAACTGGGAAAGCTCCTCTCCACGTCACATGACATCATGGAAGCATATTTGAAAGCTGCAATGTCACTGCAGTGCAGCTTTGGTTCATTGTCTTCAAATGTTGCAGCATTTCCAGAAATTATATCGCTAATTTTGCACATTGTACAAAATCTATAATTTCGCTGAAGATCACTCAGCAATTTGTTGTACACTTTTCAGCCACATGACGGAGAGCTAGACCCAACTCACTTTGTTCAAATTCACTTACGTTTAAAATAATCCTTTGTGGTATAATTTTTGAGTTTATTTGTGACAATATCACCTGATAGTGTTATGAGACACACATTTTCAAGCCTTTTATTCTTGTGACCTTAAAAATATGCCATATATATGCATTTTGAGCAATATTTGTTCAATATTTGACCTTTTACTAAAAATGGTCCTTAAAAATATGACATGTGCATTTATGGCCAATTTTGACCAAAATATGACCTTTTACTAAAAACGGTGTATGACTTTATATGCACGGAAAAAATACGTTTTTCTAATCGACAATACTTGGATTCGTGCATAAATTGTCTGAAAATTCTCCCGTAGGTCCAGAAAAAATATACGACTTGTCATTAAAATCCAGGCCCAAATGATGACATAAACGCCATGTAGCTCAATTCCTTGTTTTTTCAAAAATTACAAAAATGTTATTTTTTTTACTTGTCTTGTCGGTAATTTGTACATTAGAGGTAATTTCTTCAACTTATTATATTTATGAGTAAATGTGCTTTAAATAATGTCAAATAAAGTTTCTCAAAAACTCAACAGTTTTCTGTGAAAATGATATCTCAATTCTGTATTTTCATAAACGCTTAAACGCCGTTTTCTCAAAAATGGCTCCAAATTTTTTTTGTGTATTCTTCTTCTTTTTTTTTAAATTAGTTATTTAAAGTCGCATCAACATCTAGGTCATTAGCGACCACTATTGGTGTTAGCGGTATGGTAACTATGAAGATGAAACTAAATGGTGGTGATAAGGGGTGAAAGGACGAACACTAATACAACCATGCCCAAGGCAAGACTCAAACCCGCAACCCTTCGGTCCGAGATCACTACGACACTACTGCCTTAGCGATCTCGGCCACTGGGCTGATGGTGTATTCTTTTGTTTTTTTCAAAAATTACACAAATTAAATTTTTTTTTCAATATCTCATGCCGTTAATATACACATTTCAATGGATTGGTATACATTATTGCTTTTCGGAGTGGATGGTCTTCAAATTACTTCAAATGAATGTTTTCAAAACCACCTCGGACCAGAACGTGTTATTAACATTTTGCATTGACAGTAACGCTTAATGCCATTTTCTTTAAGATGGCTCAAAATTTTTTAATGAAAATTGCTAATTAGGACAAGGTTTTAGCCTTCTTTAATATTTTATATTATTTTGGTTCAGCTATATGCAAACCGAAAAGTTGAAATAATGTCAAGAAAGTACTTTGGGTGGCGATTGATTGCAACAGGCAAGAAGAAAAGGCAACAGTACAGTATGAAATTGCAACAGTACAAAGGAAATTAAAAGAAGAAACTTTACTACAAGAAAGTCTGTGCCATTCTGTAGCACCGCTAGTTCACATCGTAACTTGGTGTAAGAAAATAAACTTCACATTTGGTCCAGCTCCCATTACGTTTTCTGAATTGTCTGTTTTGTTTGTTTTAGTTGTATGTTCTACATTTTTATAAAATGCATGGCAAACTGAAGGGATATATAGCAATAGCACCATTAAATGATATTTCTGTTGAGAAATACAAGTGGGACATGTGAGAGTTGTTTCAAATCTACTGCAAAAGTAAGTCCATGTTTGTGGAACCTAATGAAATCAGTGTGTTGGTAGACACCATCAAAAGATGTTTTGAAATACAGAATTCTCATGTTTTGCTGTTTCACTTGTAATCACACACATTTCAATAGCAAAAATGGCAGTTTCTCTATATACATTTTCCTTTGAACAAGAGGAGGGCTTGCAGTGTTTTTTGTGGCATATAGTGAAGTGAAACTTTTAAATCTTGAAGTTCCATTTTACGAAGATTGTATTTTCTGGGTGTTAAAATGTTCATATTATTCAGTTTCTTCCGTTTTGTCTCTATCAACACATGAACACACTTAGCCTTCATACTTACTTTAGTAATGGTTATTCCTTATGAATATCTCTGGGTCGAATACAAGAAACATACACGATTGTGCCAATAATTTCATTTTGGCTGAAAATGGATATATGTCCTCCTCTATACTCATATGTCCCTATACCTCCTCAGTCTGTTTGAACAACACTAGCACCTCAACTATTCACAGGTTTTGCTGTAAAATAGATATTCCCTGATCAATCTGGCCACTCTTGAAGCTCCAGGAATGGGAAACTGACAGTTCAGTTTTGGAGGAGACCACATAAAGCATTTAGGACTATTAAGTTTCCACAATATTCAAGTACACCATCCTATTTTTTGCTTGAGATTAGCGAAGTATGCTGGGGGGGGGGGAAGTATTTTACCAAATCAAATTTTTGAATCTTCCCAACTACTTTTTTAAAGGTAGATTCTTTCTTAATGAAATATGATCTTCAGAATTAAATCTTAAGTGTCATATGACATGCCACATGTACACCAACATCCTCACCAATTAATCCAAACTAGATTTGTAATATATGTAATAGGAAAGGGTAGTATGAAATAGAATTAAAAACAAATTCTAGAAAATCTTCGTTACAGACTGGCTTCGTATTAAACCGTATGTAGTAAACTACATGTCCGTGGCAGATAACATGATACTTATCAATTTAGCTATATCATTATGATTACCAGATCAACTTTAATTCAGTCTTTCAGAGATGGAGTCGTATTTGAACTTGCTTTACTCTTGATACTATGATATTTCAGTGAAGATCCAGTTTTAAAAATACTTTCTAGTTTAAAGTTTCCTTTTTCAAGTCAATTTCACACATCTTTGAAGAAAATTAAAAAGCAAATTTCAAGACTCCTTTCATTATTCACATAGTCATGTAAATGCTATTGAATATGCAAGTGAATTCATATAATTACCTTATAACATTGAAAGACTGAATTTTCTATTCAAGCAGCAATGCAAACAAGCTTGGTGTCTGTCACAGTTAACTGATTATGTGCAAGAACAGTCTTGAATAAAATTATGCAAATTAGAAAGTTTTATATGAATTGTAAGTTCATGGTTGGATGAAGGTAGACAAAGATAAACTATCAATTGTTTTAATATTATAATTCTGTACATGAACATATATAGTCATTTCATCAATATACATAGATTTACTCTGAAATTCCATACAGTATCCATTCAGTCAGTTTAATTTTCTTATGACTATCTTCAGAGCCATTATTCACAGGGGGTGTAAATCTGCGAGTCACCATACTTGGTAATGATACGTTATAATACAGATAAATCTGTAATATTAAGAATACAGTTAGTAACCTTGATTAAATGAACATGATGAACAATGAATGTTTTAACAATACCTTGTTAGTAAAAGTAGTGTATACAAGACATGGCACAGGATGTTTCCCAGGTTCTGTGGAATAATAGCCAGCACAAAAAGCATGAACACTTTCTTCCAACTGAAATCTGACACTTTTCTTTTCTTGATCAAGGATATATGTTTGCCCATCCCATGAACATGCTACTATATTTTCACCAGTTTCATCACTGCCATCTAGAATTTTCAGTTTCGTGAGAGCAAATAACTGATGATCCACTTGAATAGACCTGAAATGGAATTTATTTCTGTTTTCACATTCAAAACTTAACTACAGATGTTAGGCACTGAAATAACAGAAAAAAGTCATGTGAAAAATAAAAAGAATGTTTTAAATTTGATCATTGTACAATAAAACTTGTTCAATGCGGAACTTCAAAGGACCAGTATTTTTTCTGTATTAGACAAGATTCTGCATTATGCAATGTATTACTGTAGAATTTGTTTGGCAGGACTATGATTTATATTTCACCTTAGATTTCTGCATTGAGCAAGTTTAACTGTATTTACAATTTCTCAAATTTAAAATTAAAATATCAATATCAGGCATTAGGCTGCAAACCTATTTTGAGAGGTGTCCATCTGCAAGTTAGCCATTAATTAATTTTGTTACATTTGTTTTGTAGTGCCAGACACTGCATGTCAAGGTAGGCCTGTGGCCACAATGTTATCTGGCTATATATGTTTATCAAATGAAGGTCTATCAGATTTTGCACAGTGGCATCTTTTATGCTTTAGGTTCTTTTACATGCCCTAATGAATGTAATGTACATGGCAATGGAAAAGTGGATAAATCAAGATGCTAAATTTAGAGGGGGAAAAATCCTTTAACACATGGTGTAGCCATAGCCAGGTTTGTGGGTCTTTGATACTGAAAAATCGATTGGCGACAAAACTGTCTCTGTGTGTCTGTCCATGAACAACACTAGCAGCTAAACCATATAGCCGATTTTCTCCAAAATTGATATTCCACAATCGACCTGGGTGATGTCGCAGCCCTTGAATTTGAAGCTGATATTTTAATTTTGGGGGGCATTTTACATGAAGCCCCTGGGACATAAATAAAAAATGGAGCCTTTGTTATTGGATAGTGTGCAGGACGTTTAAGAGAACGGCGCAGGTTTCATGTTCATTGAAATGCCTGATTTTTCTGAAATTTAAAAAATTAAAAATTTTTCAGCGGCTTCCCATAACTATAATTGTGAAGGTACATTTTTTTAATGAAATGTGTTCACCAAAAACAAATCTTCAAATAAGGTCATGCTGTATTTTTTTGTCTAATTTGGCTACCAACATAGTCACCTGTTCCCAATTTACTGCGCATCGTGGACATAAAATAAATGGTGATGCTATGCAGTTGGATGCTACACCAGTTAGAATTTGTATATTTCATATATCTTTGTTTGTTTCTTACTTTTGAGCATTTGTTATACATTTTAAAATTAATCTTTTAGAAATTATTTAAAACTTATTTTAAATTGTGTCATGTTAAATGTAAAAATGAATAGATGATTTCTCTTTGCTTCAGATGTGGGAATGAAGAGCAATGCATGTAAAAACAGTAATTTTGATGAATATAAAATATATTTAATTATATTTTTCTATCCATTTTCATTTTCTTGCTAGTGGTATCAACGATGCCAGTTAGCACAATGTGTGTCATATACAAATTAGCTATCATTGTTGCTTGTTGTTAACTCATCTTTTTAACACAGCACTGATAACAAGGTGATAATGGCAGCTGCCTTTCATTCACGTTAATATAAACTAATAATTTTATATATTTGGAAAATATTACAATACTATAATGATTAATTCTTACTAATGAATTTGCATTATCCTCATACATTGTATTTCACGCTAGTCAAACCTATTTTCATGAATTCATCAGTAGTAAGGTTTCCCCACTTTTCCAACCTATGTTCAAAAATTAGAAACTGTCCAACATAAATTTTTTAGAACTGCAGCTAATCGCCTACATTTACCTGATCCTTTTATAAATCAAGAATATTTAACTATTTCCCTCTGCTTCAAGAAGAAACAATATTTTTTCACTTAAACTTTAGACTGCTGTTTATACAGCAAATAATCCGTTTTCACGGATGTGCAATCACGGAATTAGCAAATAACCTTTACATTGATCTCTGAGAACCTTCTCATCCGAACTTAACTAGAGATGCGAAAAATAAGCTGTTACTTTTTAATAGATATATAATTGTATATTAATATTGTATTGTATTATGAATATAAAATTGTATATTATTATTGGATTATGGATTTTGAGATTAGTTATATCATTGTTACTTCGTTAGCTATCCTACTCACATGTTAATGTAATTAATATGGATAACTTTGCATATTTGATGAGAATCTGTAAATACATTTGTCGATCTATTTGCATTTGTTTGCTAACACTATCAGTATCGTATTATTTACTTAACTATTTTACTTTCTCGCACGCACGCACACACACACACATGCACACGCACACACACACACACACACATATATAATTTATTTTAATGCTTGGATATGTTCGTTAATACACAGCATACCTTATACAATGAATTCAATGATAGAAATATATTTTCATTTAAAGTTTTGAATAAAAAATCTATTGCTTGAAACTTTAATTTTCGCAACTAAAATTTCAAATGAAGTTAACAAAAAATAATGACATGTGTTAATTTGGAGAGAAATTGTGGTACAAATAGTATTACATAACCGTTACTAAAAGCGAGAAAGTATGTACTATTTTAGCATCATTAGTTTTCTTTGTAATGGATAAACCCGGAGCTGAGAAGTTCATGCAATTGTATGCCTTTTGTTAATGGTCATATCTTCCTGAAACTTGAAATGTGTGTGTTTCATGACAAAATATTGAAAAGAAAGTAAGAAACGTTTTGCATATTTAGAGCTCTTTGCCATAATTTCATGCTTCTGCTTATTTTTGACTTCAATACACAAAAACATTGATTTCCATGAAAAAAAATATTTATTAATGCAAAGTATGAACTTTCTTGTTGCTTCAAATACAGTAAGTTTCAAAATACTGATGGCCAACTCTAAAGAAATATCTGTTGCCATCAGTTTATCGTGAAGACTTGACATCTCACACTTTCTTTCAGCATCTTCAATCTGACCTTGCATAGCAAGACATCCTCTTTTGCAGTCCTTCCTTGCATAGAACTCACATATATACCTCACTCCCTCTTAAAATGCCAACTGCAGCACACCTTGCCTGCCAGCAGCTTGAAAAGGCAAATTTCGTAACAACTGCATGATTTATCAATTAATCTCTGAGAATTTTGCAGCCAAATAAAGAGGAGATACGGAATGGAAGGGTAACTAATGGTGATTAAAACGATCACAATGTTTAAAAACCATTTCCTAGAATGGTATGTTTCACGTTCTGCACATGCATTGCAGAGTAGTAGAAAAATCAGAGAATTAGTCCAAATGTCAACAGTTATCAACTAGGTCAAGAAAATATTTCGCAAGGCTCCAAAAGAATTTCTATATACAAGGAGATGATGGAAGACCCCAGAGCCTGTTCTTACTTGGTGGGGGACCTGGGTTCATGCAGTTATATTCTATGCAAAACACCTGGAGAAGGTTAAAGAGGTGGTTAACATGCTGGAGGAAGAAGAGGCTGCTTCCATAAAGAAAACAAAGGATGTGCTGAGTAATAGAGACTACAAAAGGAACTTTTATTTATTGAAGCACATTTAGTTTTCTTCAAAACTCAATACAGAAGATGAAGAGTTCAATGGAAACCTTAGTAGACGCCAGTGGCAAGTCCTGAACATTATTTCAAGTGTATCACACTTCATGGAAGCTACCTCTACCGTTGTCTTTTAATATGAGTTTTTCTAAAATCCCAGTACAGTCGACTCCGGTTATGGTGAACTCGGATATAGTGAACCCTCGGTTATGGTGAACTTAAGTGACTGGTCCCGTTTCAACTACATTATAAATAAGCATAAGAAAACTCAGTTATAGTGTACCTGAACCTCGGCTATAGTAACCTAGGAAATACATTGCCCTCGAAATTTATTCCCTATTGGAAAAGAATATATCGCCATCGTGCCACAAATTCCAACACTAGGCAGCTTGAAAAAAAAATGTCATCGGTCAAAGGCCGTAATAGAATTCTCTCCTGAGGTGAAGGGGACAGGGAATGGGCATCTTACTGAAGACCTTATGCCATTCAGTTTCACGGCAGAAACAAAGGTCGTGTCTTGCATGGGCTACAACTGGCGGCGGCGACGCGCAATTGCTCGGTTCAGTTTCAATCTTCGTGTTACTTTATAATCCGCGGGACAAAGCGCGTAGAGTTTCTACGTAGGCGACGGGAAGCACGAGACTGCCACATGGCGATATTCGCCATGCCGCGCGGAAAAGCTATGTTTCATTAGCCGTTTGTGCCATCCCGCTACCGAAAGCATCTCGTATGGTATTAGGTGAGTAAAGAGACCTTCGGAGAGTGGAACGGTTCCAACAATGCACGAGACATTAAAGGGTGTCAATACTGCATTACGATACTTAGACACAGAGGACAATGCAGAATTAATAATGGAGAGAGCACGAATTCTAGAGAAGAATCTAAAGAAATTACTTATGAAAAAGTACGAAGCAAACAATTGAAAATAATGATTTTTTAATGGATAAATAAAGATATTGAAATTTTCAGTTCGTACAGTTAATGTGTTTTGCCGTATCTCTATATTACTCATATTAATCGTTATGGAGAAATTCTGTTTAATTTTGACATCGGATATAGTGAACCAAAAATGTTAAGTCCCCAGAAGTTCACTATAACCGGAGTCCACTGTACTATGAAATTCCGTCCTTAATAATTGTTCTATAAGGTAATTGCATAAACCACTAACTTCTGGATCATTAAGACATTCCATTTTCACACAAACGTGAGAGAAGCGTAACTTACGAACGACCAGAGGAGGACTGTTCACCGCAATATTTTGCGGTGCCTACCGACCGTCCGGACGCGCATCCTCACCTCTCCCCACCCTTGAAACACGGTGAGCAGTAGGTTATCACGAGTGGCGTGCGGTGCCTTCGCCTGCGCCGAGCGAATTCTCTCGACATATAAAACTGCTTGAAACTTCATAGCCCTTACGAATGCGGAAGACCGACTGGCTCTCGGTAGCAAAACAGTTATTTTTTCGCATCTGTTTTAAAGCTTTAAAAATTTCAATAACTTTTTAGAGGATTGTCAAACTTATAAAGTATTACTTATACACTTCGAATTACAAGGTATTTATACCGGCGGTATACGAGGTGTATCGGAGAATTCGCCACTGGTCGATGCATTTGCAATTATTCAGAAGGCAAATATAAAAAGGTGGCCACTTCAAGTGAGATGGGTGAAGTAATTAGGAAGAAAACATATATTAAGTTTTTGGAAAGAATCTAGGGTTTATCCTTTACAGAGAGGTAAACTTTTGGAAGGAAATAGTGTTCCTCTTCCAGACAATGTATTGAGCAAAAACTTGTCAAAATATAAGTTCACTCCCATAACATCATGTGATGCAGAAATATCATTTTCTAAGTACAAAATGATATTGTCTGATAAGAGACACTCCCTAACAACATATAGCTGGAAAAAAGTTCTTGTGACACTGTGCACTTAATGCAAAAAAATGTGCAGAAGTAGGTACTAATCTGTTTTAATTAGCTTTTTCTCTTCATGTCTCTAAATGGGAAAAAGATAAAACGTCATTGTAAAATATTTTTGTGACTAAATACTGCATATCTTAACAATTTCTGTGTTCTAACATATTCCAACGTTTTTGAGGCATCTGTACATGCATAAATTTCCCAGCTCTGCTCATAACTGAATATACTTTACGTTGCTCTTTTCTATCTTCAATCCAATAGTCTACTCCTCTTGCAGAGGTCAAATCTTTTGCAGCATTTTGCAATAATGGATGTCAAATGTGGCTTGGTTTCCACTGAAAAGGTGGTGGTATAACGGTATATGGTGGCTTCAGTACATGGTTAACATACTGGGCTGTTTGCTGGTTCAAACCCAAATAAAGCTGTGGATTTTTAAGGGTGAAAAAATCCTTGATATGCCTTCCTGCAGAGGGGAGAAAAGCCGACTGTCATTTCTTGTAGGTTTACTGAATAGAAACTATCCTCAAACTTAAAAGGACCCTCTAAGCTAAATTTAAACCACCTGTTTTGTCATCCAAGTGATACCTTCTTTCTCTGCTGGATGGTGAAAGGAGCATAGAGAAGTTTGCTTGGTGAGACAGAAGAGCAGGCCTGATGGCCTCAGTCTCACCACATAGAACAGGGCATCGTTGAATTAAATGGAATTGAAAAGGTTAACACCTACAAAGCAAGACAAATCCAGCCCCTTTTCTATTTTTAACACTCCCAGCCTTACTGTATGAAATGCTATTTCTATCCAAAAACATAAGAAAATTCTTTTAGTGTACAAAAGGACAACATATTCTGCATTCGCAAGAACAGAAAGAAAGCTTTTCCAGTATTAAATTTTTTTAATGTGTTGTGTTGGTAAAAGTAGTTCTGTTGCTAAACAGTTATAACTAGAGCAAGTTCATGCAATTGCATGTCTTTTGTTAATGGTCATATCTTCCTAAAACTTCAAATGTGTGTGTTTCATGACAAAATATTGAAAATAAGATAAGAAATGTTGTGTATATAATGCATAATTTGCATACTTAGAGCTTTTTGGGATATATTCAAATATTTTTCAACTTTTTGTCTAAAATAAAACAAAAATATTAATTTCCAGGTACAAAATATTTATTAATGCAAACCATGAACTTTCTTGTTGCTTCAAAATTGTTAGGATAATGAGTTTCAGGCTACTGATGGCCAACGCCACTAATGTAATACTTTCTGCTGTCATCAGTTTATCGCCTAGACTTGACACCTCACATTCTTTCGGCATCCTCAGAGTGAGGCATGGCAAGACATCCTCTTTCCCAACCCTTTCCCTACAAAAAGCGAGCCGCGTCTCTCAATTTTGTGGCCAAATGGTGAGGAGATGGGAATTGAGAGGGTGCTCATCATGGTAACTAAATGCTGCACCATACAAGATTAAAGCGTTCACGATATTAAAAACTCTGTTTCCTAACATGGTACATATGACATGCTGTGAATATCCATATACATGGAGGAATCAATTTGCAAGAAAATAAATTAGGTTTTTGGAAAGAATCTAGAACTACGTACATCAAAGACAGTGGGTAAACTCTTGGAAGGAACACTTACTGAACTCTTGAGCACAAATGGGTCAAAATATAAGTTCACACCTATATCATGTGATGTGAAGAGATCATTTTCTACATACAAAATTATATTGTTTGATAGGAGACACTCCCTAACATCAGATAACATGAATAATATTCTTGTGACTTTCTGTGCTCTTAATGCAAAATAAAATGTGCCGAAGTAGATAGTAATCCGTTTTAATTATATTATGCTTAGTCCCTTTGTTTTTTGAACAGACCTTGAGCAGCTAATGGAGATGAATTATTACACACTTTCCATGATTATTCTCTTGCGGCAGTTTTGAGAATAATTTTTTTCCCCTCATCATCAGGCTTAAAGCATTATGTAAATTAGACGACCTACAGCAGCAAATGAGATGTGCACAGATACATGACGTTGACGTTCTTGATGGAGTTTTAAGGTACTGTAATGAACCCCATTGTGCAGTCACCACCACACTGTCACCAACATCATGGTATGGTGGTGACTGCACAATGTGGTTCGTTACAGTACCTTGAAACTACATCGAGAACGTCATTGTGATTTATCTGTGCATGTCTCATTTGCTGCTATGGGTCGTCTAATTTACATAATGCTTAAGCTTGAAGATGAGGGGAAAAAATTATATTCACAACTGTCGCAAGAGAATAATCATGGAAAGTGTGTAACAAGTCATCTCCATTAGCTGCTCAAGGTCTGTTCAAAAAACAAAGGGACCACGCATAATATAATAATTTACACGAACAGACACACAAAGAATTAAAGTAATCTGTTTTTAATTTGCATTTTCTCTGTTTCTCTAGCTGGCAAAATGGTGTAATGTGATTGCAAAATGTTTTTGTGACCAAACGCTGCATATCTTAACAATTTCTGCGCATATTTCATCATTTTTTGTGGCATATTTGCACGCATACTTCAGGGCTAAATGCTTACAAAAAATGCCCGCCTCTAGTTAAATTTCATTATGTTTATGAAATATTACAGTTATGAATTATTACAACCACTCATACTCTTAGAGCTTTATATGCACCCATGGTATTGGAGGTCCAAGTCGGAGAGAGCAGAATTGTAGTTAAAATAAATAACTGAACATTCATACATAATAAAAATTCATAGTTTCAGAAAGTAAAATTTACCATAGAATTTCTTCATCTTCAACAAGCATGAGAGTGCCATCTAGTGTAGCCACAGCATAACGCATTCCTCTTTCCCCTTTACGTAATGAAGCAGGAGGTTCTATGTCTCCCAGAATTTCTGTAGAAACATTGGGATTTCTCATATGACATTGAGACAAAGGATGATAATCTATGTAACTGGGTGCGAGATCACCACTATAAAATATCAAAATTAAAAAAATTATTTAATATTTTGTTAAAGGTTGGAAATGCAGGTGAGAATCACACACAGTTTTACTTACGTATCTTTACTGCCAGGTTCAGGGCATCTAATTTTCATGAATGTCCCACCTGGTTGAGCTACCAAGAGACATGGTGTACCGTCAGCATTATGGTTGATGGTAACAGAACCTATCTGACTTGCAAATTCCCATTTATTAAGCCCACGCAATTTTCCTGGATATGAAGGACTTACAATATTGCCTTTGGAACTGCTTGCAATATTACTAGTACTTGTTATCTCTTCACATTCCCATCGATATGATCGCACAACACGATCTGTTAGAGCTAGTACTAATTCAACACAACCATCACCATCAACATCTTCAAGTAAAACCACCTACAAAACAAGAATGGCAATATTAAAATTAATAATACAAAATAAAAGTAGTAATTTATCACTCATTCTCACAAGTATCAACAAGTTTAAAATTAATAATTTCACAAAACGATTTTAGTTTTAATGCAAGTATTTAATTTGTACTTAATGAAAAGGTAAGTTTTGTTTCACAGACTAGTGACTATCAGATCATAAAAAATACTTTCCAACATTACAATATTGCATCTGGGACTGCTTGCAATGTTATAGTACAATGGTATTAGGTGGTATTTAAACATTTTTAAGTACCTTGGTGTTGGGAGGAATTTGTTGTGCATGAACCACAGACAATCCACTGACTTGTTCATTAGTTGTATCTGTTAATTTTGAATTAAATAAAATTCTACACCATCCATCTCCACTAACAACAACTAATGCATTTTGCCCATTGTTGAAAATATCTCCAATGCCCACAGCTGTGATCATTCCCAGCTTGGTAAAAGTCTGTAAGATTTTTTCTCCTTTAAATATGGTCAATTCTCCAGATGTATTACCAACAACTAGTTCACTATCACCATCATTGTTTACATCTCCTAATGCCATGGAGTTGGGAAACACATTCCCACTTGCCTGGAACTCCATGCGTTCCACAAAACACACAGCACGCATTTTCTTTGTAAAGTGTATTATTTGCTATTGTCTCAGACTAACAGAAATAAACTAAGAAATAACTAACTCGTTTCTGCTCTATAATTAACAGGGCACCTTCCACAAGGTATTTCTCCTTTCAAGTTTCTCCATCGATGGGGTGGCCACACAATGTGCGAGGCCTTTGCTGTAATTAAACCTAAAGCCACAGGACCGAACACATTAGAATCCAATGAATGACCTTTGTGGTCGCCTTCCACCCAACAATGTCCCTGTGGCACTCTCACGAAGGCTTTCTTATAACCAATTGTTTTAATTATATCACCTTCTAGGCCGACAACTCGTTTAATAAGTTTCTGATCAGGATCCTTCGGGCATACTAAAGAAATTACGTCTCCGCGGGACAACTCGTATGTCCTCACTGACCATCTATTTAGAAGTACATAATCCACAACCTGATCTTCGGGATTAAGAGCTGGTTGCATTGATATTCCTTCCACTCTTGCCACATAGCACACAGAATCGAAAAATGTTATTCCGATAGGTATACCTATTAATATAGACTTCAACACTGAACCGAATTTCATTGAGGAGGTCGCAACTTATCTAATTTCAATACCGGCAATGACGCACAACTATCAAAGACTTAATGATCATTGATGACAATGAAACAATGAGTTGAAATAAGAACTACATAATCAAATGTGTGACATTTCTACTTTCAAAGATTTTAATATACATTGGTAATGATTATAGGTTAAGTGGTGCGCAACTACGACAATTTATTGGAATTTGGAATTGTAACAGATTCGCCACACTACACATTGCGAATGTTCTGCTAACTGAAACTATAATCATTGAAATATCTCAGTTTCCAGTATTTTTGGACAAAGTAAAGAGATAATTAACAACAAAGTTTAAAACAACAGTACGTATAAAGTATAATATATGACTTGTTTAATGCTGAGAAATTTATAAATCAACATACACATTTATTTTCTTGTTGTTGAGTTGCATGCCGTTTTCACGCTAAACATGTGTGAACGCGCCCCAAGTTCTCGCACACAGAAGCATTTTCCGACAGTCAGTGCTGCACCCTAGAGCGAGCGTTGGTGTTCTTTCAGTTTCAACATGGCGTTCAACGGTGATGCACCCTCGTCAAAGCGCCAGAGAACGGAAGGTGAATCCGGCCAGCATCGGGTAAGGCATCATTTTTTGTTTCGTGTGAAAAGACGAACTTCATTTCTTCTTTACTGGATTACTTATTTCTTTTGTATTGTCTTGTTAGGAAGTGACTTAACTTGCCTATTGATCGTAGCGCTGTTTACGACGCCATGTAGCCCGGCACGCAACAGCGCCATTGGTTTGAACATGTAGAGAGAAAAAGAAATTTAATTGTTGCCTTGTGTAGGAATGCGTGTTCTCGTCCCTTTAAAGTAAATACAAATATTTGAATGAAGGAGTACCCAGTAAATGTGTCTACTGCTATGTGTAAAGCTATGTTCGGTCTAGTATTCTGCAACGTGTTTATCTCAGTGACCGTGAAGCGGGAAATGATAAATCATGAAATGACTGCCGATTCATTAACTTGCTTCTATAGTTATATTCATGCCTTGTTGAGTATTCCTAATTGGCTTCGTAGCGCAAATTTCATTTAATCTATGTAAAATTGAATAGTTAGTCGTATGTTTTCAGCAAACAATGCTCATTGATATGGAATGGCGTGTGCAATGATTCTTCTTTGTTACAAATTCTAGTGGTAAAGGTTGAGTGATGTATCGGTCATTGACGATGTATCGGTCGGTCACATGTGTCAAGCGCGTGGTGCAGTGAAGAGGCGGTGGTCGCCGCTTTCGGAATGGTGTTTACGATACATGGAAACTCGTTTTGGTTCAGCGATAAAATTGAAGGAAAAAGGATATTGTGCATTGTGAGACGTGTATGGTTAATTAGTAGCTTCATACGTACGACCTAACAATTCATTTTCTTCCCGAGAGATTTAGCAGCGGCCTTTTCCATCGCAAACTATGTATATCAACAATACATTATTGTAATATGCAACATTTTAATTTGGATGTTTCAAGAGGGAGATTATTAATGTACCATTTCGAGTTGTGTAATATGGAATCGAATATTTCGCCCACGTGTCTAAATGATGTGCCTTATTTTGTTTTTGTTTACAACTGCCAGAGAGAGAGAGAGAAAGAACATAAAATTGTTCATTTGAACACGTTAACTCCTTGTCCCCTCTAGAATATGTGGTTGACTTCATTGCGATGGTTTTTAAGTGGTTCACGTATGTTATAATTACTCTTTATTTTTTATAATGAGATCCAGGATTTCCAGTCCCTTGTTATGGCGAGAGGAAAGCCAATAAGCATTGCATGAGCAGGATTACAACTATTTTTGGAAGTATTAGTGTTCAACATTGAAAAGGATTTTCGTAAGAATATTGTGTACATTGTGGAACTCCCGAGCAAGTTCACGTTGCCTACGTTTTCTTGCATTTTTTAATGTCACATTAACGTTCACTAATTACGCAAGATGTTTGTAGTCCATGTGGCAGTGGAATGTATGGGGCATTCCTCTTCCTATAAGCTACCTTTGCCTCCGTCAGGAGCTCTGGAGTGAAACTATTTTGCTTTTCTATATCACAGCTTATTAAAAAATTACAGGAAGATAGGATGCTAGAGAATAACGCCTCTGATTATGGATTTATATTGTGAAAAACATCCTCTTTACTAATTTATAGATGTCAAAGTATTGACAAGACTGGTCATTGGAACTAGTTAAATTTTGATCTCGATCAATTTCTAACATAATTTGATCACTTTCTATATAGCATGGCACATTGATCCTCACTACATTACACTCTTCTTCTACGGTCTGTTTCTTCCCACGTTTTCTGTGAGATATTGAATGGAAACGTTTGTTTTCTGATTATATAGTGTGTATTATAAGAAAATTAATTATGTACAATATGCATCAATATTATTTTTGTTGATCATTAATTTTGAATTATGTCACATTGAAGCCAAAACTTGTAATCATTTTTTTCGTGTGTAAAAATAAGTATTCGACAGTTTGGACTGCTTTGCACAAATGAAAGAAAACAGGAAGGTGAGATCATTTTTTAACTGGACCGGGGCGAATTGATTGTGGTTATTTTCCCGTACGATAATTATAAATACTTGGAAAACTTACTGTAGTAAAGGAAATAAAAGAAAACACACTTTTTTTTTTGCGTACGTGCTTATTCACTCCCACCTAATTTACAAGGTGTGATATCGGAAGTAAAGGAGCATGTTCCTGGGGTATATTTGTAGCTTTCTTAAGATCAGCAAAACCGTAATTATAATAATTTCCCCTCCAATGGAACTAATTATTTTCATAATTGTAGCCAGAGGGTCATTTCTTGGTGGTTGTACCTTTCTCGCTTTGGATAACGTGTGCGGGGAGCCGCAGTCGCCCAAATGCGCGGGAGTGTGGCCGCGTGGGCGTCGTGCAGTCCTCGGCGAAAGGCCGCGTGCGCCTGTTTGCCACACCGACCGGAACGTCCTCGCAGCAGTACGGGCGAATTTATTGTTCCCAAGATTATTGCGGAGGCCCTTGGGTTTGTTAACAAAACTGAGAGGGGAGAGCTCAAGACTTTGTGGAACACGATAGGTAAGCGTTATCTTGGGAGGTGACTGGATTCGAACGAACGGTCTAGCTTGATCGCCACCAAATCTCATTACGCGAAGTCCTTTCAGATTAAATACTTGCACTAACAGTGCGATTGTAAAGTATGCGTTAAATGTGAAGGTTTTTTTAAGAATTCAAATCATAATTCGGTGAGTTTTAATAAAAAATCTGGGAAAAGGTTGAAATTAAAAGATTTTTAAGGAACTCGTGCTAGTCTTTCATCCCTTTCGTGAATTCACATTTGGAAAGTTTCTCAATCATTCCAAAAGGAATTTTTTACTCGGTAAAATTTGGTGATATTTTACATTTTCACCAGGGAGTTACAAACTATTTCAAGAACATTGTAAATGAAAGTTTTTGATGGCGGATCAGACCTTAGAGTGAAATTCCTGTTTAAAGATGGAGTGATTGGGCAAAACACACAATTTGTTTCGATTGGACCCCAAAAAAGAAATTTAAAGTTCATTGTGGAAAGTGAAGCACATCTAGTTGCAAAATCAGGGTATACTGGTGTAATCTACTGAGCAAGGCAGCAGATTAGGTATTGTGCTAATTTTGACATTGTTGGTTATTTCTAGTTCGTTGCTTTATTATTTTAAGTATTGACTTCGGTAAATTGCTACCCAACGCAGGTGATTAGAAAGGCGGGAAGTGGGTCTCGCACATTCTTATACCATTTCCCACGATAAATGTTTGGGCTGTTTCCTCCAGAACTTTATTTTCACTTTTAAAGATTTTTCTGACGAATTGGTAATTAAACTGTCGTGTTTTTATTTTCCCTCACATTATATAATAAATGACAAATGTTGGAGGCACTTCAATTCAAATTTTAGAAAGAAGCGTTAAAGGAATACTTTAAAAAATACGATTTTGTTCCTCCATTTCTAAGAGTTCATAAAGGTCTTGCAATAGATGCTTTGTCCCGAGATCCTTGCAACATTAGCGAGGACGAGCGGAAGGACCTCATGCCTGCCTCGCGCGTCCAGGTTGGCGCGTCGCTACTGCTGATTCACGTCTCGTACAACCGCTGTGACCGGATGCGCTGACTGGGCTCCTCCCGGTTCGTCGGCGATAGCTCCATCGAGGAGCTTTTCTGCCTCATGCAATATCACGGAAGATAGAAGCCTTTTCTTTTTGAGACCATTCGTGCTGTGTAAAAGTTTTAGTGAGTTAATTACCCCAACACGGAATTTATTTAAATTAACCGTAATTGTGAGTGGTAGTTAAGATATTTAGTATGGACAATATTGTGATGTATTTAGATAGCAAAATATTTTTAAAAATGCAAATTTCCTGCGAGTGTCTCGGAGATAGAGATGGCTACATTTTCTTCAGTCCCATTCCGTTCCCTTCAAGCCACCGTTACAAAAATCAAAATTTTCTGCCCGCATTTAATTCTTAATAGTGTTTAGTATATTTGATCTTTGTAGAAACGAATAAAAGTGAAAAGGTGATGCGAAGTATTGAGTTATGAAAATGTATTCCGTCAAAGTTACTTCCTACAGTATTGCATCTTATGTAGAAGTGGCTCTTAAAATCAGCAGACGCCTTCCGCGTGCCAGGGTATGGAAGCACATCTGTTTGTTGCAAGTTTTTTTTTGTTTAAATAAATTTCTTAATTGTGTTAATCTTTTCATTTCGTTGTCGTTGCATTAGAATATAGTGGTTATAATTGTGCCGACATGGACGAAAAAAAGTTTCTCTTTTGTTTTTGTTTTTTTTTGCCTCTCGATTCACAAGAGGTGTCGAAGGGCCGGAGGCGCTGGAGGAAGCAGCAGAGGAGACGCAAACCTTCCTGCCGAGCATTCGCTCCTGCCGGTATTGTTTCTGTAATGATTGCTCCCCCTCGCTGCGCGGAGGCGTCGCCCATCTTTTGTGATGCACTGGCATCGCTGTATTCGTCTCGGGGGTCACCAGGTGCGACACAAAGAAACGAAGACAAAGGGCGAATTCAAAAAGCCTGTTTGGACTTAAAAACGTCACGCTACGCCCAAAACATTATTCCGTTCTCCGCGGTTGGGTGTTATTTGTACCAGAAAAGACAATTAAATTTTATTGAGTTCATAGAAAGTTTTCTCTTTTCACGTATTTTTCTTAGAGACTTCCTGAATAGCGTGAATATTCTTATTCTATAATTCGTGGTAAAATGTTTCCGTCTGCTTTTCGAAGGATATTTAGCCGAAGAGCGTGGTAATTTTGATGCATATTCGAACCACCAGTGTTTCGTTTGAGACTGTCCTGTTGAGACTTGTAATCTTGAACATTCGGGTTCCAAGAAAAGTTGTGAAGCAATCAAGAAGTGTGATTTATAACAATACTTATTGATAGTTTCTCGCCGAAATGTTATTTATTTTTACTTTTTTAGCCTAAAATGAAGTGATTAGATGATGTACATGGGATTAACAATCATTAGTTAAGTCGTTTTAAAAAAGTATGAATGTTGAACTCTTGCTTCACCTGGTTTTCTCTCGTTGGTACATTTATTAGTTTGGAAGACGGAATGTAGTCCGCAATGAATTTGAATACACACGTCCCTTTTTGGTTTGAGATCCTTTTTGCAATCATTTCTGGGAGAATTTTTTCGGCCAAAACGAAACTGCCAGTGTTGCCAAAACGCTGTGTAGGAGAGGGCGGAGGTCTGTGCCAGCAAAGCACGTGAGCGAGTGGCTACAAGCCCGCGGCTTGGCTGCGCGTCATAACACATCTGTCCGGGTGCCTTCATCTCGCCGCGCCGCCTAAGCTGCGGCATTCGTCTAAGTCTCCGCGGCTCCTACGGCGGCCCGGGGCGTTGTCGCTCGCCGTTCTACCCGCGCGTCGAGAGCGGCCCAGCGCCGGGCCACGTGTGACGGACGGTTCTTCAAATATCGGCGGAGACGAGCAGAGTTGCCACAGTTCGTTTTATGCTATATTGTATGCCGAAGTGCTTGCCGTGTCTTTTCTGTGGAAAGGGATGGAAGGGGGATTAGTGGCTTCGCTCCGAACAAAGGGCGAAAGTAGCTCGGCGAGGGCAGTTTTAGCAATTAGTCCCGTTAGTTGTGAAAGTGGTAGCGTTGTGGGCTCCAAGTAACGATTGATGCGCATGCTACTGTTCCATATACGAATAAGTCAGTACTTCGCTGTAAAGAAGTGTTCTTGTCCGCGGTAGCGAACCGGTCTGGCAGGGCATTTTATGAGGTTCAGTTCATTGTAAAGTACTCGTATAGCTAGCTGTCCTGCCCGGAGGATGATACTGGACAATAAAAAAATGAAGAAACTTTTCCTCGACCAGTTTTCTTCAATCCTGTTCTTGCTTGTATTCGTGCACATTTGCCGTTCATGAACTTTTCATTGGGGCCAGACGGGCCTCAAACAGCAACGCGTTTTCCTTGGCGCTTAACGTTCAGATGACGAGACATTTTCTCTACGTACGGTCTTACGAACTTCTAGATCATGAACGGCTATTTTCCCCGCTTCCTAGGGTTCGATTGGAATAGCAGACGAACGGTATTGCAGAGTCTGAACGTTGCCACTGCCGCATCCCGCCCCGCGCCCACAAACGTCGCCATTGTGCCCCCACGCCTTTATTTGCTCGCAGATAACGCGGGCGCGCCGGCGGCGGGTGGGGGGCGCGCGGGGGAGGGGAGCAGGCTGGGGATCATCTCGCTCGGGCGCGCGGCAGACGCGCTGCGTGCGACATCCTTTGTCGGCGCGTCTGCCTGCGTCTGGCGCTGCCGGTTTGCGAGAGGCATCGAGGTGTCGTGCGATGCGCGGGCGGCTGTGTGGTGGCGTTCACGCCCCCTTTTTTGTTCGCACGGCTGTTGATTTTCTCAGGCTTGGGTGATGCGGGCACATTTTCCCCCTTTCCTGCACGTCTGATATTTGGCTTGTCGTAGGATAAATTTCATACCACTTTTCGATAAGCTTAACAGTTCTTACGGACTGCCCAACGGGAGATCGTTGGTCCATATCGAAATGTCATTGTGGCATGAATTTCCCCTTTTGAAGTGCGTACGCGTTCCAACGTTTCATTTGCAGAAAAAGATTTCTTCGTTTATACATTCATGTGCCCTACGAATTTAATATATCCCATTCCTCTCTATCTCCCTCCCTCTCTCTCTATTTTATATATATATGAGAGAGAGAGAGAGAGAGAGAGAGAGAGAGAGAGAGAGAGAGAGAGAAAGGGGAGGGAGGGAGGGAGGAAGTTCTGTCCGACGACGATAAGGTATCTCCTTCTGCGGGTAAGGAGGCTGCCCTATCTCAAAAGCAGTAATATTTTGAATCTGCGGGATAAGTGAGAAACAGAATTGCTTTTAAAATATTCGTAGCAAATATTGGCTTTTTATTGTATAAATCTTCCATCAGTGAGTCTTCTTTACATTGCATTGTCTTAATTTATTATTCTGAAAATTATTAAAGGTATCGTATAGTTAGTTTTCTGTCCGGAAAGAGAAAACTTATTCTGGATTCCCATATGTAGAAATGGGTTCAGGTCAGGGGAACGCGTTTATTTACATCTTCCCACCTGCGTGCGTGAACAAGCCTGATAAAGTTGCATTTTGTCGAAACTTCCCTTATATGTTGAAGAGGTCTAAAGGTGTAAATACTGTTAATATAAATTGACTTACAATATTGGAGTGATAATCGGTAAGATTTCGCAATGGAATCGTGTGTAGAAGTGGGAATAATTAGCTTAGGATGTCAAGGTGTTGGCAAGTGTTGGTGTCCGCTTTGATGTTGTACATGTGCCCAGATATGTAGTTTCAGGCCCTCTGCCCGTTTAGTTCACATCACACATTTCGTTTGTGACGTCAGCCGTCATTGGAAATTGACCCTAGAATTATACGTTGTTGGCAAATTTTGCTTACTTCGTGCTTTGCGATGTTTTATTTTTCATATTTCCAGCGATTCTTATTCGCTTTAGAGATCAGGTCCAATATGTTGTAGCATGTCATGATCATTTGGCATTTGTGAATATTAATATTAGGTATGTCATTATCAAAGGCAAATAGTGTTTGCACAATATGGAGCACCATATCGTGTGTGATGGGAACCCATATTTGAACCTCGGCGTAGGCGCGAAATGAACCTTACCGTAGTTATCTGAAAATGCCACTTGTCTTGAAGTAGAAAGGAAGGCCAAGGGGGCCAAGGAAAAATCGGGAGACAAGATAATACTGGCAACAAAGCATTATGCCTAACCCGAGCTAGCCCTAACCCGTAAATGATAACCATGAAACCAACAGCCATAACGTCTGTAATGACATGACACGAATCGTGTACAAGTTACGCGATCACAATAATGGAGTGTGTTTCCAATTGTTAACAATGTGGGTTGCTAACTCCAATATTCCGATGATGTAACGTTTATGTTGATACATTCACTGAAGTACGGTGACTAAAAGGCGCGAACATAGAGAGCTGTCTTCCACCGGGCGCGCCTACGCTACCGCCACGGCCACACGCGCTTGCTTAAAAAAATTGGCAGCCGTCTTTCTTGAAGTTCCGGAAAGAAAGTGCGAGGATAGAGAGCACTACAGTAAGCGTCGCCACTGGTTTATGGCCTATTTGGTCCCTAGTAGTAATCCAGTCGAGAGGCGTTGATACATTCGTGCAAAATAAACTACATACGACAGAGAGCATTGTGTCAATTCAAAGGGGTTTTGTATGAATGAAATACTACCTTGAAGGTTTGCATGTGGGAAAATCGACAAAAAAAGTAAATGACAAGTCTATTAAAATAGTTTTTTTTCTTGTAGGTGGTCAGTCGATTAGTGATGATTAGTGCACAGGAGGAGTCAGGCATTTATTTTGACGGAAATAGGCAGGCAAAATGGCATTTATTTTTACTAGAATATGCAAGAAAAAGACATTTACGCTATCTAAAGTAGGTGTGGAAAAACGCATGTAAAATGAAAAATCACATTTAAAAAGAATTGTTGTACAAAATAATTCGTTTGTCTACAATTTTTATTCTAACTCCTAAAATTGTATTAGCGCTTAACGTGAATCGTCCTTTCGTCGTCCTTTCTTTGTAGTGATTCCACATGACCGTACATTATGCTGGCCACGAATTTGTTGTACTCGTGACGCTAACTCTGCGAAATGCTATTGTGGACTTCGTTTTGAATTTGCCTCGCTGAAAACGGAATTATATTTTTCTTTCTTCGCACTTGTCTAATCGTCAGCATGGAGAAGGGATATATTATGGAGAAATGTTCTCAAAGGGATCGGTCACCATACGCAAAAGTAGGATGGAATTCCTCATGAGCAAACAAAGCGTGTCGGCACAATGAAGAAAGAAAAAAAAAACTTGACTGATATTATCTTACTTTGTCATTAAGATTTTAACAGCCTCTGCATCCATAGAACACGACCGTGTCTTTGTGTTGTCCAGGTTCGCAAGTTTGTATCCAAATTGAGAGATGAAAGGCAAAATAATGACGTAAAGGGCAGAAAAAGACAAAACGTCGAAAAATAGGCATCAGGCTGTAAAAAAGGCAAAAAATGGCTAAATGAAAATCTACTAAAACAACTCCACAAATGTGATTAATTCCTTTTGTTAGGGCATCAAGTAGTGACAGTAACAAAAAGGCATTTGGTCACACGTCCGAGCACTAGTGATAATTGTTATCTAAAGGTCGAGAAATCGATGTTTAGGTACGTCGTCAAAACATTTTAATGTCGAAAATGTCGATAAAAACTTATTATTTATAAATGTAGTAAAACGTGGTCTTTTCTATGGTCTATTCTATTTTTCAATACAATATTTTAATGGGATATATTTTGTCTCCTTGTGTAGTAGTAAGTATATTGTTTATCATTTGTAAAGAAAATAAAAAATATACTTTTTTTGCTATTTTTTCATGGATTCTGTTTCATTTATGGAAGTTTATAGAAGTTTCATTTATAGTAATAAAATGGCCGGTATCAGATGAGATAAAGGTTACATAAATATTAGTTTCATGTGGATTAAATCTAATCAACAATTTTTTTTTAAAAAAAAGGTTTATACGAATAAGATTTATAAAAACGACTTAATGTTATCTCTAAGAGAAATTACAAACGTACAAAAAATATGTAAATAATCAGATTAACATGATAAAATATAGTAAATAAAATATCTGATGTTCTTTTGCAATCTTAACAGTTGTTAGAGATTACGTTTCTACGTTGTTAATACATGCAGATTTTTCTAATTTTGCATTGTACGTCTTCCAACATTTGAGTATCTAAGAGTGTAAACTCCGCTGGGTGAAGGTCAGGTTGATTAACCTCCAAGAAGGCCAAAGGAAACCTGCTGTTATTCAGATCATGTCTGTTTATATGTAAAGTTTGCCGAAGTGCGAGGTATACTTGACTGCGTCGGGGGTTCGGTTGGGAATATCTAATGCACCTGCTGAATCCTGTATTCTTTAAATTTTAAGGCAACCTGTTGTGTGATATATTTAACGACTAGGAGATAAAATACGTCACAATGATTTTCTGCCTGCTTCCGAGTCGAGTCAACGAAATACCTCTAAAACTCCTGGTATCCGTGAAGTCCCGACTAACTACTTTTACTTACTGTATTGTTTCAGATAAGTCTCCCTTAACGTCATATTCATGAACATTTATTTTTGCTACGTTACGGTCGCGTATCCTCTGTTAACTTCGCGAATGTGCTAGTGCATTTTGATATGGAACTCAAGTCTTCGGTAACTGCCTGTGAATATGGACGTCTCATTCATTAGTTCCCTCATTGTGTGAAGTGAAAACGAAGCGCATAATATTTCATTGCATGTCGCATTTATTGCTTGTAAAAGCAAAATATTTGTTTGTCTTATATTCCTCCCACTTTTAACTCATGAATTGTGTGAGTAATTTATTGCGGGTCAGCTAGTTAGCCGATCATATTGGATCGGCTAACTTCTTCCAAGCGCCAAAGAATTATGTACGCAGCAGTCAATGAATTCTTTCTATAAAGGTTCTACAAATAAAACAACATTCAGTGGATTCCGTTCAGAACTTTCTGCTTCAACTTCTGCGCAAGAGTTGGGCATTGCCTTGATACCGAATTGTTCGAAGCTCCTTTGCATTGTCTTGCTGAATGGCAAGGGTGGAGCGTTGTTTGAAGGGCTCATCCATCGCCCGGTTGCTGAACAGCCGGGACGCCTCCTTTGTGGGGGTTGCGGCCACTGTGTGTTCGCCGCCAATCGTTCCGGATGTGCCGGTTCCGGGCCTCTGGTTCTCGCTTACTCGATTATCGCCACTCCCTCCCCCTCTTCCCCTCCCGCTAGGCCACCCGTCCGGCGACTGTGGCGAATTTCTCGCTGCAATATATGCTTTGTTCCCCGTTCGTGCGAATCGTGTGTTCTGTGCAGCACCCAATTGCTCCCGCTGAGTAACTGAGTTACAGTGTGTTCGAATGTGCTTAGTCAAAAGAATCCGTAAACGACTCTTGTGTGCTAAATAGTTTGGTTATCATGTATGTGTATCCCGATTTCGTTCTTCCCATTAAATTTTAATTGTATTATATATGATGTACCGATTTTTGTATACAAGCATCTTTGAGGTTTATAATGGGTGAACAGTATTTTTAAGGCAAACGCTGGCGCTGAGGATATCGGGCGTGAGATATAGCAACCCTGGCGACCTGCTTTTCTGGTAGATTAAACATGCTTTTTTTTAACAGTGACACATTTTTCGGGCGTGGGTACCCTCGTGTATCGAATCCTAGTGTCTCGAACTGCAAGGAAAGGTTTCCGCTTGATCGATCTTAAACGATAAAGATTTCGGATGCTACTGGTTACGATGGCTCAGTGGCAAGCAATGTACTTGCTCCTGTAGTGTCGCCAACCAGGAAGTCAAAGGGTTTGAGTTCCTGTGGCGGCGTAATTTCTATACTGGCTACCCACCTTGGTTGAATTTTAACCAATAGGAAAATTCTAGCGGGCAACTGTTCTGAAACTAGTTTCCCCGTCGTTTCTCTGATAAATGCCCAGGGGAATGCTGGAACTGCACTCCATACCAACTGGCCATTGGGCAGGGCGCGCGCTAACTTTCCTTCCTCATTCTTGAGCCCTCTCACCATTCACACACACACACACACACACACACACACACACACACACACACACACACACACACGTGCACTTTGCAACCACACGTGTCGGGAGCTAATAGCTCGAACCGAATGTTGTCTGTCGGTGTTCCTCTCGGGGAGAGATGCGTCGATTGGAAAAACGTCTCCAGCCGATGTGAAGGAAGAGGACTGAATCTCATGATGGGACAAATCTGGGGAAAGGTCTCGCCAGGGTACTTGACGTACACTTTTGAGGGCACATTGATTGGCATAAGCTGCACATAGTTCTGCTTGCATAGTTCTGGTCGAATAGCGCATCACTTTGTTGAACGAATGGGTTGAATGATATTGTGATTGTACCGTGCACTGTTCAGTGATCCCTCTACAACCACAATAGGCGAACGGACATTGTATGAACAAACTGTGTACGTCAACGCCGTTGTGACATCCCAGTGACGTTGCAAAAGGAAATGGAGCTCTGTATGACACGGAAAATACTGATTAAATACGCCAGATACTGTACTCACTCTTAACGGTGAACAACCGTTGACAAACTTCATTCAACGACTGATAACGCGATTTCAGATTTGTTCGCTGCGCTGTGTCACGTGCAAGTGGGCATTTCTCAGTTGCTTTCTTCATGGTGTTCACATTTTCAGTTTGCAGGAGTAATAGTTTCACCATAGAGTAAGGAGTTCCTTTCTCTGTGCTTGCGCAGTGTTTTGCTCCCTTGATATTTCAGTAGGTAGTAGTTCTCTCACATCTGCACGAAAGGCTGTTGCCTTTTGCTGCACCTGAAGTGAGAGAGAGAGGAAGTGCGACTATTACCAACCCCCGTTCCAATTGGTTCGGAGGGATGCCATGTTGCAACATTTCTAATTTAATCAGGTAACGCCCAATGCGTCGTCTTCGAATCAATGTTGACACCGAGTTGCTCTTCGGCTAACACATTGCACATTTGATCTTTTATAGTGATGATGGTTTGCCAGTGAATTTTATCTTGTAGTTAGACGGACAGACCTAAGACCCCTCAGCGGAAGTCGGAGGTAGATAAATTGCTGCTATTACCAACCTTCCAATATTGATTTGTAGTTGGATGACGCGTTGCTGTAGGGTTTTGGAGTGCTTGTTCAATTTTCGGAGTCGACTACCTTTAACCCTAAACACGTCCATGGAGCGAGTGAAAAAAGTCGGTATCTGCAATAAGCAGTTCTGAGAAAATGTTTTAATATTTAAATCCCTCATGTACTTTAAGCATTTTTTGTTTTAGTTTATTTTTCAATTCTCATAAAATTCCGTCAGAGTACTGACAACGTGAGCAAGATTTCAAGCATTTTTTTTTAATTTTCTTGAACAAAACTAAACAAATAGTGACACAAAATGGTCGGCAAAACGTATATCTGAAAATTGTTGGTGCGAAAAAAGAAAACAATTAAGAGGATGTGGATGATATAGGCACTAATCACACGTGTATCTTCGTCACTTAATGTGCTATAAGAGACCTGAATTTTCGTAAAATTGCCTTTTAATTTTTCGCACATTTTATTATTCATATAGTCTCTAAATTTTCTCTTCACTAAATTTTCTACGTTTTGAAGCCTCTTTGTTTATACACTTGTGTCGTAATCTTAAAAAAATGCTTTAATGCAATTGTTTTGTAGCATTCATTCTTTAATCTTTACGCTGATCAATTCCTCGTCCCAACCCATTGCTGACAAAGCACATACTCAACAAATATTTCAGGTACTAACGATAAATCCGTAGTTCTGCATTTTCCCCATTTAAAATAGCCAGCTATTTTAAGAAATGGGCCTACTGTAACCTCTTCCTACTCGTGGGGAGAGGCAATGCTTGTAATCTGCAAGAAGCCGATAGATGACATGAGAATCAGCTGGTTGAAGTTAGTTTCCACAGCAACGCGTGAGCATACGGTTTTTATACATCGGCGGTGCAAAGGGAAAATAAAGTTATTTTGCAAGAAAACAAAGCATTAACACATCAGTTTATTTTTCGGCCAACGACTATTTTCTCTTTATGCCGGCTGTCTTGTGACAATGATTATGAAAATTTATTTGTAAAAATTTACTTTTCAAAGATGTTTATAAGGAACCTGTGGCGATTTTTAGTGAACTTTTCATGTGGACCGACTGTATCTTCAAAACAAGTTTTATTTAGACTTCATTACACTTAATATCGTAGTGAATTATCGGACTCGCAGAACCTCTGAAAAACCGTTTACCCAACTCCAAAATGTTAAAATTAACTGCATCCCCCCACTTCTATGGAATATTGATTTCTATGGATTATTATTCAAATAATAGCATTATGGGCATTCTCGGCAAGTTACGCGAGTATTTTCCTCCCTTGATGTGTTCCAGAATGTAGTTCTCTCACATAGGCACGAAGGGATGTTCCCTGTCGCTGCGCCTGTAGTGGGAGAAAGAAAAAGTGCGACTATTACCAACCCTCCCTTCCAATTTGTTCGGAGGGATGACGTGTTGCAACACTTAAAGATTTTTATCAGATAACGTTCCAAAACTTATTTTTCAGTATAATGTAGACACAAAGCTACTCTGGATGGAACATTTGTTTTGGAACCAGCTTTATTTCAGAGGCAATGGTTTGCCCTAGAATCGTACCTCTCGCAGTTAGGCTGAAGGACCTTATGGCCCTTCTGCGTGAAATGGGAGGTAGATTAATAGCAGCTCTTACCAACCTTCCATAACTTCGCGTGGAGGGATGAAGTGTTGCCACAGGTTTTTTAGCGCTAGTGTTTTGTCGTGGTGATCGCCACACCAAACAATACACTATTTTCTGTCTCCCAAACGGTTCACAAGTTATGTTTCTTTTGCATCACTCTATACAATGTTATCGTTTTGGACTTTAAATTCCATTTTTGGAACCCACCTTCGTTATTAGCCCGGGCTAACACTTTGTTCCAGATCGGAGCAATTTCCAGTTTTAAAACAAGGGGAAACGTGCGGAATGTTTCATTCCTAGGTGTATTTATTTGGTACATTAATTGCTGCAGGTGTTGCCCAATAGTCAGTGGTGCCTGATAACTGAGTGCGAAGATCAGAACTTCCTCAGTGCAGTGAGAGAGGATTAAGTAATGTAATTTAGTAGAGGCGTGGATTTTCCGAAAGAATTGTCAGCGCTAGCCCGTACTGGTATTCTGGGCACTAGTAAATTATGTACACATTGCAAAATTGGAAATACGTGAACAATAATTTAATGTAATACTGTAATAATAAATTATATAAATGTATGAACCGTTGTGATATTGAAATAAAATATAATTTGAAATTAAACTTGGTAAAACGCTTCAACATAATGACAAGAATGTAGCAAATTTCCTTCGAGAATATTGTGATAAAATGAAATAAAAATAAACTTGCAAAATGAAAATATACAAGAAGCCTATCTTTAGTTTTTATTGTAGTAAATAGTATTTTTTCTCTTGACATCCTTGTCCTTTTATCTGAAAAAATGAAAGGTTAGACCGGATAGTTGGCGGGTCAACTTACGGGTTGTACTAGTGAGGAAAGTCTGTTAGGTTTGTCAGTGTTATTTGTATTCATATCAAAACTTTGTGATAATAAAAGTGCAATTATGATAAATCCTCTTTGCAAGAATAAACTATCATAGCGGATTTCATTGGATCGAATTTTGTTTCTGTTTGTGTTGCATATCCCATGAGATTTTTAAAGCGGGGTTATAGCATTGTTAACTGCAATTCATTCCGTGTCGTCTGCCTGTTCGTCGCGCTTTCTCCACCTCGCCTCGTGTCTGCGACGGTTTTGTTGACGAATTCGTGCCCCACAATGCAGTGTCGTGCGCCCCCACAATGCATCGCTATTTTCGACCCGTCGCCCATTATGCGAGGATTAGCCGTCCCGCGTACCACCCGCTTGTCGCAATTTATTCGGGGGGAGGCACTGGTCCGCCCGTTCCCTCCGAAATCCCCCATGCTCCGGAAACCGTTGCTCCCATCCCCGTAGTTCCCAAACCCCTATCCTCTGGGCGCCCAGCACTGTACGTCAGCCAGAGTTACTACCGTGTCCCAGGCCCGAATGCATCATGGAGAATCAGGACGTGGCTCTGGCCCGCTTCAATGCGTCCTCCGGAATGTGTGCCGGCATTAAAGGACAATTCAGGATAAAACCCATCAAGTCGTTGGCGGGATTTGTTTAGCATTCGATACATTAATTACCTGCGGATGGGCCTCTACGTTGGGACGCTACCGCTGCGCTGTTTCCGAAACTGCTTCGTGCAAAATAGGCCGACGATTGATGGCGTGACTTGCGGATTGCTTTATTTTATCTAGTTACTCTCGGTCCGTTTTATTTAGGAAGGAGTGCGGCCCTGTTTTACATTACCGACGCATTGCTCCTTGCGGCTTTCACGTTGGAAATTAAAAAAGTTTGCGGGAAGCAGCGCGAAATTGTATGGCAGAGGTGGCGCGAAGACACTCTCGGGAACGTAGAATTCGTATTGCCTGTCAGCGTGCATCTGTTGCAGGTAATATTCGTTTTCCCAGTGGGAAAACCTACCTCTATCTCTTCCCGCATTGAAAGAGTATTTTATTTCTCTTTATTTTACGGGCGGCTAAAATAATTCTGAATCCAAGGTTTCTGTAAAAGCGTCCTAGCAAGTGCATCGGATAGGACGAGTTCTATATTTTATTTCCGAATTGATGTACATAAAGTGCCCTCTAATACACGAAGTGTTGGCCTTGATTCTCTGTAGTTAACTTGCTTTACATTGCGTCTGCATGGTGATTTTACGTTTACTCCCGTGCTAATCCAAACAAAAGTTGGGGTATGGGAGGTTTGTTTCACATCGCAATCAGGATTATGGTCTTCTTTTGGCGAATGTTTACGTGACGTGATATCAATATTCTAAGTGCTTTGTAACATACATTGCATATGTGTGTGCTACATTTAAAGTATTGTTTTTTCAGACACTGTTACGTCTAAAGGATGACTCAATCCATTATCCCAAGAGATTCAAATTTATTTTCGAAGCTGACTATTGCTAAAGGAGTAATAGTTTTCAATATCACCCGCTATGAAGTCCTTATGTGCGTTTTCTTGATCTCTCTTTGACACCATTCATGTTTAAATCAACTGTTGCTGCCTCGACTTCAATCAATTACACCAGTGTGCTGTTACGGGCATCTTTTTATTTTTGTTAGAATTAAGTCGGGGTGGGGCATCGATGTCAAAACGTTTGGTCTAAATGAATCGGTTTTGTGCTCGATGCCTAGGCGTGCTGTGTGGAGTGGGTCGAGTAGTGGGGGTGTGGCCCCGTATTTTGAAAGGACCTCTTAGGCTTACGTAATAAAACTTACTTCCACAGACATGTTCAGTTCCTGATTTTCCCCTCTTTTAATGCGATGACGGGACATTGTTATACAGCTTGCAACTCAAGAAGTTCCGTAATCACAATTTGGCATAAGTGAAACTGAAATAAATGATATTACTATTCATGTCTCGAACGCAGCGAACTCCTGTCACTGCTACCTTCATTGCGCTGAATATCTCTTTTCTGAGAGAACCACGATACCCTGGCGATTTCGTAAGACTTTCCTCGGATGTCGCACGCGAAGAGGCGGTCAACGCATGCGTCGAAGACGAAGCCCCCTCACTACATCCCATATCCTTCTAAGGCTAGGATGCTCAGACTCCCTGAGATGAACCTGAACGCTCAAACTTTCGGGCTCGGTTTTGCCAATTTTTTAAATTTTATTTTGTTACTTAAATGTTAATAATTCCTGGCACTGCCGATTTGAATTCTCCTCCAAGCGAACATTTATATAATATGGGATAGTGAAACAGTTCTAAAAATAAGTGGTTTTAGGGCTATGGTTTGAAAGATAATCATTAGTCAAGTCGCGTCCCTAATTAATTGATCCATAGCCCTCTCAACACAATATTATTCACGACTTGCTTCTCGTTGTACGAAAATACCATTTTGTATGTTGTAGGAGAGAATGGGAATGACGTTTCTTACTCTCGTTTCTTCTTCGACAAAAATATCGTCGCCGACGGGATACAAGAGAGGCCGAAAGTTGTTTTGGCAGCCTTCAATCGACATTACCGGCAGATACACGCTATGCACCCATCGTCTTTTTTTGTTTCGTACCTATGTTGCCGCGCCAACCATACGCCATCGCCATGCAGGTTGCGATGCGCGCGGCCGTGCGTGACCCTTATCGCGAGCGAAATTAGTTACGGCTGTAAAGCGGGCGGCGTGCTTTTCTTCATCTGCGTGCCGGAGCGCACTCGGGAAGTTGCAATGGCCGGTCGCGCGTCCGCCTCTGCGGACGAAGCCCAGAGCAACTGTGTGTTGCTTTCGAGGCCGTGCGTCGTATCGTGGTGCAAAGTAAGGAAAGCGTTACCTGGGTGTGGTATACTTCCAGAACAGACTTCGGGTGCGTCTACCGAATTGTCTAAGGTGATTAATTTACTACATTTATATATTGTTTTACGAGATGGTATTGCCACGCCAATTTATTCGAGAAGAGTAACAAATTGGTATGCTTCTGTTGTTTAAAGTAACAGCATGTTAGTATGTGCAGATAATTTTTTGGTATCTTTTTTTAATTCAGATTGTTGAATTATTCATAGGTTTGTAGCAGGCGCAGTGTCTTATTTATTCATTGAAGCCAAAAGCACAGGAAGTTCAAAAATAAAGTGTAAATAATGCTTTTTCTAAAATAGACATACCAGTGCTATCTTCATATGTTAAAGCACTGGGGAGTAGTTTTTCTGCCACGTTGCCTGGCTAATGTATCAAGCCGCCAACTCCACGGAGGCTGTTTTTCTTTGCGCTACGCTGCACGGCGGTGAGTGCACGGTTGGCGAGCACTGTGACTGACGTGCCCTGCTTGTGTTACAGAACCATGCGGACCAGTACAGCGGCTACGGTGACGAGCCCCGCCGGAAGAGGTAAGCATCTCCCTCCGGCCATTCGGCACCTCCATCGCCCTCTTCTCGGACGCGACGCGACGCGGTGCGGCGAGTGCGGGGAAGGCAGCAGCCCGCCTCGCGCGCCGCCTGCGCGTGGTCGCCGCTGCACAGTGGGCAGAATGGAGATATCGGGTGGGCGGACTCTTCTTGGGAAAACAGGCGGTGGAGACCTGTCGCTAGAATAAAATATCACCGGGCAGTCGTGATTAGTGATCCAAATTTATCTATTGATTTTCTAAAATCTACTTTTAGTAAATCCCTGAAATTAGAAACGTCACCCAGTTTCTCTTGGAAATGGTCCTAGGCAGGCAAAAAGCATAGTCAATTTGAAACTACGGAACATTTTAGAGGCGCAGGTTAACAGCGGTCTCATCACGATATACGGGGTACATCGTTTAAACCAGTTTGACATGATAAAAGCTGTTAAGTAAATCTTGCTTAGTTTTGCAGTATGAAAATGAGTTCAGTAGTATTAGCGGCATTTGTAAATATTACATTTTCAGAATAATTTATATGTATATGAATATATCCGACCGGTATTTTAGTGATGTGTGTGTCGATACGGCGACTGTTACTCTAGAATTTGGCGTCGCTAATACCGGAGAACTTTGCGTCGGTAAACAAAATCTTGCACTGTTCGAAGTAATCAAAACTACGACGCGAAGGAGGGCGAAGTAAGCCGGCTGAGAATCAACTGTTCTGCCACTGTGCCGCGCGCCGCTTGCAAATGCGCGCGCTCGGCGGACGAGTGGAGCGCGTCAGGCCGCCCCCTTGCGCGTTCGACGCTGTCTTCGCCGGCTCGTTGCATCTCGCTGCGCTGAGTTTTTTGTGCGCTCCGCGCATTCCTCCGTCAAACATGTAGCCACCGTCGCCGCCTCGACCTTCCTAGCGCAAAAACTGAGTCGAGGTCTGACATCTGTACGACATTGTAACGTTTAGATGACGAGGCTATCCGGGGACGCATGTAACACGAGGGTTGGGCGGTCCGTGTGTAGACGAGGAGTTTCCAGAATAGCCCCGTTTTATAAAGGGCTGTCATCATTCCTAAATGGTTTTTGCTCGTTTTTTCTCTCTTTTAATTAGAATTGGTTTTTGAGAATTCAGTTGAGAATAATGAATTTTTTGGGGAAACAAAACTTTACAATAAGTTTTTCCTGTATAATTGTTAATACAGACATGTTATTTAATACATGTTTAATACAGACATGTAATACATACATGTTGCTTTCTTCTGTATATTTTGCCGTGTACACCAATCATTCCTCTTCCGCGAAAGTTAGTTGGGATGTTTTGCGGAAGAGCGGGACGGTGGCTGCAAGCTTACGGAAAGCCGCCAGCGATGTTTTGATGCCTCGGCGTGTTCCAAGTTGAGTAGCGTGTGGCTCTGGGCGTACTGCCTGCTTTACTGTCTCCGTATTGCGTATGTTGGAAGTCGTGCGATCACTGCATGGGTACCATAATGACAAGACTTTAGTGACCACTTGTGAAATGCCAATTTCGCCCTATCCGATTGCCTCATCGAGCGAACTGCGTTCGCTTGTCTGCGGATTCACGACGACGCATGCGAGTTTGTCACTGGAGCGGACAGTAACAGCCCGTTAGAGCTCCGCTATCCTCTCAACTTGGGATGTGCTGTAATGCTGATGTAACTTGCAGGACCTCATCGGAGTGCTGATACCAGGGCGCGCTGTTGCCTCTCCTATGTGGCGTGGAGGGCGTAGGACTGGGCCTTCTGATTCAGATGGTTGACGCAAATGCTGCATTGTCTAGTTCTGGTCGTTTGCCTTTCTCGTTTCGAGTTGGATTAGAACAATTGGATTGTCACTAGGGTTTCACTTTGTATATTAGTGTCCCTAAGTGTTTCTGTGGCGAATTTACAATGGTGGTGGTGGGTGCAGTAGTTCTAAAGAGCAGTTTTCTGCCCTCGTGGATAGAGGTCGGCCGCTCCCGGGCTGGGGCGAGTGCATTCCCGGCAGCCCCTCGAGCCATCACGGGACTAGTCTGTCGCTGCTCATTGCTTTTTGGTAGGCGCCAGTTCGCGGCGACGCTCCACTCTCCTTGCGATTGGCGCGTTGCCGCCTCGTTTGTGCTCGCTTTCTGAACTGTCAAGTGCAACCTTTCAGCGCACGTGATCAACGCGGTTGGAGCGGGCAGCAGGGCCCCGGTTTTTTCCGCCCCAAGTTCGGTCGGCAGCGGCCGACGGCGTCCGACGACTGGGGGTGAGTACGGCGGCGCGCTCGCTGCTTCGTCGACGCCTGGCGGAACCGCGCGCGCGAGCCACGCCGAGCCCACGCATCCCTTTCTGCATCTCTAACGGCATAATCCATCCCCGGGTCGGCGTGGCGGCGACAGCGGCTGTCGATTTAGACTCCTTGTCGACCTGTCAACTAACTTGTAGGCATAAGTATGCCCCAGCATGATCCGCCTAGATTCCAGCAGATTTTTGCATCTAGTTGTAGACTCCCTTCAGTTCTAGAGATGTAGAGAGGATCGGAGAAGCGCCTCTGCGGAATGCCTTCGCTTCTTCTTTCTCATCTGCATGTTGGGAGTCTTGATATTTATGTTCTGTTCTTTTCTTTCTTAATGCAGAAGGAAGTGGATGCCCATTATTTATCGTATACTTCGAGCATGAGGATTGTACCATCTTTCGCTGAATTCCTGTGGCTATACTAGAATTTCCTTATGTTTCCTTTTGAAAATGCATGTATAATGGCCTTATGCATCGTTGGTTATTGTTGGTACTTAGAGGTTGAGGGGTAGATTCTCTTTTGCAGTTTTTCAGACATTGTAGATAATACTATTGTATGTGCTGGTTATGGTACGTAGTTTTGAAATGATATTGTTGGAAAATGTGGTTCTCTGATCTGATTGGCATTTGTTTCTGTAATTTTCAATTCAATTAGAACAGTTCTCGACTGGCCGTAGATAGAAGGAAATCACTTCTAGATTGTTCAGGTAACGATTACCTAATTAATAAAATATCCACTGATATTTTCCAATAGATATTATATAACGTTTACCTAATTTTGTTAACGTGGTGCAAATAATGTCATGTCTGGTATTTAGTCACGTTTATGAAATTCCTCATTTTTTACATTTAAAATTTGTCAATTTCAAAATTTAAAAAAATGTTTCAATAATGCATGTAGAAATTTCAATACTATACTGCGGTTTTTACAGATCTGGACCTCAAGGTCACTGAAGACCCGTCACCACCGTAAAATTTAGGCACGGTTTTTCACGTCTTTCTCAGTCGAACCGCTAGAACAGCATCAACTGCGGCACTGCGTGATACGGTCGCGAGCGAAGTGAAAAACCGTGCCTAAATGCTATCGTGGTGACGGGCCTTCAGTGACCTTGAGGTCCAGCTCTGTAAAAACAGCAGTATACCTTCATTTTAAAATACTGAAAATAAAGTTGCTTCCATCCCTCAAACAAGTGGGTCGGTGGAAGTAATTCCCCATCGTTCTCTCTATTGGGATGTTTCAGCATGGAATATTTCTTCTTGAATATGTGGACACTCAATTTATTGCATAGTAACCACAAACGTATCATTTTTGACATTTGAAAATAATTGTGTAAATACACAAATAATGGTCTATTTATAATGTAATTTTAAACTGCGTTGTTAAAATAACGGGGTACCTAACAGTTCAAAAAAATGGGCCAAATCGAAATGATTACTACTTCCACAATTTTCATCCAAATGGTTTCCCTCCTTACAAAGATGAAGTCTCCTCTTTATAACTACGTTAACCTGAATTCCCGTGCCGTCACGAACCTATGACTGTTTAGTAAAGTAATGAATTGGAAATCGTGCAATGGACTTCGCTAAAATTGATAAATCGGTTCTTCAATGTATGATAGATACCCCCAAAACAAAAACAATTGAATGATTCTTTCGAACATGAACAAAATGTATTTTCATCCTTTGTTTTAATTTGTGTAAAAGTGAGATTCAGAGGCATGTGGTCAAAACACAGGAACCATGCGATAATTCGTTACGATACGATCGGAGAAACTTTGTAGATTCGAACTGTTAAGGAATGAAGGACACGATATTGGAGGCGGGGGAAAAAGTGGTAAAATTGTATTTTAAATAATCATCTTATGTCGAAGGGTCATATCGTACTTTTTGACTGTAATTATCACCAGTGGCACTGAGCAAGAAAACTTCAAAAATTGTCATATAAAGTGGAAATATTTACTGCACATAAAGTAAAAGTTCCATCACAGTTAAGGGAGTAAAATTTACTCTAGCTACAGTACATCAAATTACCCTAGAAATTACCATATTTTTATTTTGATCGTATATTAAATGTTTGATACTGATGCACCTTACTCTTATTAGAAATAAAAAAAAATTTGCCGTAATATTTTCCTCTGTGCTGCTTAAGTTTTTGAGATCTGAAGAATGTAATGAAAAGAAGCCAACAAACCTCTCACTTCATTTGTTACAGTTTGTGTGTTCGGTGACAGGATTATGAAAGTAGTTAATGATCCGCAAGGGGAAAATGACACTATAGTCAATCTTGGTTGCCAGTCTTGAACGGCCCTTCTTCAGAAACGGTAAATAAAAAAAAATCGACGTGTATTTGAATACTAGCCATTGAAGCTCTTAAACATTATTTATATTTACATAAAATGATTTTCCACAGCAGTATTCACAATTTCGTCCCGCTTAATGGTAATCATTTCACAATGACCTAAATTTACCTCTCATTGAATTTCTTTTGCACGTTTTAAACTATGCATGACACTAATTTTCAATGTATTACAGCAGACCACAGTAAGATGCCTTCTAGTAACCTTGTTTCTACAAGTGTTTTTGTAATTAATTTTGAACACACATGTACAGAACAGATTCCGAAAGTCTGGATTAAACGGATATAATTGACGTCCCCATCCAGGGATATCTGGTCCCTAGAGCTACATAGAATCATAAGACACTTTTTTCTTGAAATTTTTTCATTTGAGAATTTCCCAGCGCCTAAATAATGGTTTCTGTGAATAAAGTAATGGTATGCAATCCTTAATATAACATATCCCATAAAGAGAGGACAGTGAATGAAGAGATGCATATCATTCAACGTCGGTACACAATTTAATTTTTTCTTGAACAATAATTCTGGGGCCAAAAGTGATTAAAATGTACATTATTCTGCCTCCTTTTGCACATTCTTCTGTCTCTTTAAATCGACAATCTACTTGATAATCGCCTTCGATTATCAGTGTAACATGTGAAATTAAAGGCCATTGTTATATCTATATGTAATATGTTGTATTGCGGTCACTTGTATATAGATAGTTTCGGAGGAAAGATTTCTGACGATTGTTTCAAAAGTGACTGATAGCACAAATCTCAAAATATAATTTTTCATTCGGTTGAAATATGGTTTCCCTTCCGAATTTTCAGACGCGTTTTTTAATACTTTACTCCAGCGTAATGATGAAAATAATTTAATGATCTGAAAAATAATGTGCAAATCATGAGCGGCGTTTCGGTGTACGTAATTCAATAAAACATTAACGGATAGTGAGGAACATTACACCGTGATTTGATAAAATTTAGGATACAAAAATTTCTTCTTTAACGACTCAGCAGTTTCAGCGTTTCTTCGGGTACATCCTCGATTGTCAAGACACTAGCAGGTTTGTATCAATCCCACATTCATAGATTTAATAACCGGAGAAGTCAACATGAATAGTCTCCAGGAACAAATATACATTAATTTCTTTGCGGCTTCCCTTTCGAGATTCTTTAAAACTTTCTGGTTATTGACTAATTGGGACGATATTTTTGGAGTAAGAACTAATTAACAATTTTGGATGCAATTACGAGAGAAACAAAAATTAAAGCTACGTGGCATTGTTCACAATTTTAAACCGCGTTATTTCAAGTAACGTGACTGATCGTTGAATAGTGTGCTACTTTCTTTTCGAATATGATGTAGAATGCATTCGCTGAACAAACATTAGATTGCTTATTTAACGTAATGTAATAACTATATTGACTATCTAAAGGGATTTCCTATTTATTCTCATCTGGGAACGTTAGAAAGAACACTGGTTCAGGGTGGCCACTTTCTGGAAAACCGGAAAGAAATCGGGGAATTTAATTGTTCTGGAAAGATTAGGAAAACGGAATTTTTAGAAGCCAGATATGTTTTTAGGGTTATAACACTATATATTATTCCATACAAACGCAGGGTAATTTTTTCTCAATCGTTTTTGAGAAATTGCTTTTATGTAGTCAAATCAAAATCAGAGCGATAAGCAATTAGTATATTTTCTTTAGTGTGAAATTACAAATTTGATCAGGGACGAAAAATACACTGGAAACCCTGGGAAAAGCCAGGGTAATTTTTCGAGGAAATAAGTGGCCATTCAGTGGTAAATTACGTTCTTGCATAGTTTTGTTCACAATATATATTAAATGCGTATGCGGTGGTTTGTAAAAAATTGTAATGGCAAGTGTTCCAAGTAGAGAAAAATATACTTAAAACAACACAATAAAACAAAACTGGGGTGAATGTTCAGATCACTCAAAGTATGTTCTATTATGTTTATGAATGGTATGCAGGTAGTACCATTTACCTGGTATACAGATCTAAGAAGTACCGTAGATAGGCATACTAGTTTCTTTTATACAGAGTAAGTTATGATATATTATAAAAAATCATGATATTTCGACGGAAATAAAAGCTTTGTCGGTCTCGGATACCAGAGTTTTTTTTTCTTTTCCTTTCTCTTTTTTTTTTCTTCCTTTTTCCTTTCTTTAAGAAGCCTGTCCGTGCGATTGCGAACAGTGCATGCGCCGACACCGTACATGATATTCTCCAATATTGACATTCAGTGATCAATGGCTGGAAACCCGTCTGTTCAATGAAAATTGATATTTCAATTTGGGGTGTCCTTTACATGAATCTCCAACGTCTTTTTTAAAAACGGATCGAAATTTAAAAAAAAATAATTTTTTGTCCGTGCAGAGCCAAGAACGCTTATAAAAATGGCACAGGCCCGGTTTTCATTAAAAACTTTATATTTTCGAAAAACACAAAACTCCAAAATTGTTCCCCCTCAACCATTAATTTGGAAATGTTTTTCTTAGTAGTCTGTAACTTCGTTATATTTGCTCTTACATTGTCTCGGAATTTGTTACCTTCATTCTTAGGTTTCCCATATTTTTCCGTCATTGCTATTTTCTTTCATGTTGTTCACTCGTGAGGTTGATGTCGCATGTAACGGGAGGTGCTAAATCTATTATCCCATTTCTTGTGCTAGATCTGGTGCCACTCGACCCTAGTGTTTGGCAAAACTGTAAGTGTGATAGTAGTGATATGCAGTTTTCTCAAATCTTCGGATGATCTTTCGGCAATTAATGAATGGGGGCGGATTTTGATGTCCCTAAACATCGAAAAAAATGATCAATAAATACTCTTAAAATGTTAAAAAAATGCCCTAAAAGAGAAATGACAAAAACACGTGATCCAAAAAAGTTCAGATGAAAAAATTAAGCTATTGTATACGTTACTGATATAATCGAGATCACTTGAGTGTGTGTGTGTGTGTGTGTGTGTAAGTACACAAAAATATATTAAAGGAGATTAAATCTGCAAAAAATGCATTGAAAATTATAGGAAAATGACTTATTTGTCGAAATCGACAAAAATGCAAAAAAGGACGTATAAAAATGGGTCAGTTCCTTATGTCATAACTAGAGACTGTATTTTTATGTAATTAAATTGTTTTTGTCTTTCTACTTGCCGTTCCCAAAATTCTAATCTTGGCGAATCGTCACAGTCCTAACACACTATCAATTTTTTGTCTCATTTTTAAATATTTAGTACTATATTACATAATTTACATATTTTCTATTTTTACTAAATTTTCTTCAATTTTATTACATTTTTTATGAAAAGAATCCTTTTTGCTTAATCGGCACTTTTCCTACATTATTACTGCGTGCTCTCTACTCGAAGCACGCTCCATGAAGACGCGGTCTGATCTCAGTCAGGCACGCCTGCTTCGATTATTTCAGTGATGGGACGTGCGCGTCATTTTGTGCTTCATTTTATGCGATGCTATTGTTTAGTCTGTTAAACTTCGGTCCTGAATAGCAATAGATGAAGCTTTTACTACTGATGAGAAAGTTGTATGGCGCAAAGTGCTACAATTTGTGCTCTCAAAATTATTTTTAAAAAGTTTGTATTTTTAAAATTCGTTTAGGGATTTTCTTATAAATATAATTTCGAAATGAAATAAATTAATTAAATGAAATAAGTTCTATTAGTGTATTTTAATATTACATCCAATATTACATATTTATTTCAAGTTCTTACGGTTTTCATTACATATTTAAGTACATATTTTGACTTACATATTTTTTTTTACATATTTTTTCCGGTCTGTAGTCATAACATAGAATGAATTTCTATACTAAAAGGCATTGCTCTGAAATGAAAAGAGAAAAAGACATTTCATTAAAATCCATCCCGTATTAATGAGCTATTCATGCGGAGTAGTGATCACAAAGCAAATTAGTCGTAATTCCTTGTAGGCAATGAAAGTATGCAGTATAGTACCATTAACTTTCTTCTTTCTTTATTGCAGTCAATCCTAGGATGTTGTCGGTAACCTGTGCACTGCACTTCAGCAGCAATTAATAAGTTTTCGCTAGCCGGTTTCATTAACTAACGACAGTGACACTTTCAAACCGTGTACAAATATTATCTCTCGAATGGAGAATTCCTATGCTTAAGTTTTAAATAACTCCTTTACAAATGAATACTCTTATTCGCGATGACATTCCTTTTGATACTTTTCAATTACTTTTTTCTTTCTTTTTCTCCAGAGATTTCAAAAAGGATCATCACAATAACCCAATTCTCAGCCTTAAAGAGGATGTTACTCAAGCATTATAATAATTGCTAATACAGCACCATAATAACTTCTCTCGGTCCTGGCAGGCGTGCTAGTTTGGCCGCCTTGTGTTTCACACGAGAGATACAGAAACTGCCACGCTCAACCATGGAATAAGTTTTTGAGCTGGCAACACTCGGCACACTGCAAGGAAATTACTTTTGCCATCGGCAGTGGTGAACAGTGGTTAATGTATAAATGGTGCGGTTCTATGGGGAAACATGATACAAGGACACACATAAGGATTTCTTCAGTTAAAGTTTCGACTCCAATTGTAAATCTCGTCGTATAGACATACTTGAATTATATTGGAAAAATATGTCCGAGAATTTCCTTTAGATGTACCTTCCGCAATGGATGCAATAAATAAGCAAAGAAAAATAACTTTTCACATGTTCAATTGTTTGTCGAGTACAATTGAACGGAATTTTTGCCTGGTCGAAAACTTAAAGGAAAGTTAGGAGTAATTTTTCATTTCTAAGTGCTAATTATTAACGTATGTTATATTTTTTAAATTTGACTTGATCAAAGAACAGTAAAAGTAGGTGATGTATGGGGAATTTAACTTTTTATTATTTTCCGTGGTTTGAGTGACGAAAAATTGATACTTTCTTTCAGAGTATCTCTTGTTCCCTCGTAGAAAGCTGTTTTAGGGTAAGAAACTGCCGTTTCGCAACTTATAGGATATTTTGTGGGTATAGTATTTAGTAGGTCTGAAATATTATGAACAGAGATTCAGGAGTAAAAATGGATACTCCCGACCTATCAAACCCGTAATCGTGATTTTTCGGCGTTCTACTCTTTTGTAACAAATGTGTTGGGTGACTGTTCCGTAATTTTAGTAGAAGAGAAGTACTTTTTCCGTAATTTTAGTAGAAGAGAAGTACTTTTTCCGTAATTTTAGTAGAAGAGAAGTACTTTTTCCGTGATTTTAGTAGAAGAGAAGTACTTTTTCCGTAATTTTAGTAGAAGAAAGTACTTTTTCCCTAATTTTAGTAGAAGAGAAGTACTTTTTCCCTAATTTTAGTAGAAGAGAAGTACTTTTTCCCTAATTTTAGTAGAAGAGAAGTACTTTTTCCCTAATTTTAGTAGAAGAGAAGTACTTTTTCCCTAATTTTAGTAGAAGAGAAGTACTTTTTCCCTAATTTTAGTAGAAGAGAAGTACTTTTTCCCTAATTTTAGTAGAAGAGAAGTACTTTTTCCCTAATTTTAGTAGAAGAGAAGTACTTTTTCCCTAATTTTAGTAGAAGAGAAGTACTTTTTCCCTAATTTTAGTAGAAGAGAAGTACTTTTTCCCTAATTTTAGTAGAAGAGAAGTACTTTTTCCCTAATTTTAGTAGAAGAGAAGTACAAAGAAAAATATTTCTTTGGCAACATTTGGGTTCAAACCAGGGAATTCGGAGAATCGGGCGGTATTACCATTCCGTGCCCGTTTGAAACCACTCCATCCCGGAATGAAATGTTTTTCATACTTTTGCGCCAGATGTAGTTGATTGGGTGTTGTTTACTTCGAAAGACGAGATTGTTGCTAAACAATTCAACACGTTATTGTATTAAAATGTTTCTTAAGCGTTTAAGGAAAATGGAACGATTCAAATGTGAAAGGGTAAAAAATAAAATAAAATAAAAAAATAAAAACTAGTTTAAAGCAGAAATATTCAGGGAATAATCCGTTGATTTTGAATTTAGTTGGATCATTTTTGAAAATATTCCATCGTGATTACCCTTACTCTTAAGCTTCATTTCTTGAGAAATCATTTGAGATAATCTGCAGCTCTTGTGAAAGAAAAGAGAAGAAAAATATTCCATTGTTTACGTATTGGATATTATTATTAGTAATGTCTTGAAATAAAGGATTTTAATGATCTCTTGTCAAAGGATACGGTGCAGTTTTCTTACTGTTCAGTAAACGTGCTCAGTGTCTGAGAAAACGCGTTTTCAAATATTTCTGAATCTAATGGTGTTCAAACAGCACACATACTTTCTCCCCCCCCCCCGTATCGGTTACGTAATATTATCCTCCAGTTTCTGTCCATATCAACAAAGGTTTTTGGGTGATGGTGACAGTGGGCACATATTTTCCTATTAATTCTTGCTCTAAATGAAACAGTTTTCATTGTTTTGGCTTTTATAAAAGTTCTTCTAAGGCGTTCTGTATGGATTACTATAGCTTCTGTTTCGAATAAGTTTATTTTTCGCCGAGTCTGAAAGTGTTTTCTTCGTTCTTTTCTTAGTTTTTTTAAAATTTTTTTATTTTTTTCATTAAAATGATATGAAACAGATAATTACTCTCTTCATAATTAATGTTTTCAACCCGAAATTAAACAGTTCTAGATTCCTCGGAATGCAGTAAACCAGTGAACCCCGCTAAAGTTTCATTTTTGCTATCAACTGTTCCGTTTCCAACTGTTCAAACTTCGTAAGTTTTGTTTTTGAAAAAGTGAAAGTAATATGAAATAGTAAATGAACGAATACGATTGTTAACAAATTTGTCGATACGATAAATATTACTCACTTTTGGCTTGTCCTTTCCCATTTTATTTTTACAGTTCATTAAACTCATAATACGTTTACGATTATTATATTTCGTTATTTATCATTTTCTATTTTACATAAATAAGTTATGTCTGAAATTTATTTGCTTGTTAATCAGAAAGCAATCTGTAACACACCCTCAAAGGTAGCGTGAGAAATTCGAATTTACCATTTCGATTTCTTTCTCAATTTTCGAAAATAGTGTGCGCGCCGACAATGGGACCAGCAACACTACCGTCCTTTGCTACATGCATTGGGGGAAAAAAGTTTCTGAGAAGACATTTGTTTAAAATTTAAAAATCGCCTTTCCGCAAAATTGTGCAAAAATGCTAATTTTCGAAAAATTGAACATGATCTTATTTGAAGATGTTTTTGAACACACCTAAGACACTAAAAAATTATCGTCAATATTGTAGTTATAGAAAGACGCTGAAATAAATTGAACTTTGCAATTACTGAGAAAATTCGGTCCTTTAAGGAAAAAAGAGATCTGAAGCGTCTTTTATGCTATCCGAAGACAGTTTAATCCAGAAAAAGTAATTGTATTGAAAATTTTGTCCCAGGGACTTCACAAATAATTAAAATATTGGTTTCAAATTCAAAGGGCCGCAACCTCGGACCGTTAGGGGAATATCAATTTTGGTGAAAATCTTGTTAGCGGCTAGAGTTAATTCGGACACGTTTTACCTTCAATTGATTTTTCGGTTTTAAGGACCTTGAAAACATGTATTCTGGCGACACAGCGTGTTAGAGGAAGGAATTTATCACACATAGATATAAGGATCGTTCACTTTTTCGTTACCAGGGCCCCGCAATAAGTGGTATTCTGTCTAAAATTCGCAATTTTTTCCCTCTGCATTAAAATAAGTTTTCAATATGGAGTATGCAGTACCGAGAAAATAAAATTGAAACAACTGGTTTCAAAATTAGTGCAAACTGCAAAGATCTTCATAAATCGCGTCACGGCTAAATGAAGCCGTGTTCCAAGTATTGAAGTATCGATTGTATTTGGAAAATGTAGCTTCAATATTCGTTCAAAAGCGTTTCGAAAATAAGTTGAATTTTCAAAAGTTCTTCGGTGACAATTAAATTGGACACTGTGAGCACGTCGTCCGTTTTGAGTAAGACATTAAGAAGGAACTATTACTCTTAACTCAAAAGAAAATGTTAATCGGAGATCATTTACTAAAGTTTTGGGCGAAAAAAACAAATATATATATATATATATATATATATATATATATATATATATATACGGCAAATTGAATATCCAATTTTTTTAAAGTTAGTTTCAGATTTCGCGTGTTTTGTTTCTCTCTCAACCCTTTTGAATTTTGACAGGTAATGTTAGTTGAGATGGCCAGTTCAGTTGCCCGCGAGGCTTGTGAGGTCCGGATTGCCGCGTCCTCGTGGTCGGCAGCCTTCCAAGAGCATGTCACCACGAAAGCTGCTCAGAATTCGCCCCTGAATTTGGACGCTACCTGGCTCTGTACTCTTTTGCGATGCCAAGTAATGGACAGAATACGTGATAGGAGCATGCTCCTACGTAGTTTTCAACGCAGTTGTTTCTTTTCTCATAGTGTTGTGAATTTTATACCTTAAAGTCAGTGCAGTATTTTCGGGAGAATATAAGATTAAGAGACGAAGTGTAACTTTGTGTGCGAGATTAAGTAGCGGAATGTACAAGCACTTGTTACAGTCCATATCATTTTTAACTGGTTTTTGTGAAGTAAATGCGTTCCTAGCAGCGTCGATTATTAATCGCACCGCTACCTTGAGGATGAAATAATTGTGGCATCGATCACTAAAGGGAAAACAAAATGAAGTACACTTAGAAACTTAGTATAGATAATTTTAAAGTTAAAGGGAAGAATCGTTTATATTCTCTAGAGTACATACAAAAGCCGAAAATTTAAATTAGTCCTTGATAATTGTTTAAACTCTTTGAAACTCAGGCTAATAAATTTCAAATTTGGGTATTTTTCGAATGTTCATTTAAATATTTTGTGATGGCCTCGTAAACAATATTTATCCGGATGCCTTCGGTTTTATTTTTCAGTGCTTTCGCTGTGCTTAACTTTATTGCAGTTCGATCTTGTGTGACTTTTGTTTCAGTATTGTCTGTTACTCCAGAGAAATGTGGAACCTCAATTAAATTGCATTGCGATTGCCTAAAATTAAGTCAGTTATGAAAATTATCACAGTGAATCAATTGGAGAATGCATACATTGATAGTTTTATTTGTTTTTATTGCTTTCTTACTTTATCCTTCCTCAGCTGCACTTAGTATAGTTGAAAATAATTGGAGTCGCACCAAATTGGAATCAGCATCTGTTATTCACAACTCTTATGATTTATTTGTTTGCACTATATTGGTAAATAGATGCTACCTTTTAAATGAAATTTGGTAAAAATCTAATATTTCTTCAGTTCAACGTCCAGATTCTGCGTTTCACAAGTCCGGGACGGGAAAGAGTTCTGATGTGCCGCGTAGCTTCGGTTTTTGTGTTTTCTGTAAACGTAGTCCACAGCATGCCTCTCATCTCTCTAATTTCATTGTAAAAATAAATTGTGAAGCTCAAGATAAATTATGATTGATTGGTGGTGCCCTTCGTGTTAAGTGAGCCGATAATTTGTGATCGTGATATTGCAACTAAACTGAGATTCTACCATGCACGAAAGACATCATTGTCATAGCTTTAAGAAGTACGATTGGAGAAATTGAAATTTTCAATTGTATAAACCACTATTTTTTTCAGCACTAGCGCTTGTACGTTACTACTACTCGTACTATGCTTTAGGGTTCAGTGATTGGGAAGTTGCATTTTGCGGACGCCGACGTGGTAAAGTGAATGAGATGATGGGTACGGCAAAGGAAACAACATTGTAGCAACATGAAGCCACTTAATAAGAATATATTAATCACCCGCGTATTAAGAATGACCTCAAGAGTATTGTAAATGTCAATGGTTTCTTTTTAAAATTACTGTATCCAACTCGTACTCGTTAACAAATTTCGAATTTCCATCATTGCTTCGGCCAGGCACACTTCATTCGTATCCCAGACTAGTTTCCTAAGGACATTACATTTAGGCAGCCGAATATAATTTTTAAATTACTAACCTACTTTTTTTCGTCCCCATCCTATCGTTTTCCTGCACACCAGTATGCATTCATGCATATCTTGTCTGGATATTGGAAGAGATGCGGAAGTCGCTTCGGAATGGACGGAGGAGATGGGAAGCGACCCGCGTAAATGTATTGTCTCCATTAATAAGTACATTATACTTGGGTTTTTCTAAGTTGACCGATGAGCAGCTGACCATCAGCTGTTAGGGTGTCCTCCAATGTAGAGCTAAAACGGCATCACAATGACGTCACTGGTGACGTTTAAGCTCCCGATTGGACGAAACTGTATCACCTGGCATCAGCCAGGTTAGAGAAACCCAAGTGTAGCTAGCCAACGAACGGGAGATTCCAATTGTGGTCTGTAGCACTATGTAATACGAATATTGAGCATACGTGAGTGTGCATTAATCGAATAAGAAATTATTGTAGTTTGTGTTTCCCATTCTTTGTTTTGTTTCAGAATAGTTCTCAGTTGAAACAACGCTTTAACTATCTTTTTCTGTGTGAGAAATAGAGAAAATGGGGTTTTCTCATTACTTTGGTGGTTGTGGTGTCTTGCATATCGGGAAATGTGCATGTAAATGCCCCGAAACAATGATTTAAATACCCATGCGCGCTATGAACCGCGCCCCTTTTATGCACACTAAGTGTTCTTTTCCGAATATTATTAGAATAATCTTTGAAATTCCGGTTGTGTTTTTGAAGGAACTTCTTGTAGTCCTTGATCTGAATGCTGGAAATCAGTGCGGGAAACAGAATATTGTTACAGTGAGCGTCGAATACAGCCCATTCTTGAATACAGTGCCCTTGGTAGTCCTCTTGTTTCGTTATAGTAGTATTATTGTAGAAGTTTCATTAGCGTTTTGTAATTTATATATCAGAATTTTTTAGTTATTCCGAGTTTTTTTTTCAGTATTTATTTAGTCTTTTCGATATAAGTGTCAATTGATTCTTTGTGAAATAATTGCAAGTTTGGTTGTAGTTGTTTTAGTTTTTAATAGGATAAAAGGGAGAATAAATACCTAGTCATAAAAATAACATGAAAACTTTACTTTCTTCAGAAGTTGTTGCAAAAATAATTCCTGGGTACAGAAAACTTGCTTGTGATGAAATATTAGAAATATGCACTCTGGGGAAGTGCCAAAATGCTAATGAATCACTCCACGGTGTGGGTTGGTCCAAATGGCCAAAATAAACATTTGTTTAAAAGAAAGTTGAATTATTGCACCACAGAAGCTATATGCGAGTTTAACATGATATGCCAAATTACTCAAAATGTAAAGATTCAATTATAGATGTCCATCCAGTAAAGCATCACAGAAAATAAGTGCAAAGTGTGACCAGCCCAGACTCAAACGCAGTGTTGAAGTCAGTAAACTCTCTGTGAAATCTTGAAGGAAAATACTTAAATTATCCAAAATTGGAAAGAAAAAAAATACAAAAAGGCAGTAAAAAACTCCACTAATGTTGCTGATAAATTTTAGGGTAATTCAGAGCCACAATATACATGTATATCTATTAATTCGTTTTTCCCAAAAAATATATTTTCCAGCAAATTAGAGTATTTAAAACATTCTTTGGCCTTAATTTTCCAAATATTCTCTTAAATTTTTTACAGTAGCTTAATGTATTAATATACAAAGTTTGCTCTTTAGGCTATCCAGATTAATTTAGTTTTACTTGTGTTCGTGTAAAAATATAAATAGATAAAAAATTAAAAATTCATTGTTTTAAATAAACTGTAAAAATACTGTAAAAGTTATTTATGTGATATAAGCAACTTTTCTTTCTAAAAGTCTGAAGACTGTGGTTAAAATATTAAAGTGCAGTCGCCGGAGCGAAATCAGCCGGTACATGGTCTGTTCTTATCTCGCGGCAAGCGCGTGGTCCCGGAACGCGAAGAACCTCGCCGCCGAAGACGCCCCCGCGCCCGGTGCCGCCTGCGCAGCCACCCATTTGCGTAATGACGAGCGGCAGCGCAGAGGACAACAGGGCCATCAATCACGATCGAGGTCGCGTCGCGTCGCCCGCACCGGTGCAAATATTTAGCCCACCCCTCCCCGCGCGTCGCCCGTGTTTCTTGTCGCCGGGCGTGTCCGACTTGCGACCCCGGGAAGTTGAGACGACGACGTGCCACGTTCCTCGTTCTTCTCTCGGATAATTTCCTTTTGATGAGGGGGTGATGAACCGCCCGCGCCACCAGTAGCTTGTTAAAACAAGACTTCCTGGTGCAATTGAGCGCTAATACGCCGTCTGTAAGAATTGTTAGACGGATTCCCTCTATTCTCCTGTATTAAGATATTAGTATTTGTTGGCATGCTAAAATAGCTTCATGGATGCGCTGTTGTACGGATAATTCATTGTTTCATTAGTTCCTTTTAATACAATATTACTTCGACTTTTGCTCGTGGACACCTCTAGGTTTGTCGCTAGTTGTGCCATAAAGCAAATTAGGGCTTGGAGTTCAGAGAAAAGAATGGCGTACGAATATTCCGCAGTTATCTGAATTGGTCTCGACAGTCGTTTTTTATTTGTATACTGGAATAGCACAGATTGTAGAGCTCGCCTTGAACTATCTACTGCGAAGATCATTAAATACCCATAATCTTGATATAATAATGAGGGCCAGACTATTGCCAGATATAGTCGTGTAAATGCAGGATCGCTAATGGACATTTTGCAAGCACGTTTTAACCGTTCAGGAGTAATCGGTATCAGAGCTACACAATTTTGGGACAATGCTGAAACATCAGCGCCCCTCCCCCCATGAAACCGTGAAGTAAAAGTAATGAAACCGTTTTAAGTAAAACTATGTAGTGATCAAATGATACAATTTCTACAATGAGCTTAAAACGCTAAAAAAAATTGTGTTCGTGTTTAATAAAATCATTTGTCGTTAAATACCTGAAGTAATGAGTGTGAATTTCAGTAGAACCTCTTTTAATGTTAGCGTCCTTTGATTCACTTAATATAGTATTACCTTGTAAGTAATGGCTACAATTAACTATTTAAGGTTAACAATTAATTGAAAATTTTATGAAATAACAGACCGCGACTTGTAGAATTACGGTAACGATTTTTTGCAGTACTAATTTCTTTTTCAATTTCTTACTATTTTTCCCCCGGGAGTCCCTTCATCGGGGCCCTTGACTTGCGGGGCCTCGGGCGACCGCCCGTTCTGCCCATGCCTAGCGCCGGCACGGATAATAATAAATGTGAAAACAGTTAATACCAGTGAGTAATTTGTTCTAGTTCTTTCTGAAGCCCGTTGAGTAGAATAATCTGATACGATGTTTAATGAGGAATGCTGTAGACCAGGGAGGGGGTGTTCCCGAGGTCTCCCGCTGAGAGTTGGCCCATTTCACCAGCGAGTATCCGCAGGACGGGGGAACATAACTCGCGCGGCGGAGGCGGGGCGGGGCCTGCGAAGCACGCAAGAGCAAAGAGAGGGCGGGGAAGGCGGCAAAAACGTGACGCAACGCGAGGAGCGGCGGCGCCCGCTCAATGGGGCATGAAGCGGTGGAACGGCTCCTGACGAACCGCGCCGCGCCGCGAACGGCTATGGGCTTCCGCGGGATCCGGAACCGATACGGCCGATAGCCTCGGCGGCGCCCTGTATCTGCGAGCGGAAGCGCTCGGCCGCGCGCTGATATCGGCTGTCTTTGGCGCTGGACCAAGCAGTACGTCTAGGTTCGTTCTGGGGCCCTTGCCGCCATCGGCGTTCCTTGCTCCCAGCAGGCGTCTTTCGTGCTCGTACGTTCTCTAATCGGCTTTTTCTGTCGATTTGCGGCTCAGTAGGTCGTGTAGCGCCATTTCGCTGCTGCAGCCACCGCCACAGTCAACCCTCTCGCTCGTAGCTTATCGCCGCTTCGCGCCGGAAGTTTGCAGGTGGCTGCGCGTCGACGGTGCACCGTGGAGAGATGAGGTGTCACGACGAAGCTTTGGCAGTAGGGTATCGCTTGAAGGGTACCCCCTCTCATGTTTTCTGTGGTGTATCATACGTTTGTAGACTACATTACATGCATATTATCCCACAAAACTAACCTATTTTGTAGGTAACAGGGAATCGTAAATTATGCCAATGACGTATCGTGTTGGAGTATTTAGAAGTGTTTGTAGTTGTATTTATAAAAATGGAAGGTTGATTTAGGCTCAAGCCACAAGTAGTTTTGCGTGTTATTCAGTCAGAAACGGCTATAGCAGAGCTGCTCTCCACGTATTATAATGATTATTTGATTACAATATGGTACCGGAGTGATACAGTGTTCTAATACCATGTATGGCCTGACGTTTCCTAAAAACTTCTGCTCTCGTGCAAAATGTCTTGGTGTTTCCGTTTTCAATAGTATTATTCCACAATTTCTCTAGTAAAAAATAACAAGTCTTAACATTAATACATTCACGCCCAACATTTTGTGCGCAGCCCAAATATCGAAAAAGCAATAAATATTGCTATTTGCTGTAAATTACTGGATCTAAATCGTTGTGTAATCAGAATTCACGTTTTGTAGATCTTGATACCGAAACATCTGTTCGTCCGTAGTGGTTAACATTGTGGCCTGCGGTAAATCGTTTTGGCGATTACCTTTAGAATTGATATTTCCCTATCGATATGTCTGATCTCGAGGCCGTGCATAATTGAAACTGATATTTTTATTTTTCTTCGTACTAACATTTTCTAAAATTGAACCCATTTTCTTTCTCGGATAGAGCGGGGGGGGGGGGGGTTAAAAATGAGATGGCTCATTTTCCTTGAATTCTAATTTTTCGAAAATTATCTCCTGGGTCGTGATACTATGATTTGCTACGAGAAAGTAGCCTGTTTTAAAAGCATATTTACCGTCTTCGTTACAATTGGTAAAATTTAATAGTATACGTGGTGAAATATTGAATCTGTAACAGGAGGGGAAGTGGATGTAGTGCATTTTAGACATTAGAAATCGTGTAACGATGGGACATGAACTCCCGTGTTGTACTCCACAGCCAAAAAGCAAACCATGCCGATCAACCAGCTTAAGTGTACCGCTTCATGAATCTTCCCTCAGCAGCGGCGAACCGCCGTGTCGGGGCCCGAGGAACGTGAAAACCACACGGATGCTGAATCGATTTTCTGCTCGGCGAACCAGTGGTATAACCCAAGCGAAAGTCGAGGGGGAGGCTCAGCTATCGGACCTATCGTGCTGGAAGAACGGCTATATTCTGACATCGTACAATTTGCTTACCATGTAGTCAAACGCTGTATTATTATTAGGGACATACGCGAAAGTAGAGTTGCTGTAAAAAACCATTCGCTGTTCATGAATTGTACATGCGTTGTAATTCATTTCGTACATCAATTGGGTTTTAGAAAAACAGTCATTTCCGTTGTTTGCGAACAAACATTTCAATGATGCGATGAAGGATTTCTTAATTTCGATTTAAAAGATTGCATCTCAGAATGTTTTTTCGAAAAATGCTGAAATTTATCTGACAATTATTTTCCTGGAAGGAGAGATAAATTTATAGTATTGGGAAGATATTGATGGACTTGAATTTAGAGAAACATTTAAAGAGATTAATCCATGCCTTATGGGTCGTGTTGTTCCTACAAAACCGCTTTATATTCGCATTACCAAAAAATGACATTCCAAAGGGTTTTAACCTTGAAGGTACGTTTTATCAATTTACCTTTTACTTTTACTGATTAACTTTTGGCCTCGTGGTGTAAACCTGGGATTATAATCCATAACGCTATAGCGTTGATCAAATGTAGTATTGAGCCGTAAGTAGTATGGAATTGTTCAATAAATTGTAAAACGTAATAAGTTTTGAGTGAGACAGAATGTTTCTTCTGGATCAGGAACGCTGTGATCAACATGATTATTGCACGAGTTACTCGTGCTTCACATTGGATTCGGCGAGGAAGCCTTCTTTAGGGCTTTGCCGTGGCGAAGCGTGGTGAAACTTGATTCCCTGAGAGGAATATTCGCAGGAAAAAATGTTTTCCTAGTCGTGGGGCGCAGCGCGGGTCGAGGCGAGGCAGTGCGCCGGAACCGGTGCTTGGCGCTCGAAGTGGCTGCGTAAACAGTCGTGAGCGCCTCGCCGGTGCGTCCGCCGCAGTCATCGCCGCTCGGTGTGCCGGCGCGGAGGGGCGCCCGCGGGGGCCAGCGGCGGCATTGTGGCGCAACGCGCGTTAAATTTAACGCCGTCGGACAGACGCGCCGCAGAGCGCTTCCGGCCGCTGCGAGCGCCCGGGCAGCGCCCCGCGGTGCCGCTTCGCCCGCCCTCGCCCTCGCCGCCCCACGCGTCTCTGCCTCTGGCGTGGCTGCGCGCGCCGATGCTTCCGGCCGCTCCTCGTACAAGCGTCTTTTGTTCCAGAGATTTTCCTCTTCGGCACAGGCGACTGACTTTTTCTTTCCTTCTCTCTCGCATCCTCCTCTTTTCAATGCTTCTGCTCGTACTACCCGTTCAAGTTATTTCTCCTCTTGCGGCTAGAGATATTCCGTATAACGATATGTCTATTTCAACTGTTTCGAAAGCATTCTGAATCAGTGACAGTTTAATTCTTCCATTGCTTTTCGTAGAAAAATATACATTGTTCGGATAGTGGTGTTTTTCGGTAACATTTCAATTGTTCCTAGTCGAAAAAGCGTTCAAACTTTTTTTCTGTTGTGATTTTCGTATTGCATTTCTACATGCGTAATAATGTGCTAATTCACGCGTGCCCACACCCTTTCCAATTCGTTTTGTCAACAGCATTTTTGTTAAAATCACAAAATTGAAAAAGTAGTTTGTGATATAAGCTAAGAAATTGACACAACATAGGACGAATCGCATGCGAAGTAATATATTATGAGCCAAGTTTCTTATTCTTCTTGGGAAGCTAGAGTCCGTCCATAAATTACGTAATACAAATGGGAGTTTTTTCTATACTCCTACTACTCTGTAATGCGCCAGTATGACGTGCTTGACCCCCCCCCCTCACCTGAAACAATTACTAACGTTTACAACACCCCACCTCTCATTTGCAATGAGTAAATATAAGTTATTTCAGTAAAAACAATTCCTTTTAATTCTGTGTTATCCATTACAATTTAAGATAAAGGCAGAATTAATTGCAGATGCTGTCTGCATCGAAGGAAAAAAACTAGGGATAATTTTTGAGTTAATGAAGCACGCTTAAACGTGAAAATTTCCGATAACAAGCCATGCACACGCTGTCGTGGCTTGCGCATGGACGAGTCTGCGCCAATGTAATTGGGTTCAAGAATATCAGTTTCCAAAATGTTGTTTGTAATCTAACATATTCAATCAATATACCATTGGTGTAAAGATATTCTCGTGTATTGTAACAATTTTTGATGTATCATATACCTAACTTTTTTTAACTATAATTTGTTAGTATGATATTTTAGTATTAGACTAAAAATGATCTATTTCAGCAAATGTTGAAAAAATTTTTTTTAAAACAAGTAAATTACAACAAACGCCCTGTACCCCTATGTACGCTGTCTCAATACCTCTCCTCCCTCTCAAGTATTTCGCAATATGGACGATCTTCTGTTCAATGATAAAAGATCTGGATTTTTTAAAACCTTTTTTTAAACTTGCAATAAAGCCACTGTGCATTAAAATTATATTAGTTCCGTAGAATAAAGCGAAAAACGTTCACGTAAGCTCACTACGCTCACATTTTCGCAATTTTGGGAAACCAATAGTTCCTTCTCCCTTATTGCCAAACAAAAAATAGTGTATTACGAAACTGAACGGAACGAACCAACAGCTTCATCCCCAAAACTATTTTACCTAAAAAGCTAGTATTTCATAAGTGTTCCTTTGGGACATGTGGAACTTGAGGTGTACAATTTCTTCAAAATCAAAGATTGTCCCGGGGGTACTTTTCTAAAATTGTCGAGGAATGACCCTTTTTGTAGCCCCAGAACAATTTTCACTTAACATATTCACACCAGTGTACTAACGAATGGGGACTCCCGCGTACTAGTTTCCCATTTTCTTCCGACAGACCTTGCTTCTCGGTTTTACTTGACACTCTTTCCCGCTGCCGTCTATTCACTTCTAAGAGCTCTTTTTACTTTTTATATTTTCTCAATTTTTTGATGTAATAAAGGAATTTAAATATGACATGCAAATTTTCATGGACTATTTTGATGCCATTTTTGAGAATTGTTTGAGCGTTTCTTGCCTCTTATCAAATATCCCGTGGTGGGGGACGTTTCGTGTTAGACTTGTTCGATAACGCTTCTTATCCTGGAGCTGTGTTTCGGGATAAACTCTGCACACAGAACGAAAATCTTTCTTGCTCCCAGAAACAGCGCTTGCTCGCGTCTAGGCGGTTCCCGTGAAAAGGTAGAAGTGTGGTTTTGTAGGCATTGCCTACATCCTGTTTGCCATGTTCAGAGTATCGCTCGTCAATGTTCGTACAGTTGATCACCGTTCCTGCTCTTTTTTCCGCCCTGGTTGTCCCACGCGTCCGTTTCTCAACTAATCTGTCTTCTCCCGTCGCCATCACCCGCTTCCCTCCTCGCCTGAGGTCCGTGGGCGTTATCCGTTCCTAAAGCACCCTATCCGACAGTGCGACCTTGTTTTCCGACAGCGGGGAGCGGGTGTGCCCGCGACCCGACCCAGCGATGGGGCACCCGCAGCCTCTGGGCTCCGCGCCCCAATCTCCGGAGGCTTACCCCGCCGCCGCCGCAGATCCCCAGGGTTTTGTGGCCCCCCCTCTCCACTTTCACCCCTCACTCCCGGGTCCTCGGCCTCCTGTGAAGCCGGCGGCCGCGCGCAAGAAGTGCTGATGTGCGCGGAACTGCGCGGGCGCCCCGCTGGCCGCAGATGGCGTCCTCTCGTCCCGACACCACCCCACCCTCCTCCGGCGAGCGCTGGGTTAATGGGGGTGAAATGAGTCGCCGTTGCCGCTCGTTCTCCCTTTGCCGCCCCGCGCTCGCAGGGCCGCTTCGCGTCGTCGTTAATTGCACGGGTCGCGCGGGGGCGCCTGTTGCCCCGGAGGTGCAGTTCGCCCTTGTTTCGCTGTTGTGTGGAATTGTGCTTTTCGAATTGATTGAAACGTAATTGGAAGTTCTTTGCTCTGGCGAGTCCGTCCGCCTCGCAGCGCGCGAGTTACATGTTCTCTACGCACATTGCGCCGATACGGGATTTATTATGGTTGAAAATACTATCTGCAACCTTAAAACTGTTATAAATTTCATACTGTACTTTGACCACCAGTTTGAGTTGCTTCCGTCCTTTCTCTATATTTAGTGTATATGTAATACATATTGGTTTCATTTATTTCCATTTCAACCCTTCCCGAATTACTTGAAAGGTTTATTTTATTAGATGTTTATTATATTAGCTATTCATCACAGGTTATTTCCACTCCTACGATTTCAACGACGCCATCTCGTAGAGAGACCTAAGTTGAGCTCGACGCGAGGGAAAGTTCTGGGGCGAGTTGCGCACAGTTCATCCTGCGATGTCGCCTCTCCCGTCGAAATGTCGTGCTGGCGCAGCGGGCGGGTCGTCGTGCTCATTTCCGTATCCGTCGCCCCAGGCCCTAACCAGGCGGTCGTCGTCGTGCCGGCGCCGGATCAAAGGGACGTCGTTAGGAGGGTTACCCACCGCTGTCACCTACGCTCGGCGGTTAGCAGGTGCGATTCAGAAAGGCGAAATGTTGCTTGGAGGTCAGAGTTGGGTGGTTGGTGGGAAGCGGATGACCTGGGGGTGGGGGACAGATGCTTGATCTTATTTATGGAACTAGAAGCAACGAATGGAAGGCACAAGTAGATGTATTCGTACGTCTGTTTGTGTCCATTAGTTTTTATTGTTCATCGAGCTAGTTAGGTGTGCTGTAAATAGTTTTGACTTCATTACGTTGTATATGATGTTCGCTTCTTTGATAGTGAACACTTTTTTATGAACCGTAAAGAGGAAAGTGCCCCCGCCGATTGCGCGCTAGTAAGAGTATCCCGCTCTGGGCACTCGGTTGCGTGCACTCATACTCGCGTACTCATACTCGTGTACTCATACTTATACTCGTGTCTCGGGGAGGGGCGGGGTAGAGGAGTCTTCGCCCCAGAGTGCAGGAAGTGAGGATCGGGGCAGGAACGCGACCTCGTTGCCGCGACAAAGGTGGCGCCGAAGCCCGAGCCCGAGCTTTGGCGCTTCTCCGTCGCCTGCCGGCGATTATTGGAGCGCGGAAGAGGCGCCGAGCGCCGCCTCGCGGCCATATCGGGTGACGCCGAGCTTGCGGCGCTCAGGGCGTTGCGACGCCGCGCCGGCGTCATCGTTAGCACTACCGGGGGCGTTGTCGCAGGGGGGCGCTTGATGCACGTGATGCCGGGTGTAAGGGGCGGGGGCGGCTTGTTGGTGAATCCCTCTGGCGGCCCAGTCTCGCCTTCGCGTCGGCTCCAGGTGTTGCCTTACCTTTTGACGGGTGCTCGCGGAGGCGTTGTTAAGACGCCGCGGTCGGGGAAGCGGGTGCGGTTCACCTGACTCCCTCCGTGGCATCTTCTTTCTCATTAAACTTGAGGTCCTGTTTCCGCAGTTTGCGCCTTGTGAAGATAGATGCTGTCTTTTGGAAAGATAACGGCTTCTGCGCTCGGGAGCCGGAAACCTGTATTTAGTACTTACTGGAGGTTGGTCAATACAAGATGTGTGTAGTGCAGTAAGCAAAGCCCTCGTAACGTGCTAGATTCGTCGAATCTTAGTTCAGTGGTGTGAGGATTATTGAAGGGTTCTCAAAATTTCGTACACTTGATTTTCCTTTAGCGACATGTGTTTAGTTACAAAACAGCATTCGCAAGTGCGTTGCTGTAATGGTAAATGTTATTTACTGCAGTACAGAAGCTGCATCGATCGTTGCTCGAATTATTACTTAGTGAAAATGCGTTGTAGGATGGAAAAGAGATTTGTCACGCCTATCGGTAATGAATCGAGGGGTCTTGTTAAATAATAAATAAAACAGAAAAAATGCAAGGCCTGAAAAGTGTATCCTACGAGCGAAGAACGGACGCGTTTTTTACCAGCTTGTTTGAATTTTAGGATTTGCAGGACAGGTTTGAGTTATTAGTCAGTTTCTGGGATTTACCGCAGAAAGCTAATTTGTACTTTCTCAATTTATGTACTACGCTGCCTTGAACATTCAGTTTAGTACGGAAGGTGGTTCAAACCCGATAACACATTTTTAAATATGTTTTGTCAGAAATATTTAATATCTTAACATTTAGAGGAGGATTTCAAAAGTACGAACACCAGGACTGTCATCTTTGACATTCTTTTAATCTTTGAGTATGATACACAATCTATTGTTTCGAAGGGTTGCGTGTAGTAGAATTAGGGTATTCAAACTGCTTCATTTTCGCAAAGTTTTAGTTAAATGTATGATTGGCATATTTGTGAATTTGCCCTCACGATTTTTGCTCAGTAAAGAGGAATCCTAATTAAATATGCGTTTCCCTTGTGTAACTTGCGTTCAAACATTAGTCTGATGCCCTTCCGTTGGTTTACGTAGGACTACTAATCTCACTCTAGTGACCCCTACGCTATGCGCGGCGGTCTCTGCAGCCTCACGAGACTCGACTTGAGCTTGCTGCGCTGCCAGCAGGCGAGAACGTTGCTGCTTACTGCCTCCTGCACTGGCTGATACTAAAGTCGCGCTTGTTGACGGATAAATCACGTTATTTACTGATGCCGAGTCGGTCACCTTCGTACCGGCTCGGGTTTGGCGCCCCCGTCCGGGGAGGCGCAATGTTCGTGACTTCCTTTCGTCCCGTGCACAGTCTGTTTTCTGTAACCGACCGAAGTTCCCTCTCGCTTAAATTAGAATAATTGTCCAAATTATTTAATTGATGCGTAACTAGTTCAGAATTTTCGCTGTTCGAAATATTCTGGAATTTCTCTCCCCACAGCCACCAATGTACTAAGCAATTTTCTACCGCGCTCTTCTCTGCATTTAAAATTAAAAATTACCTTCTTCATACTTATTTCAAGAGTCAGACCTCAAATATATTTTGCAATTTTTCTTCACTTTGATACAAATGTATGATAAGCCTGGACTTCCTCACTCTCTCTCTCTCACCCTCACTCTCTCTCTCCCTCACTCTCTCCCTCGCTCTCGCTCTCTCTCTCACTCTGTCTTACCCTCTCACTCTCTCTCTCACACTCTCTCAGACTTTCTCAAAATGCAAAAAAAGTAGCCAACTCGCCGATGAGTAAGCTTTTCGAAGTAATATTCTAGGTGCTCGTGCCACTTTGGAAAAGGGGGTGGTCCTTTATGGTGGGGTCGAGGCAAGTGTGTCATACGCGACCCAACGCAACATCCTAAGCGCCGCCCGACTGTTTCCCGTGCTTTGTCCGAGGTAGGGTGCGCATGTCGGTGGTTGCTGGTGATTTGGCGCTACACGCTGCGCTGCGTCCCCTTCCTTGGCGCCTTCCCTCGACGCGCTTGTGTACTCCTGTTAGGCCCGGCGCCGGCCGGAGGCAGAGGCAGCGGGGTCGCTCTGCCCCCGCCGCGCTGGCGCCAGGTCCCTCCTCGTGTCTCTCTAATCAAGTTAATTGCGCGCAGCGCGAGCGGTCCCTCGTTACGCCATTAGCGCAAGCGGGGCGGGTGCGGCGAAACAAAGGCAGCGGGTTTGGAGGTTCGATCCCGGACGCCGCCCTGGCCTGTTCCGCCCGACAGAGTTCGCCCGCCCTGGAGCGGCAACCAGTAAGGTGAGGCGTGCTGGCGTAGGGGGTGCAGCGGATAAGAGTTCCATTACCGCTTCAACCGCCATTCATCCCTCCTCTCCTGGCTTCCCCGTGCTCATACCCGCTCCGTTCGGGGCGGCTCAACCTTTCATCGCTGTTCTCCGGACTCTGGCTCGTAAATTCACTGTGGCGAGGCGAGAGACCGTCCGCCTTTATTCCCACTAAAGGAACTTTCGTAGCCCTTCGTACAATTTAAGCGCGCTGAGTTCATTTAGAATACATGATCCGGCGAGCAAGCAGAGGCGGCGGAAGTTTCGCGGCAGCGCGGTGTCGTTCACGGCGCGGGCGCGAACGCTACCAGAGGTGCGCGCACCTGGGTTTGTTGATGGATCGCGTCCGCGGCTGCACAGCCGCCTCACCGCCGAAAGCACGCCTATGGAGTAAACAAACTCAGTCTTCTTCCTCTCGCTGCTCTCAACTCCTCCGCCGCTTCCAGCCCCGCGTTCCGCTGGCTCGCGCGCCACGTCCCCCGTCCCCGTCTCCGTCCGTTGGCGCTGCCGGCGCACCGTCGCTCGCGAAGGCGGAGCGCGAAGAATTGCAAAGTTGGTTACGTTTGTGAATAAGCGCTGCCGTACTTCAGGCGGCGGCGACAGCAGAATTGCTGTTATGATTAGGATGGGAAGAGCTCGCGCTGACTGGTCGTTCGCTGCCTTCGCCATTGCGGCGTACGAGTTTCGCGCGCACGCGTTATTCTCTTCTATCGCAATGAATGTCTGCCATAAATTTCCCTAGGGCGCTTCACCTCGTTATAAACAACTGCCTCCGGGGCGCGCTCGACGCTTGTGCGTCCCGCCACCACCGCCCTCGCGGCGCTGCCCTGCCGGCCCCTGCTCCACTCTGCCGCCCGCCCGCGGCCTCGGCGCTGCCACCGCCGGTGGCAGGTGGGCCGGTAGTGCTGTATAATTATCAGCGACATACGATAACGCAGGCAACCACGGTTCTATTGCGCGCGCGTTATTTAACCCTCCGTTGGTCGGCCAAGAGCCATAACGGAGAGGCCAATTCTGCGAGAAAAAGTGCGGCTCGTTTGTGCTTCGATTTAATTAATGGAAATTTGAGAGCGCATTTTGCGCCTGCGCGCCACGTCGGGTATTGGAGAAGCCTGGCGGACGGCGCTAACTGGTGATGTCCTTTCTAGGTTCTGTCAGGCGTATAGCGTAATTATATATAATTACGATATAATAATTATATACACACACGAGGGGATTCAACAATTAAGGAGATAAAATGGACTGGAGAAATAAACGTTTATTTTTACAAAACAGGACTTTTTCTACTTTTCGCCACCATTTATTCTGTGGACCCAACGGGTTACTAGCAGCTTTTTTGACAGCTGCAAAGAACTCTTTATCTTGGCGTTTGAACCAATTTCACAAATGTTTTTTACATCCTCGTTATCCTGGAAGTTCTTCCCACGTAATGCCTCCTTTACTGGACCAAGCAAAAGGAAATCAGATTGATCTGGGTTGTAAGGGGACGAGGAGATGAAAGGGAATCTGGGTTGTACGGGTATAACTCTTAACCCATATTTTGGGGCATAACTAACCCTTATTTTGTCGATGGTTTCTCGGTTTTGTTGAACAGTGTGAGGACGTGCGTTCTTTTGGTGGGGAATCCTCTGCGATCCACAACGTTTCTCTCTCCTGGCTGGCTTCCCCTTTATTTTGAAGTGATGAACACAACAATGCTGATCCTCCAGATGATCACGGGTCATCTCAGTGATGACAACTTAATATCCTAAAATTACTGAAATTGTCTCACCCACAGACCAATCCAGACCAATTTCTCTTTTTAACTATTGAACACCATTAACTATGTGTATGCGTGTATATATATATATATATATATATATATATATATATATATATATATATATATTTAGTTAGTTAGTTATTGGTAAATAATGACCGGTTTTAGAATCGCATCAACAGATATCCTTCACTCAGCTTCCAAATAACTTAAGCATTTAGTTGTAATGCTTGTATGAAGCAAGTTTTGTGCCAGTTTCGAGCAGGTGCACATCAGATGGAATTTAAACGACATTGTATACATTCATACGGTAGGATGGTATATCAAGAATTTACGAGCAGAGATTGTAGGACATGAATCTATGAAATTTTTCGATTGTGTTGCATTTATGGTTTGAGAACCGTTTTTGGCATAGAACTTTATTCTCCGTGGATGTAGTTACGCAGTATGAGTATCCAATCACTGTAACCTTTGTGATGTTCCAATTTATTGACTTTGTCTTGCATTCTCGTTACGCACTATTTTTCTCCGCTCCTAAAAATTCTCTCGTTAAACCTGAAATTCTCAATTATACAGTACACTAATTTTGAAAAGAACCTGAACGCTAAATTTCTCATTTCATCTTTAAACTGATCTGTTCGAAAACGCTCTCTCCGGATAATTCTTGTCTCCAGGTTTCTTTGATTAGTCTTTCTTCAGGGAATAACTGACTTAATACACATCTGCGATTATTTGATTTACGAGAACAGAAAGAGAATAGCTCAGAACGTGACGTTTTAGTTTTCTCAACGTTTGTGCTATTCTATCCGGTTTGAAAGGAAACTGTTGCACTTCTTTCTTGATTGCACTCATTTGACTAAGAAAATAGGTACAAATGATGTGTCTCGAATAATTTGTTTATTGCAGAGTGTATTGGAAACTCGGCCGTACATGAATCCACCAGGACCAGATGAAGTACTCTCTTTTCTGAATAATTGAACCGTTTCGAGAGAAGTCGTCATAGCTAGTTCCGGCCGAATCCTCCTGCATGCCGCATTGTCGCGGCTCGCTGGCTGAAGCGCGGCAGCCGTCTGCTGCCGCCCGTGGCAGCGTGTTTGCGCAGCGGATCGATGCGCTCGCGCGAGGGGCGACAGGTAACACCCGTAGCTGTCGCGCGGCATCGCCCATAAGTCTGGACTGGACGTACCAACTATAGCGCCCATGTACACAGACAAACGACGCACGCTCTCGACCCGCCATCTCTTCTCCGCCCTTCCTTCCCTCCCTCTTCTCGTCCATTTCATCAGGGTAGCCATCTATTGTACCACTTCACTCCTTACATTGTACATTCAAATAAATTCGACATTCGTTTAATCGTTCTGGCGAACGGAAATAACTACTTGTAATGCATTTTCTGTCCGTGAGGAAGGGGGAAGGGTCGTATCTAGTATTATCAAACGTAAGTTCAATTTGGAGTACTGAGGGTATTTCTAAGAATTATCGAAAGAAATTCTACCTTTTTGGTTATAAAAAGAGGAAAACGAAAATTTGTGATTTCATGGAATTACAACGCTAAATTCGTGCAACCCTGTATCGTGTGAGGCCCTAGGATTGCACCAGTTTTTTGGTTTTAAGAATCTTATTGCCCTCTCGACCGTCGGAATTTCAGGGCACTAAATGTTCATAAATGACGCGATGACCTCTCGAGTCAGCCGTCTCGCGAAAATGTGCATAGTTTCCATGATATACATGCTGCAACGAAATTGAAAAATTACAACAAAACATGTACGAGAATCTTGCTTCTGAGGCTGAAACTATAACTGCAATTATTATGATTTATGAGGAACAGGCTGGTGGGTTTTGTTTCTTTTGAAATAACTTTTCTGGATTTGAATTTAATTTGTACAAACCACGTAGCAAATATTAGCTATGTAAGATCTGGATTCAATTACTCAACTTAGTTGTATTTTCTTATGTGTGTTCATAGATCACTTCTTGCGATTCTCTTTTTGACTACTTTCAATTCTATTTTTGTCTTGCCAAGTTCAACCCATTGTGATATTTAAAAATCCTAGTCTTGACTAGGTTCTCTTTGCCTCGGCAAACTGTCTTCCGTGTGTCACCCGGCGCCCGCCATCTCACCGCCCGTGCTGCGTCTGACTACAACTTGCCCTCGCTTCCGCTGGCAAGCTTTGGCTAGGGGTGGTCCGCGTCGTGACAGAGCAGAGGGCCAACCGCTTCTCGGGGTGATTAATGGTGCGGGCGGCGAACGCTCTAATGATTGCACAGCCTTCGTCCGGGCTGCTCCTACTGTTGCTCGTGAGGCTGCTAGAGAATGCGGCGCGTAGGCGGTTCAGAATAGCAGCGCGCGTGGAACGTTTCTTTGTTTTGCACTGGCGCACGAGATGGTTCCTTTGAAGAGTAAGGAAAATTACACGGAGAGCGATGGAAGAGAGTTTATAATTATTACAACGGTGAATGTCATTTTCTATCCAACTAAGTTTTATTGTAGTATTTATGCAGATTTACTTTACGGGTTAGCAATACGAGTGTAGTGAGACTGCCTATCTTAATTACCCACTTCACTTCTTCTTTGAAAGGTGCGTCGCATTTACTCTTGAAGCGTTTATTCTGAACTTATTTTGACCTACGACCTGTTGTTACTTAGCGAGTGAGGTGTCCACAGGGACGAACATGACTTGGAAGTTAGTAGATTGCTGCTGATTCCATTAAGCGTAGTAGGAAGACGCAGTGTTCGCAATAGACAAATTCAGAAATGCCCTTCTCACATCAGAAATAGCCGTAGGCCTGCAAAGGTAAACGTCTCATAGACTCGTCTATATTCTCTTGTAGATATGCTGCTTAACGAAACATTTTTTTTCTTTCTCTTCCCATTACAAACAATCCCATCATATTGAATTTGTGGATGATGTGGGATTACTAATTTGAGGGACCTCCTTTTCTATATTGACGGAGTAACGATCTGTTTTTCATAATAATAAAATTAGATTATAAACGCCAGGTAAATCGACAAAAGCCCTTGATTAGGCGCGCGCGCGCGCGTGCACACACACACACACACACACACACACACACACACACACACACACACGCACGCGCGCATGGTTTCTTCGACATGGCTAGGTGGGATCCATGGAGAATCAAGAAATGTACATATTATAATTCAAGCCTGGGAGTTTTCGTATTATTGCCCAGCGCTATAGGGGGTGAGGTAAAAAATACGGCGAATGAAGTTTTACAGCAGCAACTGCTGGCGCTACGTCCATTTGACGTGATAGGTTTGATAGCCTGATCCTTTTGAGAAGGGCAGTGTGAAATTTGAATACGTTCTGAGTTGCCAGTCGGCTTTCAGAGCCGGTAGAGAGAGGTCGCGTGTACCGTATCTGTCGTGCATCGTGGATTTGGAACAATGCATTACAGTAAGATTTGTTTCAAGTTGTAAAAAAAAAAGTGTCAATCTCTTGAAATGTTAAATCCAGTTTAGGCCGATAATGTAGTAACTGAAGGCTGTTTCCAAGTAGTACGAGCGATTTGAAAACGAAAATGAGTTGATTGAATAAGAGTAACGACGGGGACATCTCTCGACCTCAAAAACGGATGAAAATGGCAAAAAGTGGCAAAACATGTTCGTTCCAACACACTATTCAAGAGCTTGCCTAAAAACTTAACACTTCGTACGGGTCCGTGCAAGGATTAACCAATAATTTGCAAATGAGACGACCAGAAAAGTGAGGCAATGGCATCTTTCTTCATTGCGGTGTCACACGTCGCTTGTGATTCGCGAGTTTTGGGCCGGAAATGTGTTCCTGACTATCCGCTTCCGCCTTAGTCGCCAAATTTAGCACTTTGCGACTTGTGTGGTTCTTCCAAACAATAAAAAGCATGCTGAAAGGACTAAGTTTTGACACCGCGTCTGACAGTGAGAGGGTCGCGACACAGCAACTAAAAGCCCTTCCGAAAGAAACCTTTCAGAAATGCTTTGTGCGTCCGCATCACTAGCCAAGGAGTGTAGTTTAAAAAAGATTAATTCAAATATGTAAACATTACTTTGCGTTTAATAAAATCATAGTATTTTGTTATTACATCACGTAAATGTGCAATGATTAATAATGTTTCAAAGAAGCTCATAACTAACGAGGGAACTTCTAGGACTCTCTTCTAGTACTATGAAAGAAAAAGAAACTGCAGTCTCCTCACCGACCATCATCATAGGAACCTCTTTTCATAACGGCGGGAATTGTGTGTGTATGTCAATTGAGTTTTGAGTTAGTAAGTTTCCACATTGTTTAGAACAATGTAAAATGCATGGATTTGAATAAAGTATAGTCTTGTCAAATGCAATGCGTATTCACATCAGTAGATGTGTAGTAGCAGTAGTAGAATCTCCTTACATGAAGCTTAGAATTTTTGTGTGGGGAGAGGACAATTTGCTTCTTTTTTCTGTTCTTTGAATTCGAGACATAAACCAGAGCGTTTTGATCTCGTATATCCGTGCTTATTTCGCGAAGCCCGACATTACAGTTTTATTGCTCTACAATGAAACACTCTCCTCGGACGGTTCGTCTCGGTTCACGCGCAATCCGGCCGGCCGGCAGGCAGGCACGGCAATCGCGGTCAGTGACCGGTCGCTGGATGGTGCTGTGCTGTGCGGCGATACGCCCGCCACCCGCATCCCACGAGAGGGCGGTCGGCCGGTCGCGTCATCGTCTTTTTCGTCTCACAGCGAAGCGGCGCGACAGGACGCGGCGAGCTTGCTGGAACAGCAGTATTCCACCTGTCGCCACCAGCTCCTTCCACCTGTCGCGCGCGACCGGGAAGCGCTATCGATGCCGTCTGGTAGTTAGGGCTAGTTTTCCGACCCTCGGAACGCCAAATAATTTAAAAGCTTGGTTGCAAAGTCTTTCTGTGAATATTTCCCCGTTTAGAATCAGCTAGTAGGAGCAATGGTACTTTTAAAAGGTATTGAAAAGTTGTTGAAATTACCGATTTTGGCTTTAATCACCGACAAGCAATACTTATTGAAAACTGAATACCAAAGTAACCTGCTTTGATCATTTGCCAACATTTTTCATCGTAACTTTCAAGCGTGAAATTTGCACTGTTTCTTCTGAGTATTATACAAGGGGGTTCAAATATGACCGGGACTGATTTTTTTTACGAAATACTTTATTAGGAAAAAAAAAAATTGTACATGTCATTCTTCAAAGTACTCCCCTCCAGATTCTATACATTGTTTCCAATGTTCTGGGAGCATCCTAATGCCCTTTTCATAAAAGTCTTTTGGTTGTCGGCATATCCACTCCCGAACACTGTGGATGACTGCGTCATTATCCACAAATCGCATGCCTTGCAAATGTGATTTAAGCTATCCAAACAGGTAAAAATTACTTGGGGCCAAATCTGGACTGTACGGCGGATGTGGTAGAAGGTCCCACTTCAAATTCCTGATGGTTGCCATGGTTGTTTTAGGAGTATGAGGCCGTGCATTGTCTTGAAGGAATGCTTACCCGTTTCCCACCCCTCTTCCGTTTGGATCGGATCTTTGCTTTTCGTTTCCAAAAGTGCTGAATAATAAGCTGCATTGATGATTTTAGCTTCTGTAAGAAAGTCTACATGGATAACACCCTTCCAGTCCCAAAAAAAAGTTGCCATCACTTTTCCCGCCGAACGGATCTTCCGCGCACTCTTGGGTTTTGGAGAAGAGGCGTGTCGCCATTCACGTGATGCCTGCTGGGACTCAGGAATAAAATAGTGAACCCACGTTTCATCAGTGGTTACAATGGACTTCAAAAATGCATCTCCTTCATTTTCAAACCGCATTAGAAGAACACTGGTAGCTTGCATGCGCGTCAATTTGTTCTCGTCCGTCAAAGTGCGTGGAACCCACCTAGCATTCACTTTTCTATATTTTAGGTGGTTTTTTATCATATCTTCTACACTACCCACACTGATGCCAATTACTGATGCAACTTCTTTGATAGTGATGCGCCTATTTTCACAAATAACCGCATTAACACGATCAATGTTTGTTGGGGTTATTGATGTTCGCGGCCGACGATTATGAGGTTCATTCTCAACGCGCTCTCGTCCCTCTCTGAAACACACCATTCAAACACACGGGTCCGTGAGATGCACTCTTCCCTGTACTGTTTTTTGAGTCTGTGCAAAATTTCCGACGGTTGAACGTTTTCTCCAACGTGAAATTTGATGATAATGCGTTCTTCCACGCTCCGCGGCAGCTTTTGTTCACTCATCGTTCTAGCAGGTTCTAGGTTGTGGCTAGATTCTCGTCAGGCGGCGCAGCTACTGCGCATGGCGGAGTATTTGAAAAAAAATCAGTCCCGGTCATATTTGAACCCCCTTGTATATGTGTTAATATGAAACCGGGCGACAAAAATCTTTGATGTATAAAAGTATTAAGAATATAGACAATTTCTCTAATGTGGGAAATGCACACTTCTCACTAAACACCGTTGGCGTGGCGACTAACTACCGTTGGCGATATAAAATGTTTCTTCTCTGCTAGTCACATAAATTAGGGCGTACGTGTTACATTCTGAGCATTGAATGAGGGCGGAAATTTAGTTTATGATCCAATCAACCAGCATTCCAGCACACCATGTCTCTGAGAGGCACCGCGACCTGACATTACAATAAACACGGATTCACTTTCAGTTTGCCGAGCGTGGAATTGCTGTGCGCAGTTCTAGCTACTGACAAAATAGTTAAGTTTTGTAAACGCTTGTTCACAACAGTCCTATATTCGCATGACATTTTCATCTACAGTTACCTACCCTTAAAGGATAAGGTTAATGAGGTTTCACTCACTTTCGTTGAAATGAATACAGAACGGCGCATTGTCTCAATAATTTATACAAGGCTGGTAGGTATTTACCTATGCAATTCATTTATAAACTAGCAAGGCCAAAAAACCATTTTTTTTTACTTAAAAATTAGTTTTTTGGGTACCGAAAAAGCTCATTCTATTTCCGTTCATCGTATCAAATAAATTCTAACACATAACACGTTTAGTTACGTTTTGTGGGTCCTTGGTTCCAAAAGAAAATACGACAAAATGACTGGCGGCCTGATCTTGAGTAGTGAACATTAGCACCTGAACCCTTTTGATCTTTTTCTCCAAAATTGACATTTCGTATTCGATCCCTACTAGACCCTTCTAATTTAAAACGGATATTTTGTTTTTTGGGAGTAATTCACAATGACATTTTCAGAATTTTCTCGAAAAAGGCTCCAGTTTTTAAATTTTTTTTTCAGATACAGTAAAGGACGCTTAAAAAATGGCACAAGTTTAATTTTCGTTACACACACTGAATTTTCGAAAATTGTAAAAGTTATTTGTTTTGTCGTTTTCATGCAAATACAATAATTAACCCTTAACTGTGTTTTCCTGCCCTCTTGTTTTTGAAAATTCCAAAACTACAATTATTATCAAAGATTTTTTCCCTTACTGATCCCTGAAATCTGTTCATGCATTTTTTGAAAATGAGAAATTTTCCCGTAATTTTGAATTGAATGGCGAGAAGTTCGAATATTTTTCGAATTTATTTTACGGCTTCAATATTGAAGCTTTTCTTTTCTTTTTTCAGTGCAATATATTTCTTGATATTAGATCGTTGAAACATTGCATGTACAAGTTTTCCCGAAATATAGATAGTAGTAGTATGGTCTTTAATGTATAAATCGTTGGCTTACGGGTGAGACATGTTGGGTCGGATTATTAAGTCTTGGAAATATTCCAAATGGTAGACAATTTCCTAAATTTTTTAAAATTTCGAATTTTTTAGTTTGGAGAATATTTTAAATTGTAAACATTTCCTAAAATTGAATTGATCATATCCATGTTCGTCTTTCTTTTTTTTTTACTTATTTTAATGGCCGATAGATTTATAGTATATTATTATTATTATTATTATTATTATTATTATGTGTTACATGTATTTTCGCATGTATGATGATGAGGACCCCTCCCTAGTTTTTTAGGTACAATTCAAAAATACGTACGCAATTTTAGCGTCTTCAAAACCTATTTCAAACAATTAGTAGCACTTATTAATATTTCACTGATTTACACTCTTTCCAATCCTCTTCTATACCTAACTTTCTGAGTCACAAAAAGGTCATTTCTCTAAATTTGAGAAAAATCTGATAGTATTAGACCTGATACATTTGTGATTAATGTTTAATGCGTCTCTAGCTTGAAATTAATAAATTTAATCACACAAAAACTCTGAGAACATTCATTTTCTATCAACTCCTTCCTCCCTCGTTTTCACTCGACTTCTATGTGAGAAACACTTCACCCAAATTGCGTACTTATTTTGAATTACATTGAATGACCTCCTTTTTATTATGCACTATTGTAATGAAAATTTTGAAAGTGGTCAGGTGGAAGAACAGGCTGAATGGCCTGAGCCTCGCCACCAATAAAGACATTTTCTTTAACGGACGGCAATACGTTTATCTATCCGTCTGTAAACAATGCTAGCGGTTAAACCGTTCAGCCGATTTTCTCCAAATCGATATTTCCCAATTGATGTAGGTGAGGTCGCGGCCCCTTGAATTTGAAACTCATAGTTTAATATTTTTTGGAGGGCAGTATTTTCTTTGGGAAATGTATAGTGTTGAATTTTGTGGTTTTAGTCCCTTCGTAAGATCACTCGCAATTCTCGAAAAGTACTGGTTGAGATTTACAAATTTTACTGTTATTTTTTCTTTTCTTTTCGGCCGTTATCCTTTAAAACAACATTCTCTACAAAGATTTGAGATGTCCCCTTTTTAGTGATTATACACATTGCTTTAGTTTTGTTACTAGCGTTCAAAATATATTTCATTATTTTTGCCTGCGCTATTAATTTCCTTAAAATGCTTTTTTTTATTTTCGGAAGTAGACATGGAAACCGGATGCCACGTTAAGTCCTTTATCCACCAAGGGCGTTGGAAAGAATCTACTGATCGAGCCAGAGGCCTTTGTGGTGCTAGAGATCATTAGAATCAGTTAACGCCCGTGGTACTGGATTGTAATTTTTATGTAATTATAATTACACATGCGTGTATTATTTAATGTGTTAGTGTTGAAGTAACTATTACTTCTAAGAATTAGTGCATCCTGGTCACCTAGATCATTCGTTATTTCCTATCTTGTGATTTTACTTTCTCGCTACGGAATAGAGAGAAAGTTATGTAATATTGCACGAAAAACGTGGCGAATTTTCGGCTGAAAAACTTTTATTATAGAACCCTGCTAACGGAAAAGTGGATAAATCCAGTTGCTAAATTAGAAAAAAAAATCCATCACGTGAAGTAGCCAGAATCCGTGTTTTGTGAGTCCTTGATACCGAAAAATCCAATGACATATTTTCTCCAAAATTATTCCTCAATCGATCTGGCTGATATTAATTGTGGTTTGATCTATTTCTTTTTTAGATTTAAACGTATTCCGTATAACGTTACTGTAATGAAAATATTAGTAATGCATAGAAAAACTTAAAGAATTTTCTTGCGAAGTTGTAATAGAATATATTCAAAAAGTTACTGTTTTAAAAATATAAGACGGTATCATTGATTATCTAATGTGCATGATTTCGATGTTCATTATATACAGGTGTCCCACATAGTATGAGTCACCCCCATAACTACTTCGATTCACGATATCGAAGTGCAGATTTCGATCAACAATGCTGAATCATGGGTCATATAATATTCTGTAGAGGCATTGTTCATAATATTTTTCGTTCATGATATTTAATCATCTTTGTTTTTTAAATAGCACTATATAGTTTTCTTAACTTCAATATATAGATCATAAAAAGAGGAATACAATGTTGTTTCATAATTAGTATTTTCATAGTAATATGAATATAAAATTAGACTTCGACATGCCATTTTAAATTAAACGCAAGTGTCCCCGTAGGCAACAGTTGCAACGGCTGCTACAGGAAATATTTCCCGTTTAATTTAAAATCACATGTCAGAAAATTTAATTTTATACTCAAATTACTATCAAAATGCTAACAACTATTAACCCTTTAGAGTAGGGGTTCCCAATGGAGATGTCAACCCCTTGGGGGTCATTGTTGATCAAGGGGGTTGATTGGGGTGTAGAACCGAATATGAAACGGCGATTGGTAGGTATAATCTCATAGATTACAAAAAAATAATAAGAACTTAGTAATTGTTTTCTAGTATAGAGCAACAAAACATTAAATTACAAATTCACTCTTCTTTCGTATTTGTCGTTCATCCTTATGATCAGAGACTTAGCTAGGCCGTCGCAATTGGCGCACCACCCTGATCCCCAGAAATAAGGGGGTCGTGATAATTACTCCCGCGTGCGGATATCCGCAGAGACTGAAACAAACTGCTCCCATGTTTATTTTCTCCACATTCTCCTTACATTTTTACCAAGTACATTTAAAACTCTTAATTTGAAGTTTATTGCAGATAGGAGCAATCAATCCATTTCAATTTTCTGTATCGGGGCATTTGAGAAGCTGGCCACCCAACTGCTTAGGATGTTTAGGAAACCTAGCAATTACTATGTTTGGACAATGATATTCTATCATGGAATAAAATACTTCTTGCAATAAGCATGGGAGAAATTCTCGTGCGGCCAGGTAAACACGCTCAAAATATTGTAACCAATGCACATTAATGAAGATCTAAAGCGAAAGCTTCTTTCGTGTTTGTAAATCTAGATATTTACCAAAAAATGGTGTACTAAATTGGTGTCTTTACGACGTTTATGGGCAATAATTTGTTATGATTACGTACGATATATTGCAGAAATAACGTAAGGGATTCGATGGGGCCAACAATTCTTTTGAAAGAATTGATGAACGAAGGAGGTTGGGAGTCCTTGCTTCAGAGATAGGAAAACTAGGTTGGAGGTGGTAAAAGGGTGTCCGATTTATGCTCGATGCTAGTGTGCTGAGGCGTAACGCGCGTTGCAGGTTTTATCGCGTTTACTTTCTCCTTTACCAGTTAAGGCCGAATTCGATTTTCTATTGGGCCAATTACAAAATTACGGGTGTGGTAGCTGGCCAAGCTCAAAGTTAATACGCGCGAAAATAACTGATTATGTGAATCTTGATTTAACTGAAGTATGGGCTTCATTTACTTAATGTTAAGAGTCTAATCATACATTTAAATTGCCAGCTTATTGACAATGTCCTTTCCTTATGAACGTCGACTTCGTCGAATGTCGTTTCCTTATGAACGTAATAACTCAAAATTCATCCAAACATGCACAATCAAATACAAACCACATTAGTACAAAATAAAATTTCAGTAATTTAAGTTTCATGCTTTGTAACTTTCCTACACGATACGCATTTGTCTCTTTCTTGCCACAAAGTAATATTAACCAAGATTGTTACCGGTAAAATTGAGTTGCAAATCTTAACTAAGGTGAGGCGATGGGTGGGTTAGTCCTGTATGTAAGTACTCTCTATTTACGTACTTGGCAATTATAAATGTATTTCAATTTCAATATTAGAGTGATTGTAACCGATATTTTATATGCGTTTAAAAAACTATTCAGTTAAACCCAAAAACCTACAGAGTCGTGTTTAAACTATTTCTTTAAACATGTAATTTGAGATTTAGATTAATTTGTAATAATAGATTCTTTGTTGCTCCCGGAAAACGTTTGCGTGCGTCACTGCTTTTGCGTGGAGTCTTTGATCATTCGTTGTGCATTGTAACTAGCGTTTCGTAACCATTTTTCTTTCTCTATGATGGTATGCTCCGAAAAGATTGGATTTGGCGTAACATGTGCTGCTGTAAATAGACTTCAAAGATTTTATTTAAGATTCCTTAGGTATTTTCAAAGAGCTTAGCTATTGATACAACTTCGTTGTACTTTTAACTTCCAAACCCAAGAAAATAAACCGCTAATTCGTCTTGGATTTCTTCTTCCATTTTGAGTTGATGTTAATTTGGTAGAACAATTCAGTTATTTTCTGAATTCTCCTGTTAAGAATTTCAACGTCGTTCCATTTTTCGTCATGTGATCAATTTGGATTTAAACTGTTTTTATTTTCAGCGATATCTACGTAAAGATGTAATGTATTGTTGGTGTAATGGTTGCGTAGTAATATACAAAATAATGTTATGTATGAGTTGTAAATTTACAATCTTCGTAAATTGACGGAGTATTGGACACCTTGGTAGGCCGTAATGCTATCCAGTTGAATCTTTTCCTAACCCTGTTATGTCCGACCACTCATACTTACCATACTCCTTTGTTCTTTGTACCTCCTCAGGGTTGTATGCCTGCCGGATCCCATCCTGCCCATGCACTTCTACCCTCCTCCTCCTCCTCCGCCGCCGCCTCCTCCGCACCCTTACCACGGGGCGGGCGTGGCGCTCCTCCCGGCGACGCCGCACATCATGGTTGATGCGGCGCCGCTGTGCGAGCCCTCATGCGTGCCGCAAGTGCTCCTGGACGCCGCCTTCAAAGCTGCTCTGAACCAGTGAGTGCTGCGGGTGACTCTAGGCGTTTAAACCCCATGGACGTTACGTAGGAAGGTCGTGGATGTAGCAACTGTTGTCTTTAGTGGAAGTGCTGTTTGGCCTCTGTCTAAGCCTTTTGCTCTTTTGTTTTGTTTCAGATCGGAAAATGACAAGCTGAACCATGTTCTATTGTTTACCATCCTCAATCCAGTCTATCCAATCACTGTGGTGAGTACACATTTTTTGGTTATAATAGTGGAATATCACTGTGGAGAATGAATGCATGATGGTATGTATGAATGTCATTCGTAAAATACATCGCTAGAGGAATTTTTTTCTTTTGTTGCGTTTGCTTTGCTGGAAGATAATAATTTAAAACATCTCAGCAGTTGTGGTTCACGATGATGGTGATTTTAGCGCCAAGATGTGGTGATTGGATGTCAAAATAATTGGAAAACATCCTGATTCGGAAGAATTTCAAGACAATGCCGATATTCTTGTACGCTTGCCAACCATCATATTACGAGTATTGTTGAACTATTAAGCAGCGTTGTTGCAAGTAATAAGCATTTTCAGCATTGTTGTAAACAAATTTGATTGTGTTAGTTACAAGACAATGGTCAAGAGGTGCAAATTGTCGCCAGGAATTTCCATATTATCGAATCTTAGATATAAAAAAATATTGTGCCGGAAGTTACAATTGGATTTTTTGGATGGAAAATGATACTTTTATTTTACTCGTTCATTTATTTACTCATTTAGTGAACAAAATAATTTAATGGCTTTAAAAAATGTAGCATTGTAATAAATTCTATAATAGTGTTCGCGGGTTTGTTATTGTAGTATCTGCAGGGCTGGGTCTTTCATTTTGGAATTCTTAGAGACGTACTGATACATGCTTCGGTCTAACGTTGCAGTTCTTTTCTTTGCTGGAGTTTCCATACCGTTATCAACATAACACTTAAATGTGCAGACAATTTGAATGGCGTTTGCTCTGCCATCTTCCGCTTTGGTGCGAAGGTTCCTGAAGCTCTCGCGCACTTTTGTACTGTCGCCTCCGCCTAGCCCCCCGTTCTGTGCTTCTTGCGATCGTTACGCCGCGCCCCTCGGCTCGTAAATAAGTAATGAGCGTCGCCGCGCAGTGTGCGAGTACACACACAGGCACAGGCACACATGAACGTTCTCGGCGTCGCGGGAGTGACACACGTCGTCTGCCCGCCGCGCGCCCTTCACGCTGCCGCCGCCGCCGCCTCTCGTGGGGTGGACGGCATTTTGATATTCCAGGTGTCCGACGGGGTAACCGGCCTAGTAACTGGGTGGGCACTTCAGTGATTTTAAATGAATGTTTGGAAGATAGGAAGGGCTAACGGGCCAAAAGGACTGACCATTACACAAAGCTTCTAATACTTACGCCCTTTCCCTGTGTGTATCGTGAATTCTCAAAAAAGCTTTTTCGTTTGGGCATGATCCCCTATGATTTCTCGTTGATGAGGGAAACTTCTCGTGCGGGATATTCAAAATGTACCGAAGTATACTCATTATTCGAAGTATTCGGTTTAATATGTTGAGTTATAGGAGAGCGATGCAATGGAAAGTTGTGGTTAGGCATGAAAATTAATGAAATGATTTAAAATGAGTCTATTCAGGTGGATGGTCGCTTTTGGTCTCATAGGCTTCTGGTTCTTTATGCATCTTCAACACGTACACTTGTTTAACACGAGATGCCTTTGATATGATGTAGAGCGCAACGTGACCGGTACGTATTTACATCTCCTCAAACCTTTTCACACACTTCTTTGCGATGATTCACCCAGCAAGTTGGCCTTTTCATCCGTCTTGTCACCAAGAGAACTAAATTGTAACTTCCACGAGCGCGGGTTGTTGGCGTAGTCGCATCTGTCAGTATGCTATTTTCGTATTTCACACCAGTCAGCATCCGTATTATCGTCCGTACATAACGTCACACCGGTCTGATCGTATATCTCGCCGAGCTGCATAAAATATGTAATATCGCATAATAGCGTATTAATTTGACACATATGCCAAATGAAAAACGTAAAAGCCAACATTTAGCGCATTTTGTTTGGGAGTTCGCCAGCCGGCGGGCAATGCTTCTACAGCGCAGTGACATTGATACATCTCAACGAAAGGTTTATTGCCGACTTTCCTGGAGACGTTCCGGCACGTCTCTATTGCCGCGTAGCGCGCGGGAGTGTTTGTGGCACCGATGCGCATGTGAGAGTGATGCCGGAGCATGGGGAGTGGATTATTTAGTGTGAGGAGGAATAATCTCTCTTGCGTGGTGCCGCACGTCTTCATTCGTGCCTTACGAAGCTTTTCAGATGTGGCCTTGCGTATGTGTGCATGTCAAACTGCGACACTAATTTTGTTGATTCGCGGACCCACTTCATATAACTGGCGTTCTTTCTGGATATTTGCCATTGTTCCCTAGTTCTCGATTTAACGTTATGGCTATTCTCTTCAAAATTTTTAATATTAACCATTGAGTGATTGCTGATTTTCTGAGTACATGCATTTCTCTGCGAGGCATTTTGCAAATGAACTCGCAGACCCTTTTTCTGTATTAGATTTTATGTATTAGATTAGGGAAAATCTTCGTTTCTCACGGTCACATTTCGGTGTACTCCACTGCCATTGCTCCATTGCTCTCCGTCGCAAGTCATCTTTCCCACCAGGGACGCCGCATTTGCGTCCGCCGCACGGCCCGCTTCGTCCCGTTGTGGCCAGTGCGGTAGACCGTTTCTCTCGACGAAAGGCCCTCACGCCGGGAGCGAACTGCTTCGCCCGAGTAGGCCGTAAAAGCAGAGTTGCGTCCTCGTCTCCCAGCAGCACGTTACGCGCGTTGTGGCTCGTCCCCAAGATTCGCGCGTCCGCTCGCCGCTCGGAGAGGAACGCGCGCTGTAAATGGACGACAGCCAGCATGCGGCGAGAGAAGGTGGTTGTGACGAGCTTATTCGCGACACTGGAGCGTTGTTTCTCATTTTGGGAGAGCTGTTCTATTATAAACGTACTATGACGGCCTTGTTCTAGTTGCTTTTGTCGTGCGATTGCACATGCTCTCTCTGTGGTATCGCGTTTGGTTTAGTGTTTGCATTTTTACAGTCCATTGAGAAATTAAGCTGCCGAGGGCACCGAACGTTGGCTATTTAGTTTTTAGTTTCATGTTTTTGTCCGTGCGGAAGTTCAGTGCTCGAGAAAGCAGTTTTATCATCCCAGCGTATTGCAACATAAAATACGAGAATCGATGACCTCGCAATGGCATTGTTACAAGTACATTGCCAGCAATAAGACGGAATACTCGCTTAATTGTCATTTTATTTTTCCTCTTCCCATTCGCGCTTTGTTATTATAATAAACCGTTTCATAGCGAAAGATACTAGAAAGATATTTGGATTTAATTTTTTTACTTCCTTCCCCACTACCCATCAGTAAATACGGTGACGAAATATCTACGATGATATTAAATTGTATCAATAATAGATTTTTTGTGAGCTAGAATGCGCGTTTGATCACCCAGGGAGGCAACCGCACTTCCATTAACTGCTCCTCTGCTTGATCCGTTCCGCTGGCCTCCGCACGTCTGTGTCGACCTCCGGCGGCCGCAGGGGTTGGGCCGTGAACAGAAGGGCTAGATAGGCACGCAGTCTTCTAGCAGGAGCAGCTGCTGCTCCTACCGCCACCGCACCGTTCCGGTATGCCGTCGGAGCACGCCGACGGCATACCGGAATAAATTGGCGTTGGACCTCCCCTTTTTTGTGCTGGAACGCGACGGTGCGTGATATGCGCGTTTTGCTGCCACCACGTCGTCTCCCGCAGCGAGGACGCCGTGACCCCCGGGACGCCTGCGTGATCGCCCTCCCGCGCTGCCCACTTCTCCATGCCTCACTCCGGCCCGGTTCAACTCGTGTACTGCATGGATTTTTGAATTTTCTGCCCAGTCTGTCAAGCGCCGCATTGTCGCCGCGTCGCGTTGGGATTGCGGGTATATGTCGTGGATCGGAAAGTTTTTGTTTTTCTGTGAACCCCGCGGGGTCGCTCGGACGTATTGACTGATTTTGACGGAGCTTCGTTAATTGGTAATTAATTCGTTTTCACGCCTGTCTGACCGTCGGTTTTATCAGACGTGTCATTCGGACTGGTTTTCGAATGTCGTTACCATGCGTTTTTAACATTATACAGTGCTTTTTATAGCGGATGGAAGAGGCATATACATTTTGAACGTCGTCTCATTGTTAGGAACCATCGTGTTTTCCGCGTTTATTTCATTAATGGGACGCTACCAGCCATAAGTGGCAATTGATATTTCATGACATTAGGAAATAAGAAGGGAACATGAGGGAGTAGGGATCTGCCTTGATGAACAATGCATGATTTTCCATAGTTTTATCTCAGCTGCCCGACTGGCATTGCTATCATACTTGCCAACTTCTCTTATGTCTTTTATAATAGTTCACCGAATTTCGGGCATTCTTACCGTGCGTCGCTCATCTTTGCGCGGACCGTGGACGACGACTGGCGCCATGGTGCGCGTGCGTGAGGGGGGGGGGTTATGCTGAAGGTGTGATTTGTGCGCACGCGGCCGCCATCGCAAAGCTTTGGTGCGGCTGTGATTTATCGTGTGGCCGTCAAGTGCCCGCGCGTTTGGAAAGTAAAGCCTGTTCGTGTCATGCAACGTGTGCACAAGTAGACGCTTAATGACCGCCTAAACGACACGGAACCGCAGTTCGTGAGCACCCGTTGACAAGATTGTTGCAGAGGTGTCAAATGCATATTTCAGTAGAATAGGCGAGTTCTCATAGTATGGCGAAGTTAACCTTTTAATTGGGGGTCGATTTAATCCATAAACTCAAGCGTATCTCGTACATATAAACATACGTGAATGTGCATTGTTCGCCCTTGTTGAAATTGTGATACTTATAATTTCGTTTGAATATCTACCTATATTTCTTTATGATTTGCTCCTAGTTCCATATTTCGAAAGTCCTAACTTCATTTCATGCGTTCTATATTACAGACGTATTCAAAGATTTGCTTCTAGATAATAAGTGATCAAAAAAAGGTAGAGAACTGATAGTGCACCAAGCTGAAGAACTAAGAGATGGAGATATTCAAGATATTCCAGTGGCGGTTGCAGGAGGAACGCTGCACTCTCAGCGTGCAGGGTTACCAAACTCTCGCCTTCGCGTTGGCCACTTGCTGCGCTTTGTTTCCTGAACAAAGCCGCCCCCGTGCTGCTCTTGCTCTCCCCCGCACCCCTCCGCTTGATTCGTCTGCGCTGCAATCGTAAAACACGCGAGGGCCGGATTGGGCTTTGTACTAGGGGTTCATAAACCGCTGTTTGTAGTGGGGTAGTAGCGTGTTCTTATATTACTAAACACGAACCACCAGAACGAGGTTAATGCCATTTGATGGTTGCATATCCCGGTCTCATCCTCGCCTCTGATTTACGGCTCGTGCAGTGCTAAAAAGGGGATGAACGGCGGAGGTGCAGGCGGGTCTGCCTGGGAGGCTGGAAGCGAAACTGCGGCCGGCGAACCGCGGGGTGCTGCCATTGTCCACCTCGAATAGACATTATACATGCAGTTTAACGTATTGACCTCCCAATGTTGGATGGTTCATTAACTGTTTACTGGCGATTAGCTTCCTCTGCTACTAATGTCGATACAGAGCAAATTGCCGCATGTGCTCGCAGATTAAAAGGTTTCCGATGATGGACGGTGCCTCGGCGCTGGAATTTTTCCGGCTTATTCGCGGACCGTCTGCTGGCGATGCTACCATAGTAATGCGAAATCGCTCTGCCAAATGGTAATGTTAGTGCCATCAGTTCACTTTCCCGCTTCTGTAACAGGGTTCTCGAAGGATTGAATTCACCGCTCTCACACTATAGGATAATGAAGCAATGGGCCGCGCGAATTGCTGAAACGTCATGCGATTGTGTCCATGCGATTGCTTTGCTGCACCCGAGTTGATAGATACGAGGGTGCAATACTCGCCACTGTTCACATACTGCCCCAAGCAGTTTGGAGTTCCTTGTATGTTTTTACTACACTACAAATTGGATACGAAAAAAAAACAAAAAAAAACTTGCAATGACAGGTTCACTCAATTGAACACATTCGGGAACGTTTCAAGCTAATTCTTCATATCTGTACAGAATCTTGTCAGTGAAGTAACATGTATTAATGTTTTTGTGTCTTACATTGAAACAAGTTTCGGTACTGCTCAACGGTTGCAGCGTAGGGTCAAGGGCAACCAACGCATAAGCATCGCATGAAGCGCCGATCGGGCGAACTCTGAAGAGTGGCAGGCTTCTGCGAGTGCGTCACGCTCGGAGCATGAGCCGCGACCGCCAGCCGCAGCGCAGCGTGTATATAGAGCGAGGGCGACCACGGTGACTGTGGCGGACTAGGTGCCGAGGGCGGAGAGGGAGCGGGGGCGAGAGCATCCGCGCGTGAAACAGCTTCCGAGAGGTGGACGGGCTGACGCGACCGCTAGCATTGGCTTCGGGCGATGAGATTGTCCCCTCCATCGCGTCGGGATCTCTCCTCTCTCACATCCCCCCCCCTGCCCCGCCTTCTATATGAATCGTCTGTTTTGCAAAAGATTTTGTAGACGCTATTGCTGTTCATTTTGAAACGTAATGGTGATTGACAGTACTAAGGACTGTCTTGCTATTTGGATAAGCATGATTTTGAATTATTGTGACAAACGAGGATGAGAACACGTGTTATACATTGAAATTTTCTCAAAAACGTCAGGACCATATTTAAGATAAGGGCATATTAAAACATTAAATGTAAACCTAGCTTTTTCAGAATTTTACAGCGTGAACTGCACGACTGGCGGAGAACAACCTCTGTTAACGACGTCTCCTATTCTTCTGGCTGAACAATGCAAATTACCGAGGCGCATAAAATGACACGCGTTGAAGATATTCTTTCTGATTGAAGTGGGCTAATTTTAGGGCTGGATTTTTATATAACGGACTCACCATAGGCATCTGTTTCTTATATTCTTGAGTAACTTAATTTACAAAATGTTCAGAATATATTTTTCGATTTGATAGGTTGTATTACCTGAAGAGTTGTAAAGGTAATTTAGAAACTTGTTCCAGTGCATACTCTTTCCAAGTTTTCAGTGCATACTCAATCCATTTAGAGAAAGTGAAATGGCCAAGCATCTCATCTCCAGTGAGGATTTGGATGTTTCTGATTGGAATTAATGGGATTATATTCTGCAACTGCCAACACAGATCCAGCTTTCGTCATTGTGGAGTTGGGCTCTGGCTTCCTAAATTGCGGTCTGATTTTCCTCCTGTCATGTACTGCGTAGGAGGAGCAGCACAGGTTCTCAACAACTGTTGAGACTATCTCCCCATGAGACGACTTCCCATTTTTTTCTCCTCTGAGTGGAGAAAGACAGAAAAAAACTTGTTAACATCGTTACAACTACAGCGGTCAGGAGCATTGGAAGATAAATCGGCCGAGGCGTTCTCGCCAGAATTTTTGTTATGGACCTACCTGATGCGATCGTTTGAATATGCTTGTGACGTAATTTCGCCTTTACCTTTCCGCTGCCGTCACTATTGCGCTCTTCCACCTTTACCGCCACCTCACCGCCTTGCCCGCCATTGGCGCGAGAGCAGATGCAGACTGCGATGGCAGCCTAATTCCACCCTCGCGTGCACGGACACTCCGCCACTCCACGACTGCCTCGTATTTCCGAAGGCAATCCCTACAGGTGTCGGATTCCCATTGCAATATTTATGAGGCGTCATTGCGTCGGACGTCTGCATACTCTGTCGATAAGATAAACGATCTGGCGGGACAGAAATTTACCCGTCGCATTTCTAGCAGTTTTTGCTATCCGAACTGGAAGATAAACGTTTGTTTTTCGCGTAGTATAAATCAGGAAGTTTGCTTCGTTATTACAATAGGAAATCGTGCACATTCTGATGACGAAGCGAGGTTGCGATAATTGGCAGAAAACTATTGTCTTTAAGGACTATTATTGGAATTACTGCAGGAAAGAAACGTCATTTGCATCCCCATATCTGTAATTGGCTCATTCCATGACCTTATCGCTTGATCCATCGGTTGTAATTGCGTTACCAACGTTCTAGGAGCCTCGTTACAGCGGCGTAGTCGTTGGTGGGCGACCTACAAAGGAACCGCGTCGACCGGTGCCGTGCAATCGATCTGCCTGCCTTTCGTTCGCTGGAACTCGAAGAGGCCCCTGGCACTCGAAGGCACCTGCTGCGCGCCGCGCTGCCACCTGAGCCTCTGTGCGGCGGCCGGTGTGGCGGGCGCTGGAGGCCACCGCACGGCACCGAGCCTCTTTGCGTTGTTATGCAATGAAAGCCAGCCACAGCGGTCTCTGAGAAATGCGAACGGGTAGCCCTGGAATGGAGCTAATGCTCTCACACGCAGTTGGCTGTTGGCCACCTTTCGCTCTCCGTGTACGCTCCGGTTTCCAGGGGATCTAGTCTAGGGCGTATGTGTGCTAGTTCGGTGTTTCTGCAGTTTGTGTAATTTGTAATCTTGTTTCAGGACAAAAAGACTGGTTAGAATGATAAATCAGAAGACCTCGCAACTCAGGTCGACTAAATGTTAAATGTTTTAATAACGGTATTTTAATATTTGGTTAAAATTAATTACAGGTCTTTTTTTTTTGTATTTAGTTAAATATCCCGTTCCGAGTCTTGTAAGCTAAATTTTACTGCCAGTCCTTTTTCTCCTTCGTCAATTCATCCATTCTAAGTGCTAAGTTTTTTACGATTTAAATGGGTACTTCCTTATGGAACGGAATAATTTCTTCCCTTTCTGGGATGATGCTACGCCAGTGCCTCATTTCAACCGTTTCTATTTCTCTGATTCATCTCCCTACCTACATCACCGAATCGTCACCATCGCGGCTCGCTCTCCCTCATCCCCACGGTCTCTTTGAGCTCGCCTCTCCACCCTCACTTCGCGCCTCGTCGCTCTGTGTCTACTACTGCCCGGCCTCCGCTGCGGATTGTAATCCCGCCTTCCGGCCCCAGTGTAATTGGAAGTTGGTGCTGCGAGCGGGAAGCGCAATTCAATTGATCCGCTTGCGCGGCGACGTGGCCCGCATGTGCGGCCCAGCGCGGCCTAGCGGGGCCTCGTGGCGAGAGCTGTTCACCTCTACGCGTTTTGTCTAGGGTGTGGCGGAGGTCTGCGCTAGCCGCAGAAATTCCACGGCTGTCGTGCGCACAACAACTGAATGTCGTTGAATAAACGGGATTTGTCTTTCAATGTCATTTCACGAAATGTGGCAATTTGTTTTTCTTAACATAGAAGTTAAACCTCATCTAAAACTAGAATTATTTCTTTTCTAGTTTTGGTTTTAAGTTTTATTATAAAACGCCACGAGAGAGGTGGCTTTCACCAAAATTAATATATCGTGTACTTCCCCCTTTTTCCTCTCATTTTTTGGGTGAACTCGTTGGTAGTGTACGGCGTTGACACTTATGCGAATAATCACATCTAAGCGAACACGAATGAATAATCCCACTTTTTAATGACGCTTTAAGGTATATATAAGTAAATAACTAATAAATATAATAAGTAAATAACTAATTCCCTCAAACTTGCAAATCTCTTCGACACTTATTCCCATTTTCTGTATACTACATCAGATGACTATGAACCATCAAATACCAGTTTTGAAATGTAACTGAATGTATTAAAATTATTCTGTTTTGTTTTTTCATCTCCTTGTCTCCTCTGTTTATCTTCACCTTTGCTTCTTTCTCACTTCGCCTCCGTAACCGCCTACCGCTCCCGCTTGCGGCCTTTCAATTAACGAGACCTAAGCGGTTGAGCGGGCCCGTGCAGCGGCTAATGGGGCACTGCGGCACTCGCTCGTTTCCGCTATTATCGGGAACAAAGGGGCTTGTCGCCGCCGCCGCCAGCAGCAGCAGCAGAGCAGCAGCGGGGGCGGCGATGAAGGCGGTACCGAAACGAGTAACGTTGGGAGAGTAGAAACGACCAAAACTTTCCTGGGGAGATTTCGCTGAAAAAAGGAACATTGGAATCGCGCGTACATTTATTTCCGTTTTCTGCCCCCCTTGTCTCCTCTGTGTCGTATACAATATCAGATGAACGACCGTTGTGATCGGATCCCGTGCGTAATGTGACGATAGCGCTGTTAAATTAGAAAGGAACTAGTTATTCGACTAAGACTTCGTGGTCACGGCAGACCTTGCGTGTCCGAAAGCGTGTGTTCGATCTTATCTGGTGTACTCTACACGTGACCGTACCTGTATATAAACATTGCAAGGAACGTGACACCAAAGAAAAGGCCTCAGGTAGGAATAAAGATAGATGTAATTTCCTATTTTGCTGGCAGGATCCCTCATTTTTGAGACAGTTAAAATGTGTCTGCCCGCTTTTTGCACTGTGCATTTGTTTTTTTGGGGAATGAGGCTGGAGGAGGAAGGTACATGGAAAATAAAGCTGACTATCGTAGCCTGGAATACCAAACAAAGTATTTAAGCACAGGTTTTCATGGGAATGTTTCTAGCACTTATTTGTATGCGTTTTGCCGGGTTACCGTTAACTCGTGCTTGCAGAGAAGTATCGTAACATCGAAGCGAGGGCCTCACGTTCGTTGTCAAGGTGTGTGCGTGTACGCATTGATACGGCCAATACGCTCACAAAGGAGCCGTGCAGTTCTCGAACGGTACTGCCTGCCAGAGCAGGAGAGCCTTGTGGCGTCCTTCCAGGAAGGCGCGTGACAACGTCGGCCTGTCGCATCCCTTGACATTGACGTTTTATATGCGCTGTCTGTTTGGACACAGGACTCATTGAGTTTCCTGTATAAGTGACGAGTACATGACGCCCACATTAAGTAATTATACTAGGTTAACTTCGAAATATCGTCAGTACGCAAGGAAAGCGACAAAAAAAAATAGTTTTAGTAAAGTGAGAAAGTGTTCAGAAAATATTATACTTTTACTAGTATAAATATAAGGATAGTTCACCAGACCTCCAGTAAATAAGGAAAACTGTTTGTCTTCGGCGGCGAAGGGAACGGCTCCGCTCAGAGTAAGTTTCTCCAGCAAAATGACAAATTTTGAGATGGCTTTTCTTGTGTGCCTTCTCATAGATAATTATATCTTATGTTCAACTCTAAATATGGATGAATTGTGAGAAAGTGAAAGTTCGGTTACACAAATCTGGTAATGTGTTCTGGTTGTGAGAAATGAGGTCGCAGTAAATTGATATTTGTCATCGCACTTTAATAAAATATAGTGTCCAAAATTTCCCCCCACAATTTTTAAGGTACTTTCTTTGCAAGAGACTTTTTGAGATGTAAATTTTGATCAATTAAATTATATCAGTATCGTAATAAATTAATGATTTTGCATAAACGAAACGTCCCGGATGTATACATCCCCCCTCCCGTACTTAAGTCACTGGTTCGCTACGAATCTCTTAACTTCTGCGTTTTGCTTGTAAATTTCCTCAATTTCGTAGGTGGTGTCCAGAACGGGCCCCACTTGATGTAAATGTTCTCGGCCAATAAAACCACCAGTCTCGTAAACCCCAAGGCATGTCGAGTTAGCTGTCGGAGACACTTTGTGGGCCACCGGAGGGAGCGCTGCGACGCTTCTCGGGCCCACGCCGCGCTGCGGTTGCTGGAACACCGATTAGTGCGCGCTGATGTGGGTCAAGTACGGCGCTAAAAGCGACAGCGGCCGCGCGTGGCCGCGTGCGGGGTATGCGCCGGCAGCGGCGCCGCCAGACATCCCGGTGCGGGGACGTGGGTGATGCGGTGCATCCATCGGCCCGGCGCCAAGATACCGAAATCGCTCTTGCATGTTCATGCTTTCGTTCAAAGCTTTTTCCTGATGGATTTAGGAGAACCTAAACGTTGCGTCGTAAATAAGGCTTTGTAGTAAACGTCGCGGCAAAGTGCGAAACTGGAACGGATGTGTTCTTGGGTGCTCTGTGCTGGTCACCTCAGCCCACTCGGTAACTGAAGCAGCTGCAAATCTTACAGACGATAGAACTCCTCTCTTAGTGTAGTCATTTTGCACCGTTCTAGGTCCTTTTCTTGTGCACTAGCAAGAGTATTAACTACCGAGCTGTCCGTTTCTTTGGCAGTATTGTCCGTCGTCAGTAGGGTTTGGTTGAACTGGTGAATGAAACTGGCATTTGAATGCGCTCCCAGAAATAAGTTTTATCTGTACATTGAAATTTCCGTATTACTTAAATGAAATTTACATGAATGAATTACTTTAATGGGATTTACGTTAATGAATTGCTTTAATGGGATTTACATTAATGTAATGATCATGAGCGCTCATTAAATTTCATGCACAAAAGTACTTCAGGATGCAAGAGTCAAAGCTTTGTGGTCGTATAAGGAATGGAGGATCTCGGTGGACTGGTGATAATGAATGCACGAGATGAATGTTGAGAGGCAATGGAAACTGGTTCTTCCTCTACATTAAGTGTACACAGATTTTTATTACAGCATTAAATTTAATGTACACAAATATTACTCTTTAATGTACAAAGATACATTAAGGTACACATACAATACATTAATCTACATTAAATTTAATGACATTTCTGACAGCGTACTTTTACGAACTAGTCAGTTAACACAAATACTTTTCTAGTACTTTAGGTACACAACTCCAATACATCTCGGAGAAGATGGAAATATTTTATTGGCCTGAAGCCAACCCGGGAGTAACCAAATCTTTCGCTTTTAAAAGGTTATGAAATGTTTTACGTGTGAGGTTGTATAGACAATGATTCAAATAATACCATTCGCGGTGCGAGATGATGTATGGGATAAATGCTAGTGTTTAACTGCGCATCGTGTCACACAAGCCTGTTTTCGCGATCCCCCGGGTTTATTCGGGTACTGTATTATTACTATGGAACAATGTTCAGCCTTCTATGGTATCCTAACAAATGCATTTAGTGACATGGTATTATATTGCAGGATATTTGATGCGAGGAAACACGTTGAACTGTGTCGGTGTAGAGGCCTCTCTATTCAGACGCTTAAACAATGCATATTTGGACCACAGACGAAACATTCGCAAAAGTTTTCTCTATTGACTTGCTTGGAATGGTGTTCGTGATAGTATAAATATAATTTTGTTATTTAAGAAAACTGGTAATATTTATTGCCTTAGTTATTTCATTTGGAGAGATATTACTGGAATGTTTTGTGGGTTATTCCTGGTGTCGCAAGAAACTATTCTATTGTTTTAAATCCACTTGGGGATAAGGAAATCCTGAACTGAAATAACGTCATTATTTGTGCTCCTTCGAACAATTTTTGGTACTGTTAATACTCTATATCTGCGGAGGTTTTTTAATGCAGGTTAAATATATTTTAATAGGTATATAAAGGGTAGGTAACGTATAACCGAGCAATAGCGCTGTACTTGATAACGGTAGCATTTTACATCATACGGAGAGCGGTGGCCGCGCTGCGCGCATTCCGACGCGGCTCGAGAGCGCTGCGCCTCTGCGCGGATTGGGCCGCTTTAATTAACGGCGGATTGCGCGCTAATTGCCTGGAAGCCCGCGAGAGCGCGCTCAGGTAAAAAGGCGGCTGCCCCTCGCGAGTTCTTCCAGCCTAGAGAGCAGACGAGAGATGTAGTCGGACAGTTGGAGGGGGAAAAAATAAGCGAGGGATCGTTTATGTAGTTCGCGCCTTACACGTTTTTGTCTCCTTTCCATTGCTTCTGTATTCTTCCATTTCAGTGCACAACAGTATTATTTCCAGTGCAAGAAACTTTGTAGTTGATGTTCGATGCCTTAATTGAGGAAATGTTAATGTGTAAAAATAATTTTTAATGCTAATTCACGCGAAATTAACATTCGTACAATATTAAACCAAACTTTTGTTAATCGTTATAAACGTTTATTGTTAAATTATTACAACAAACAATTATTGTACCAAACATTTTTATTATTACGACGTATTATTCTAAGTTGTGTGTCGTTTATGGTGCCATCGAAACAGAAAAGTGTTTTTGAGAATCGTTTTCCATTCACTTTAAGAAAAGTGAATGGAAAACAAATGTAAAAACAATTTAACAATAGTTAATTTTACAGAGGAACGTCTTGGCTGAGGAATACAATGAAATTACTTTTCTCACCGCAGGTTCTAAGTATTAAAATATGGGTAAGTTAAAATGCATATCACAGATGGTTACATCGAAGTGAATACCAAACACAAATGTTGAGAAGTGTCCGGGTGATAAGTCCTGAGTGCATTTGCGCTGGGCCTCGTTGAGGAAGAGCAAGGCGATCGCGACGTCGGCCGTCTCGCTCGCGTTATTGCGGCAACACGTGACCAGAATGTTTGCCCCGCGCATCGATCGCGTGGGAGACCGCGGCCCGCGCGCGCGGCAAATTGCTCGCGCTGCCCACGCCGCCCACGCCGCCGCGCCGGGGACTTCGAAACGCTCCCGGGCAGCCACGGCCGCAGGGCCGCATTCATATCGTTTCAGGCGGGCCTTGCCGCTTCTCTCATTAAAAGCACCCCCCGCCTCTCCGCTCTCGCCTTCCCCCCACTCAGTGCCCGCGCGCTACGTTGTCGCCGATCATTTCAATACATCCCCTTTCCACCCTTATTTTCTTTCTCTTTTCATATTTCGTCCCTCATTTTCTCCCACTCTTGCTGTTCACATGTCTTCCATTCTCAACTTTTTTCTCGTTCGTTTTTTCTCGGTTTCTTCTCGTGTCCTTGTGGATGCTGTTCCATTTTTGCTGGCATCGCGGGCTCTTTCGTTTTCATCTTCTCTATCCAGTCGCTCCCTTCCACTCATTCGTTTCCGCGCTTCAGCTGGCTGCCGGCCCATTTGTCGGCGTCCCATTCGAATGCAGTCGTCGCGTATCAGGATCTGCCTCGTAGTAGCGCTTCTCTCGGCAACAGCGTTCGAAACGGTGGGTTCTTGGTCTCGAATCTGGTTTTTATTTAAGAGTTACCGTTCTGCTACTCTCAGATTTGTGCAGCTCTAGTCTTCCAATTAAATCCAGTGGTACGATTATTTTCTTATAATATTTCTAATGTTTGACTAATTTTTTAGCATACTGTAATCATGGAAAATTGGTAATGCGCAGCTCAATTTTTCCATGTGCCTGGTCTGATAATATGTGAATTTAGAAACGTCACTGAGTTAGTTTAGGGAGCCATTTATTAATGGTTCTGATAATGTCATCTTGCTATTATTCCTTAAATTCGCGAGCATATATGTTAGGCGGTGGTATTCTCCCCAACATATCTTTAATATTTTTTTCTGGCATTTAATGTCCAGTGCTTTAACTCTTTATGTCATTGTCTTGCTGAGTTTTCTCCGTACTGCTTCTTGCTACCCTTCAAATATCTGTTACCATTATTTTGGCCAGAATTAATGAAGTCTAATGTAGTTAAAATTATAGTAATAATTATTGTGTTAGAATTTATATGATCCGGATCGTTATTTTAAGTGTGAACGATTGAGCGTTCTCCATCTGGACAGTCTTGTACGAGATCGTCCATAAACTTTCTTGGAGTGTTTTAGATCATTATGCGGTTCTCTTCGTGGATACAGCATACCTGCCCCCATTTCCATACCACTTTAAAGCTGCCTCCCGTAACCCTACGCGCCTTCCAGGCGTCCGCCGCCCTACTTTGTGCCTCTGGAATTATGAACACAGGAGCCACCGGTTGGGGTCGCCGGCCATCAAATGGAATTTTAAATGCGCCGACGGCGTCGCTGCACTAAATGACCGGGTGGTGGTGGTGGGCCAGTCGGGCCGTCGGGCGTAGCGGGTGGGAACGGCAGCAGGCAGAAAATCGGTGGCCTCGTCCGCCGCCTCCGCCACCCTGCGGGGGCGGAAGCTGTGCGCCCATCGATTGGCATTCGTGGACGGCGGTGTTGGCAGCGGAAGCGTCCTCGCAGCGGTGGCAGGGGAAGCGGACGACCCTCGTCCCCCTCCGCCCGTCCTTCCACCACGCGGGGCTCTGCAGCGCGGCCAGAGCCCCGGTTGCAAATTCATTAACGGGGCGGACGCTGGTTCACAGAGTAAACATATTAAGGGCGCACCGCATCGGTTAGATATTGTTAGGTTATTTTTTTAATGCTTCAGATGGTGCTGTAATTCTGAATGTAATTGGATGCTTTGACAGTTTTTTCTCATAAAAGTGTGCTCGAAGAAAACATCCGACTAAATTTATTACGTGAATAGAAACATCGAAAAGCAAGTTTATTTCTTCCTTTATTAGTAATGATTACATTTTAATATTATTTCTTGCTTTGTTAGTAACCGGATAAATAAATTTAGACATATTCTTGGTTGTGGTAATATCTTAATATCGAATGCCGTTTGCAATTTAACATAGGTTGTCGGTAATATTTTTACAAACCTAAACGGAAATTGGAGGCTTTGAAGCGTTGCTACTAAATGTATGAAGAAAACAGGCTGGCCGCTTTCTGGAAAACCAAGAAGAAACAGGAATTTCAATGGTCTGAAAAAATCAGGGAATTTTTTTGAGAATCGTTGGGAGTTAGGGAAAATTTTGAGATGTTCATAGAACTAGATATTATTCCTAAAAATATATAGTATTTTCCCCCTTACTTTCTGTTGGTTGAATTTTTAAAAAAATTGTATTTGTTCACGTCGAAAATCGGAGAACTGACAAATAAGTTTCAGGCTTGCTTTCATTTTTTCTTTAAATAATGTGAAATCCTCTACATACCTTATCAGTGGAAAAACTTTTAAAATGCACTGGAAAACTGGGAAATGTCGGGGAAATTTGTTTCATGAAATGAGTAGCCGCCCTGGAAAATTTTAATTCAATATTGGAGAGAGCACATTGGAAGCCTGGAAACTTAGGTTTTGTTGCAGTGGTTTGTTAGGGATATCGATTCGTTTTCCTTTTGGTGAATTTTTGATGAAGATATTGCCGCACAAGCGTGAATATCTGGGGCGAAATACGAATTTGGTATACCAAGTAAAATTAAAAATTAATTTGTATGGCAGTAAGGATTTGGAGAAAGATTTTTTCCTTATGAGTAAACTTTGTTGTTAATCGACGTTAATGTGCAAATTAAATTTTTCTGTGACAAATCAAAATGAATTGAACTGAACCGATGGCATAAGCAATTGTATCACGTTAGATTTTTAGGCGTATGTGAGAAATGAGAACAAATCTCATTCGAACAAGTAGGTATTAAAATTTATTTAACCTGCGTTGCGCGTGAGCAGGTGCGTCGGTATTACATTTCAGAGCGACCCGATCTCGACAGTCCGTGTAATGACAATCCACTCATTGTCGTTTGTTTTGGACCACTGGGGGGTCGTTAGGAATGGAAATACGGGCAATTTATTTCCTCTATGGAGCTAGCTTGGGATTTCGGAGCGATAACTCCGTGAACCTTATGGAGGGGGAAGGGAGGCTCAAAAGTTGGTGGTAGCGGAATGCATGCCTACCACACTGACGCAGAATGAGTTTCTGTTTCCGTTCTACCCAGTTCATATTATTCACGTACTTATGGTTATTCCTAGCTAATTTACAATTTGACGATTGAAAAGAGTTCATTATTTCGGAATGGAGGTGCAAACCTGGGTTTGTGAACGAATTTTACAAGTAAGGCACGGAACCATCAAGATTCTTCTCTGAAGCAAAACGTGGTGAGTCAGTTTTCCGCTGACCGCTGCCTTCCACCAGATTTAAATCCATTGTTGAACTAGTACCAATCCTTATTTCACAAACCTGAAATAGTGTCTGACAGCTTAAAATTAATAATACGCAATCTGAGTAGAAAACGCGCTCTCGATGCGCCGATATTGAAACATTCCAGTATTCAGGACTGGTAAACTTGAAGTGGTGGTCTTTCGCGCATGCGTTCACTACCCCACGCAGCACGCTCTCGAATAAACTCGCCGCTGCCCGCGGCGGTGCGTCCGTTTACGGAGTAATAATAAACACGGCTCATTAGCTGACACGGCGGCAGCGCCTCGAAAGAGGGGCGGGTGGCCGAGCCCTCGATACAGGCGCGCGTGTATCACTTCATCCGCGCCTATAAATATTCTCGCCCGCGGCGGCTTCTGTGAAGATGCGACGTTGCCGCACAAGACGCCGCGCGAGCGTCCCGGGTATCTTCCGGCTGGTAGCACCACAGTGGGACAACGTGTACAGGGTAAGTGATGAAAACGTCAACGCTGGTTACGGCTTGTACTCGTATTTCTCTAGAGGGAAACTGGTAAAAATGTCAAGTTTTGTAGAGAAGGTTTGTTTGGTGTTTGAGTGCATTTCTTTAAAATTTAAACAGTTGATGCGCCTATCTTAAATTATCTTAAGGGTTATCATGTCTCTTTGTCCGCTACCTTTGAGAATTCGCTGTATCAAAATTCGACACTATAATTCCGAGTTTGAATTGATGGACATAGCAATAATATCTCTACGTCGTTCGTTTTGAGGCAACACAGCGTGGCTGAATTTTGTCATAGTAAAAGGTTGTCGACACACCTTGGATTTTTAAACATATCTTTCCGTGTTTGCTCTGGGGACGAATTGCTTTGCAGTAATCATCTTGAAAACGGTATTCAAGTGTCGATTTACTCTTTGGTATGGTCGTAAACGGTTTAGGGTTGGCCGTGCGAGAACCTGTAATGGGGATATCGGTTTGTAAATGATATTGCAATATTTGGTTCATCCAGCACTAACATTTGTCATCCAAAAGCAACTGAGAATGGTCCTTAATAAACCACACGAATGGAGCGTCTCCTCAGACGTCAACTTTACTTCTATAAAATCGACATTTATAGATTTTACATTGCGTATTTCTGCAGTATATACCTGCAGTTGCACCTTGGAAGCCATCAGTTTCCATTCACCGAATCTGTCAGGTTCTTCAGTCTGACGTTTGATAAAACACTTTTGTGGCATGTCCACATCCGTAGTCAACAAATCGGTCTCCCAATCCTACGTATTCTGAATGGTATCTCATTGGGAGCAGCCTGCATTTTTCTATTGCGGTTATATAGAATACTCATTCGCTCAATCCTAGATGTTCATAATATAGTTTACGGATCAGCAACTTCATTCTGAGATTCCTTTAATAATATCTACAACGGTGTCCGGCGTTCCTTTTCCCAGTGGATATCTCATACTAACAGGATCGACTGCCTTGTAAGAGAACCATTCCTAAACCAAGACGAGAGAATCTGTTTCGGTCTTCTGCTGTTGAAGTTTGGGATATCTCGAACCATCCATCCGAACGAATGACCTGTTTGGACATCTGTATGGTCTCCGAAAATCGCTTCCCCAGCTTTCAGGTATCGGGTTTCAAATTCTATTGCAGTCTTCATATAGGCCTTCCTATACCATGAAACATTTATGCAGCCTCATTTCCCCTCCTGCGTGTATGCGCGCGCGCGCCTGCGCGTGCAAATGCGCGCGTGTGAAACCAAAGTAGCTATATTTTTTTGCAGTTCATTAATACAAGTGCCATCCTCCATAGGTTGTCATCAATTGTAATGTTTGACCGCCAATCTAGCGTATAGATTACGGAGACATTATTGGTCTACTGTCATTACTGAATTGTCATGTTCTGTTCATTCGCGTTGCAAACGCCGCATACGTCATGCCCCGCGCATCTGTTGGATGCTGGGAGATACGCTTCGGTTGAGGGCACTGGAATTGCAAGAGTTTATCACATGCCCTGTAATCGAGCAGAATTTGAGCTAGGGACAAATACGGTGTTTGAATGTCTACAAACGAAAGTATGTCAGATATCTAACCCATTAGTCGAACTAAAATTTGATGAGATTGAATATTAATGCTTCTGTGTGAGTTTTAGATTTTCATGGGTTCGGAGGTCGCAGATAACTGGACTATCTCGCTCGGACACAGCAGAACCGTTCGTGATTGATTTTTGCTACTGTCGCCCCGGGTTTACGGGCAAGATTTCTCCATGAGAAGCGTTGCGATATTTTTTGTCGTAATTTTTTTTTTTTTTACGCCGACTTCTCATGATAAAACGCGACCAACATATGCGCACAATGTTGTACCGTTCCTGGCTATGCGCCTCACAAGGCCTTTTGTTTTGAAGCTAAAAACGAGACGCTCTATTCTGACAAATTTACGTCAAATACTGTAGCTCACTCATCGAGATTATTTTATCTCTTTCTCTTTTTTTATTATTTCGGTCTCGTTTTGTAGGCGGCACACAACGGTGCAGTCAGTTTCGTTCGTTTTTCCCTGCGGGGAAAGGTGTTTGTGGTGAGGGGGAGGACGATTCATATAAATTGGAAGAGGGAGGTAAATCTTTTTGATGGACAGCTCTATTGTTTACTTGGTTCTAAACTTATTGCAAGACAATTGGACCAGGAGCTTCACATCGAAGCGGGGCAGTTTTGTTCTTTCAGACACGTAAAGTGGAATAGAACGTCTGTTAGGCAAAGGGCTTCTGAAATCTAGAGAACATTTCCTGACCAGTGAATGGTTCTGCGGGGATTACAATAGAGCAAGAATATGGTTTGATATCTTCGGAAGCAATAAATGTGATTTTTGAATTCCATCAACCCGTATGGAAAGTTGCATTGGAGTCTTATAGAAACAATCGGTAAGGATCGATGTTAGTAGGGGACACTACGGGAAGAAAACTTTGCTCGATACACCAGACACCTCCGTTTGTTCGTCGCATTTATTTCCTTTTCATTCCTTAATCCGCCTTCAGTACCCCGTTTTTATAGCGTCCCACATTGCTTATTCGCTTTTCATCCCTTCTCGTTCCATTCTTCAGTCACGGGTCTGTTCTCGTCCTCCTTTAGGTTGCTGCTGCTGCTGCTGCTGCTGCTGCGTCGTCGGTGCCGCACTTGCCTTCAGGTGCCCCGAGAGGGGTCAGCGGGCAGGTGGCGGAACGGCTTCCGGAGGACGGATTTGGGGGTGGGGTTGTTATCGGGCACGCTCTCTTACGCCGGGTGGTGTCGGCTGGGGCGACGTGGAAAGCTGGGCGGCGGAGGGGTGGGGGGCGTTAACTGAGGCCGCGAATGCATAAAGCGTGTCGCAGGTGTGGGTGAGGTGTTAAAACGCGCGCGTGGAGGCGGAGGCAAAGGCGGGGCCCTCGCTCTTACCATTTCGATCGTCGGCTGTTGCGGACCGCCGCCAGCCCCTTGGAGCACCATAAAAGATGTCCGGAACCGTTCTCGGAGCGACGAACGCTTTATGACGATGGCTGAGTGTGTGTGCTCGTAATGTACTTGAGCTAATAATTGCTTACTGTTTAGTACGATTCTGAAGTAATGTAAAAAGTTAATACAAATGAATTATGATATAAAAGATCATTGATTTGCTAAGCAAAATTTAATGCGTATAAACATAATTATTTCAACTTCACAATTTGGAAATACTAGGTCAATTCTAAAGCGTAAGAGCAATGTACATTACTTACTTCTGGCGATTCAAATTGTGACATGTAAGTACTGCTCTTTTGCGTATTATATACTTGTGAGTATGGTTCTGTTTCTTTGATGTAACTCCCACCGTTAACTCCGAAAATTGACGGAAATGGTTTTTCTTCACACGATGTTGTTTCCACATTGCACTTTTTGGAGCTCTATTATATAAACTAAGGAACATTTGGGGATTCCAAACGACGATTGGCTTGTTTGGGGGGGGTATCTGAATGTATTTATTATTCCCAGTTGTCACATATTTATGCGACGAGAATCGGGCTATCGGACCCGCTCTTCCGCCTGACCACGTAATAATATTCGTAATACTAAATATTTGTTTTGGGAATAAAATGCTTGACATGAAGGTAAGTGGCAAAACAAGTTTGCATTTTCTGCAAGTGAATTTTGTAATTATTTATTTTAAAATTAAATAATTGAAAATCATTAAAACATTTAAATGCTTCTTTAATTTTTTTAATACTATGGGTTAAAAAATGTATTTTTGACCTGGGGACAATTTAGCCAACACTGGCTCAGAGAAGCAGGAAGTCGAACACTAAGCACTGTTTATTTTCCATAAATGATATTGACATTACTGTAGATGAGCCGTTCGGAACGTGTCAGCAGATACACTTCTGGAAATGTCAGATTCATGCTTCGTCTGGATACGAACAATGTTAGATATGACGCCGGAGAGGTGTTTCCAGAGTGCCGAAAAGAGACAAATTTCTCAATCACTCGTCTCCGTGCACGTGTTAGCAACAGAAGAGGAAAGAAGAGGCTGAGAGGGGCTGCCATGCCATGCCTGCGCCGCTCCGCCACTGCCAGTGGATGAACGTTCTCGTGCTTCAATCTTTTTACTTTCCCACTCAGATTACACGCGTGCTCGCACAGCGCCAGCAGACGCCGCTGCTGCTACCACCGTCGTCGCGGCGCGCTTCATAACCCCGACGAGAAAAGGCTGTTTGACGTTGAAAAATTTCCCTCTCTGCTCCTCAAAGCCGGAGGTGCTTCTCCGTACACTCGCCGCTACCACCTGCGACGACGCTGGCTGTAAGGGCGCCGCACACAGTGAGATTAAGGGCGAAATCCCTCTCTATTATCGGGTTCCACCGAATATGATAGCTCACGTTTTACACCCCTCTGGCGGCGCCGGCCGGCGGGTCGCGTGTTTACAGCCCGGCCGGCGGTGGCGGCGAGCAACTCTGTGATGACTTTGGCCGCCCCTCTTCATCCTCCCTCGCCGCCGGCTCGCAAGCGCGCCGCCTCGTATAAAGTTTCAGGAAGCTCTCGGGCGGCGAGTGGGGTCGGCGGCGGTGAAGCGAGGTGAGGGGGAACCAGGCGGGTTTCAGGAGTTAGCGCAAGCTATCTGCCCTCGCGCGCGCTTCTCTCAGACCTTCACCTGCGCGGTACAGCCGCGCCCGCTCGTCAGCGCCAGTGGGAGGAGCGGAGCGGTACCCGGGACAGAGAGGTGCAGAGGTCACCAAGCGGAAGCTTTTCTCGATGCGGGTCGCTAGCGACACGTGGCTGGCTTTGAAATCGCACTGCTGACTTTTCAGTTGTCAGCTCTTTAAACGAAGATTCATGGGAGGGCGTGAAGGGAAGAATTTCGAAGTGTGTGTTGGGAAGAAGTCTTTGTGTACGAGGTTTTCCGTGGAAATGGAGAGTAGAAGGTCGGTCGAGGGTTAAGTTGCCGCCTTTGAGCCGTTTGTCCGAGAAGGGGTTCAGAGTTTTGTCAAGATTAGATTCAGTTAAACTGACTCAATAGCAATGTGTTAGAGGAAGACAACTTCATTCCTGTGACCTTTAGCTTCCCTATGCTAAATTTAATCCGCGAAATAAGTAAACATTTCTATTAAATGGAAATTAACGGTGCACGAATGTGCTTTGGTAGTAAAGGAAACCGTGTCTTCCACGAGTGCTATTGCTTCTCTTACTCCACAAGGGCTTCCTCGTTCTACAGATTGCGGTTGAAGGCGGGTGGCAAAGGCGGCGATTGTTTTCAGCTGCGACCTCGAGATCAGCCTCTAGTTTCATAACAAAAAGGTTTTTATTTTTAGTTTGTAGCGCCGCTTTTTACGCAGTAAAAATTAATGCTTATTCTGGTAACACGTGTAATGGGGTGTGAGGAGGGGGGAGCTGCAAGTGCCCCGTCGACGCGACCGAGGAGTCGTGTCACGGCGCGGCATGCCTCGCTCGTTTCTCCACGTCACCGGGAATGCGATTTGGCGTTGGAAAACTGCACGTAAAGAAAAGTTACTTAAACTACCAGCTAAAGCGGCGGCGGTAGTAGTGGCGGCGAGCGAGAGAAGTTAAAATGCGTTCAGAGCGAAGAATTGATAGAAGTTTGGGAATGGAGTCGCAAGCGTATAACTTCGTCCTTACGCCGACGCTTAACGTCCCATTTCCGCTGCATTACATAGCTTTCGGAACTGCGCTTCTTCGAAGGGATGGCATCCCCGTAGACGGCAATCTGTTTACAACCGGCACTACGTCATTACTGGCTGGCAAAATGTGCCTGGGGGCAAGAGCGTCGACGGCGTTCCCTTTACATCATTTGCCACCGCCCCCTCCTCCATTCTTCCTAGGTCGCTGCCCCGAATCGGCGCGTTCATAAACCTAGCAGACGGATACTCCGCTGGGTCACGAGTTCAATCCGGTACCATGTTGCACCCGAGCTTCGTGAAGTTGTGTGTGTGTGTGTCTGTGTGTATTGGGTTGACGTCTCTGGTTACATAAATCTGCGACAGAAAAACGTGGAAGTAATTTTATGGCGCCAGGATGGTGTATGCGAACGGAAATTGTTTCCTGTCTTTCTCTCTTTCCGTCCGTTCCGAAGCGAAGCAAAGCGACGTCGTGCGGGAGAGCTCGGCCTTGTCGGCGCGCAGGTGCGGTGTCCTGTGGTTTCGTAGGAGAGCTCGTCGCCGCTCTCCTGTTCTTCCCGCTGTCCCGCCTGCCTTCCACGCCGTGGTGCCGCTGGGAAATCAGGGGGAAATTATCTTCACGAAGTTGGAAGAAACAGTTTCCGTTCGTTTTAAAGACCCAGTTGCCGCGGGCGAGGTCGACGGGGAGAGAATTCTGGCGACGGAGGGTGAGTGAGGCAGGACGGGCGAGGTCATGCCATGCGCCCCTGTGCTCTTTCCGTGCCCATGCAGTGCCGGACGCCCCTCCGAGAAAAAAGATGGATCAAGCCGAATCCGCGATCGTCGTATGGGAGGGCGGGGTCGCCAGTGCCCAATTCATTGCCTTCTACTCCCTTCTGACTTTCGTTTTGCTCAAGTCGATTCCTGGAAGGAGCATGTGATGGTGTTTATATCTTTGCAGGCCCTTCCAATAATTCATAATAAACTCTCGGCCAGAAAAACTATTTCTCGATTTGAATTTCGTATTGCGGTCGCAATGTATTTAGGATTGCAGGGACAGCTGTTAATTTGTTCTTAGGGTCCGTTGTGATATTTATCTGTGACTACCTTAAACTGGTGACGCACAATACCTCCAACAAGGGCTTTCAGAAGACTTCAATAACAATTTTTTTTGCATCAGTTAACGTTTTGCACTATTAGTTCCACGAAAGATGAAGAAAAGGAAAAACCCTCGCTGGATAGTAAATAGTGAATACCTAAAAAGAATAATTAGTATTTCAATTAGAGGAGAGCCGATCTGGATGGCCGAGGTGGGTAAGAGCGTGGACTCATTCCGCGCTTCGGTGTGAAGGGTCGCGGGTTCGAGTCCCGTCTTGGGCATAGTCCATTGTCTGTCATGCATGTGTTGTCACAGAGGGCGTCGCGTTCTCCTGGTCCCGGATCAACAGTGCTCGCAAGTGTGTTGTTGTGCAGCGTATAGTCAAATATGCGTCCCATCGGGACGTAAAGGACAACCGGCTGTCGGCTGGATAAAAGCCTTGGGAAGAAGAAGTTAGAAAAGAAAAGCGATCGTTTCTGTAAATTTTGATCTCCAATCTAAGAACACTGCGTTGGTTGAAAGAAAACGGAAGCATTTCACTTTCGGCTGGGGTTGTCCAGAGGAATATACTATATGATTTTAATTTGACCACTGGCGACGATGCAGCTGGAACAAAAGTAAACGAAGTTAATGAAAGGTGGTAGGTAGGGGTGGGTATCCGACGCGGTAACCGGGTGGCGCGATGGGGCACGGGAAGGGGGACGGCAGTGGAGTGCGACGGGTCGATACCGCAGCCTTCTGCTCGGTGGGCGTGAGTCTCGTCCTCGCTGGTCTCTCCCCTCCTCTCCCTCCAGGATCTCTCTGCTGCTGGGCGTCATCCATCGTTCGCGTTGCCCCGATGTTTTTATCCCCTTACGCACACGCGCCGTCCCTACCCGTGATTCCTCTCCGCTTGTCTTGCTTAATTGCTCTGCTCTCTGGCGGTGTGGCAGCCGCTGATTTACATCGCGATCTGTAACGAATGCTTTGAAAGCTCACTCCTGGAAATATTTCTCGTGTGTTTCGAACCGTAGATTTATTTACTTATGTGCACTCTATATCATTTAGTTTCTCTACCATTCTTTCCTTGTTCTGTTTCTTTTTGTTGTGACATGTATGAATTGAATTACTTTTGAAGCCTTTTCTCGAGCACTCGATTAGATTCTTTCAAATTCTATTATTATTAATATTATTATTATTAGTTTTATTATTAAAAATATTACGACTTAATGTTGCTCAATAATTCCTCACATCACTCTCGGCCCGCCAATGTCGGCCTATATGGAGTTCAAATTCGTAATGCAAAACTTTATTCAAAGTTTGGTTTCAGGTGACAAAACTTGTTTTCATTTAATCTTCGTGCTTTGCGTGCTGTCTATTTTTGACTGATCGCCATGAGTATATTACGTTAGTTGACCCGCTCCCTTCAGAGAACGACGATACAGGTGCCATAGTATTTGTACCGTCTGCCTTACAGCTTATTAGGAACCATTTGTGAGAACTAGCTTCAGACTACTGAAGTTTTCATTTGTCACCTATATTGTTTATCACATTTTCTCTTTCCTTCTCAATACTTTGCACTTGAGTGTTTCATTTCTTGTCCTCTGCTCCAAAAGCAGTTTGCATTACTCGGCTTCAATTATATGGTGCGGACGGCTTAGCAAATGTCTCGGTGAAATTTGAAGTATTTGTACTGCAAACGTAATGCTTTAATATGGTTTTCTTTTCTTCTCTTCAACACCTAGTACAGGGTTGTATATTTGGGGGCGATTTTATTGCTTATAACAGTTCCCAAATTAATGTAGCCTGGTTGCAATTAACTTGCACAAAGTTTGCCATCTTCATCTTCCATCCTGGAATAATTCGTGCCCCATTGTGAGTAATTCTTGCTGATCGCAGTTTCTAGTGTTAGAAAAAAAACACTTGTTATTTAATATATTTCAATGTTCCTCATAAAGATTTGTTTTCTGTTTGATTAAAAAATAACACTGAAATCGCCTGTACATTAATATTATTCCGTCTTCTACAACACGTTTATGAACGTGATACTGAAATATAAAAGAGGGATCAGTCGTTCTGGCAATTGTCGCATGATGGATGGTATACTTCGCTTCGTTTCAGTAGTTGTTGGTCTGCTGTTTTCTGCTTTGACGGTAGTATTTGTTAGTTTCGACTTCGCTGATGCTTGGAAGAGATCGTTGAGTTGGCGGCGGCGTCGCATAGGCAGGCGTCTGTATCAGCAGCGTGCAATCGCTGTGCCAGCGTGACCCAGCGGTTATCGCGCGTGTATTGTCACGACCCGTGCCGCCTGCGGCACCCGCCGCATGCGCTACCGCGTTTTAGAACTCGTGGGTAACGGAGCACTCCCAATGTCTTCCCCTCTCGTAACGTCCTGCCCCCTCCCCACTTTCGGCAGATCATACACAGAAAGCGGAAATTAAAATTTTGGAAGTCATTAAGAGTGTCGTTGGAGCGCGATAGGCATCGCGTGTTTTTAACTGCGCCGGTGGTCGGGCGCGGGAACCTCACCACGTGGGCGATACCGATTTTGCGCGACGGGCAGCGTCGCTCACGCTGCCGACGATCGGTAGCGCGCGCGGCGTTGTGAATGGTCTGATTGCTTGCGACACTACCATAATGTATTCCAATACGATGCAGTTAGATGTCATTTTGTTTAAGGAAGTGATATTACGTTTCCTCGTGATATATTGGGAATGACTGCAAAATGCCTTGAAAGAAATCGAGTAGATATCATTGGTTATATTGGTAGGGCATTATTTTCGAAGTCTTGCGTTGTTAGTAATACCCGTTAATCCCGTCAGATTTTAGCTAGTTCCCGTAAAATTGATTAAATTCTGTTTGTTGGTATAACGGTGCTGATAAATACAATGGGGTGTCATAATTTCCCAATCACGGAGTATGTAGCAGTTACACGTATGCATATTTGTCAAGATTGTATCATAAGGACATTAAATTTCGTTTCATCGCGATGTACAAAAATAAGGACATTATTAGTGTATAAAAATATTGTTTCGATAACATGAAATTTTACAATGCTGATAATGATTACGGAACCACTTAAGCTACAGTTACGAATTTTCACGCGTACTCTGCATTCTCATTACAATGCATGGATTTTTGATTTACCCATGCACAGTTGGAAAACTTGAAAATTGTATATATTTTTATATCGAATACTTAAAACATCCTATCAATCATCGCTTCAAAACATTATAGATCACGGACCAGTATCCCCTATTGAATTTGGTGTGTGAAGTATTTTTTTTTCCCGATTGTTTCGAGGAAAAAGCAAATGTAGGCGTGGCAGCCGCTGCCACTGCCTACGGAGACATGACGCCATGCAACGCGACGCTGGCGGCGCCGGCTGGGCGGAGACGCGCTTCCCGCCTCGCCCCTCTCCGTCGCGCCGGGTCGATAGCAGTTTCAAGTTGGGGCGCCCGGAGAAGTTAGATCGTTTCGGAATAACATTTCTCTTGCGCATCCCCCGAGAGGGAGACGCGTCCGCTGCCCGTCCCTCCAGCCTCGGCACCCTCTCCCTCCCCCGAACATCAGTTCAGTCCTCTCTCCTCCCGGCCCCCTCCCTTGTCCCGCGCCTCTGTCGTGGGTGTCCTCTTCAAAGCGCCCGTGGGCGTCAGGCCGAGCGAGTCCCGGTCTCTCCTACTAATTGTCAATTTCCAAGTCGCTTGTTTTCGAGACTGGTGAAGGTGTATCGCGGTGCGTGGGTGGAGTGATGTGAGACGGTATATCACGGGATGAGAGTGGACGATGGGGAATGCAATAAACTTTCTCTAAAGGAAGACGCTTGTAGCTCAAAGTTGCAATTACTGAAAACTAAGCGGCGTGAGGGAGATAATTGTAGTGCGGATGCATTGAAGTGGACTTGTAGCGCTGGTAGAAGCAGACATCAAGTGGAATGGGAGAATATCCAATTAAGCCCCCTCATAATGAAATATTTCGTGGCCACACATTATTTAAAAGTGTGGGGGCGGGAGACGTCAGAATTACAGCAGGCGTGCGTATCTGACTTCCTTTCCCTTTATCCGCACCCCCACCCTACTACGACCATAAGGAAAACGTTTGAATTGGTGATTGCTTTTATTTCCCGACAAATGGCAGGCCTGCAAAACGGAGGTCTTTCGGAGGAAAGTGTACAAAGGTTGCGTCGAGTAACTAGGCAAAAGGAGCGCCCGTAACGAGAGCCTTCCGTGCCGGGCGGAGCCGTCTGTTCGGATGGCGTCTGCGACGGCGAAGGATGGTGTGCGTGAGCGCTGGCCGTAAGCTCTGTTCGGAATCGAATCCTGCCGTCTCCCTCCGCCGCAGCCGCTCCGCTGGCGTTCGGCTGCCCCAATTAAAGTGCAGCTCGCGCTGCCGCCAATGCCTCCTTCCCCCGCACTCTCGCCTCCTCTTTCGGCTGCTGCCCGGGGTTCTGCCCCGCCCCGGCACGTCCAGGCGTCCGGCCACCGGCATTAGTCGCCGCCCCTATTGAAAAAGAGATTACCCGCTCTGCGTTCTCGCCGCGCCCGCACGGCCTTCGCTGTCTGCCTCGGCTCCGCCTCCTCCGCTCGCTTCCCTCGCGGTCGCGATTCCCTCCCCCGACCGCTTAGCGTGGCGACTGGCTTTTCCATCAGCAGCCTAGCATTTCCGCGTCTACCCGGTTCTCTTCGCCCCCACCCTTCTCTTTCGGGTCACGGTATTAAAAAAGACGAGCACCGCTTCGACGACATGAAATGAACTTCCTCGGGGATTGACAGACGCCAGCGTCGCGCCGTCGGCCTGCGGATGCTCCGGGCGAGCAAGCGATAGCGGGCCGCGCTCACTACCCAGCGCATCTCCTGCTCTGTGCGAGTGCGGGTGAGCGCGGGGAGGGCGGAGGGGCGGTGATGGAGCGCTCCGCCGAGAGCCATGCGTCCGCTTGCAGACTGCTCTGCGGCGGCGCGACGCGCATCCATCATGGGCGCCCGCCGCGCGTCAGCCCTGCCCCGCTGCAGGCCCCGCCGGGATCGGACAAAGATGTTCAGGTGGCGGACCTACGTCATTACGTGGAGTTTGCTCGCTCGCCGAGGAGGCGATGTCTATTCATTTTTGGTCCCTCGAATACACATTTCCAAAAAATATTACTGATCTATGCCAAATGAATGCACGTTTGAAATGTCAAAAACTCGCAGGTGAAATATGTCAGTTTTCACTGAAATTAACTATAGTTTACTGGATGTTAATACTTCCTATGATTTATCAGTGTAATATGAGGCCGCCGTTAATTTGCAGTGCGTTTGCTTTAATTTGAATATTGCGCAGACAATTATTTGTTTCCGCCGAGAACAATGTAGCGTCAAAGAGCGCTTGGTAGTTGGCGTGAGCGTGGTTGTTCGTTGCGCACTCGTTGAGCGGTGCATCCACGCAATGACATAGTTCCGCGAGCAGTCGGGCGCCTCCGCCCAAGTTGGCTGCCCGGGGCACAGCCTTTGTCGCGCGGCCGGCGCGGAATGCGAGCGCTGGGTCCCGGCTCGTCTCGCCCCCAGTGGAATTCATTACGAGCGCCTCCGGGCCATGTCGGCGCACGCCACGCGGGGACGGCGTGTTTTTTGATGAGATCACCAGCATAGGCTCGTAGCCATTTGTTCTGCCGTGGCACAGTTGACCTGCGGGCTCTGGATTTACTGTAATGATTTATCAATCTGTGAACGAACAGATTTAGTGGATTCCTCTTGATCGAAAATATAAACTGCGTGCCTTTTTGTCGCCTAGGCTGAGGAAGTAAACCCGAAATGATAACTCTTGAAGGATTTTCTTTAATTTTTTTTCGCATGTTGATTATGGCATATTTTGCTCCCAAACGTTAAGGATGTTTTTCGTATATGCAATTGTTTACCATGGTCAAAGAGTCATTCTGACGTGTGCTTTCAGGTTACTTCACCTGAATAAGCGCCCCATTTTTGAAGATTCCGAAGAACACGTGTCCTCGCTTATTTAACTCGTGTGTTTGTATTACGACAAACAGTAACGTTCATCATAGAAGTTACGTGCTTCCTGCTTAAGAAAAACATCTGCGCTATGAAAACAAACGGAAGATAGTTTGCTGCGTAATAGGTCATCTATTTCGGTCTGCATGATGGAGTGCTGCGATAGGAAGCATACTGTTGCGCCGGTCGGATGTGTGAACTGAAAGGTATTTGTGGATGCTGTCGATTACTCATCGAGAACAAAGAAGTGTTTCATCGTGACTACGTGATGCACTCTCCGGAAGCCTCCCATCTCATCTGGTACTTCCTGCGGATGCTTTGTCTTACCGGATCTTCCCGATATTTTTCATTTGCTTGCTGTACCTTTATTAGGATGTTTCGTCGAAATGGACGACGAGCAATAGGAACAAAACCGAACTAAATGTGTTTCTTGATAAAGATGTAGTCTCTGGCACTGCTCCGTCGACCGAAGTGTCTAGACAATAGGGAAGGAATAAATAGCTACCAAACGTTCCCAAGTATTTTGTTTGAAGGGAGGCCGTTGCATTGTGTCTTTAGGTTGTTTCCTCCAGAAAGAGGTAATGGAGTGCCTTCTAGAAAGTTTTCCTGCGTTTATAAATAACATTTCGGATTTTTAGTGAGGGTTTTCCCAAAAGATCTTGGAATATTTTCAATCTCTGTTCTGATTTTACAACCCGTCTGTTACTCATACTTTCGAACAATAATTTGTTTCAGAGAGATGCTGGGAATCAGTTCAATGGCAAATCGTAATATTAAAAATAATAATTTTTTTTTAAAAAAAAGTGAAGAATGCCCAAGATTTGTCCAGATTGGTTCTTTAGCAAGTGAATCATTGCGTTTCAGTTTCGATAATAAGTGCATTTACATATGTAATCTTTAAAGGAGGACTCCGTCGCCGAATGGAACAGCTAGACGCTCGATGATGAGCCGGTTTCGCGTCCGGCCCGGAATTTCCGTTGGCGCTACCGGTGCGACGCACGAGGGGGACAGCTGCCGCGTAGACAATGGTCCGGTGCGACCGCCGCCGCTCCCGTCGGTCTATTTGCAGGCACCCGCACGTTCCGCGCGTGGCTATCAGAAAATAAACCACCGCGCTGTGCTCGCGTGCCCGTCGGCTCCGGCAGCATGACGCCTCGGTCAGGCCTCACGGCACCTTCGTCTCCCTGCCTCCCATTTTATTGATTTCCGAAGCCGCCCGACAAGTTTTGTTTGCATCACCTCTGTCTGGCGTTGCTGTTTGTGTCAAAGTTGCGGGACATTATCTCTCGCTTCCTACAAAAAGTGTCGACTTAGTATCTCATGATGAGGAAAGTTGCTTGAAAATGAATGAGATAACCCTTTGATGGGTGGATTTCCAAATTTCTGGTGTACCTTCTGTACACTTTTTAATCATTTCTTGAGACGTGGTTAGAAACACGAGAATGACCCTTCGCTTCAATATTTACAATGAATCAATAAACTTTTTTTCTTTCTTTCAGAAATGAGAATTTTATAGCTAATTTTCTCAAATGCCTTACGTTATTTCCCCCATGTACAAGATTGCTTAGAATATGATACTTATTTACGAACGGTTCATTATTTCTAGGTGGCAGTACATAAGATCTGCATCATTTACATGCTAATGCAAAATGGTTAGCAAAAATGTTATGTAAAAAGTCTTGTTTTGTGCAGTTGAGAGCATCTATATGTAATCGAAGAGGGAGAGAGAATTATGTGATGGGGTTTCACGAATACAAATTACGAAGGGTTCTGCCTTTCTTCAAAGAAGAAAGCGGCAACGATGTGTACATCCACTGGGCGCGCAATAAATGAGAGAGATACTGCAGGGTTGAGCACGGCTGCCCCTTCTGGGCTAGTGAGTATGCGGAGCGTCAGCATGAGAGGCGGCGCCGCGAGAGCCGTAGATTTACGAGTCCAATACTCGCACGAGCGGCACTAGCACAAAGAAGGCTGCGGCAGCGGCGGCATCGAGCGCTCGCGGATAGCGCTCGCGACGCGATATTACATCACGTTAAGGGAAAATTGTTTTATAAATCCTGGCCCTCGCTTTCGCGTTGTGGTTGTGAGAGATGGGAGAAGACGGGCGGCCTGGTTCTGCGTGACCAGCTGAAAAGCGCTGTCCGCACTCTAGCTTTTGTGTCGACGAGAATATTTCATTCGCGTGAAATTGTGTGTGTGTGGGTGGAGCGGTCCGGTGCGCCTGGGGGGCCAAGCGGCGCCGAGGAGAGCGGATCGGAGGTGGCGGCGTCGTGCACTGGGAGTATCGACGCCGAGGCGGAGGCAGCGACCTCGGCGTCGACGACATTCCCACGGGACGCCGGCACTGCCGCCTGCCCCCGCGGGGCTGCTGGCTGTGGGCGTGGTCTCCGACGAAGCGAGCCAAGGCTGCGCTCGCTCGGTTGCTGTTGGTGGCCGGACAAACCCGTCCTACGTAGGATTTGCTTCAATATTTCCTTTTAGAACTGACCATTGAAATTTTACTTTTGCCATTTCGTTACACGCGTCAATCTTCCCAACACTTTACCTTGCACCGTAATAAAGGAACTGTGTATCGTCAGGTATATCGTATTGAAGTACAATTGTTAATATGTCATACAATAGTCAATAGGTTTGCAGTATGAGGTTTTTGTTGAACGGTTTCGCCCCTGTCACTAGTGGCTGACGTACATATAAATCTGTTCGCACATATAAATTCCTGCTGATTTATCTAAAACGGATATCGTGAACAAATTTCTATCAAATGCTCGGAGGGCAATTTTTATTTTGCTTGAACTTTCTTGGCTAAATGTTTGGATTATTCATTTTATAGTTACGAGGTAATGAACTTGGTAGAACACAAGTTTGATTGTGAAAGTTGTACCAGTGTTCATGTTTCGTTAATGCATCTCTGTTGACCTATGAACTATGGACTTTGAAGGCGTTTTGAACCGGAACTGGGAGCGGTAGATCAGTGCATCAACTGATGTCACTACAGCGCTAGGTTCGAGTCGCGGCGGTGGCAGGATTTTCGACACCAGCTTTTCAGCTAGGTCAAATTCAGTCACTGTCTGGAGGAGAAGTTTAGCGGCCGGCTGCTCTGATCGGTAGCTTTCCGTGGTTTCTCCGGTCAACACCACGCGAATGCTGGAGCAGTACCCTAAAAACGGGCTACGAACCTCGCGCGATCTTTCCTTCCCCTTCCTTGTCTTATCCTCTCCCCTTCCACACACACTTACACTACACTACCACATATTCCGGGAGACCGGTCGGGAACTTAAGAGTTTGTCCTGGCTGGGGCGGTGCCCCGCTGGTGGAAGAGTACTGGTTAATGGGAAACTCCGCTAGCCGACGGTAGGTCGGTCCCGGATCTCGCCATCCAGCGGGGTAAGATCACCGCCATCTCCCGAGAGGAAAACTCACTACACTTACGGGACCAATTACCTAAGTAGTTGACGTGCCCGGAATCACTAATCAATCAACCAACCAAAATCGAACCGGACCACAGCGTTTCAATCTTAAAATTACGAGTATACGAATGCTAGGTGAAGGTGGAAAATGGGGAATTAGTCTCTCAATGTGTTGCTCTCTCTGTTTATATGCTGCATTTCCCCCTTTGACTGCATTTATACGGTAACTTCGATACTTCCTATGTGTGTGATGGACCAATGGAAAACTCGCTCGAAGTGTAACGATCAACCCGGAAAACGTTCCGCCGGTCGGTAAGAAGGAAATACGGCCCATCAAATCATGCCCATTGAGGAGTATCGGCAAACGCATTACGTACAAGTGGGTCGTGTTCGTGAAGCTAGTCGCACCTCTAAGGCAGAAATGGAGACGCGCTTGCTGGCGAAGACGCAGCAGCCCCGTTCCTCGAGGGCTTGCGATTGGAGCGCAAAGCAAAGGCACGCTCATTTACATTTCTCGTGCCGAAATCTCCCGGCGAAATCTTCGCGACACCGCGGAGCCGTAATCTTTCGAAGCGAGCTGCGCCGCGGAGGCCGCCTGCCTGCCTTTTTTGCGTTCTGAACTCGTTTTCGCGGAATGGGCCGAAGTCTATCCGGGCACGGAATCATCTGCAAGGATTTTTAGATATTTAAAGTATTCCTTGTTCACTACCGATGTAGGAATGATCTAAATGAAAATTTACCTGGAAATGGCAAGAATGCATTAAAAGTACTACTTCGAATGATATTGGAATAGGCGGATTGCTGCTGAAATGGACTGAAATTTTTCCTTTGAAATAGACGAGAGGATTCAATAGTGTACGATTTTCTAAGAATGTAGTTAGTTTTTAGAATGAACACCGTACTTCAGAATAGTCAATATCTAGAGTGGCGCCTTTTTATTTTTGGTTCCAAGACGCGAAATAAATAAAGTTATATCATTCGAGTTCGTGTTGCCGTTCTGATGACACTTATTTGCACAGTTCATGTTGTCCGTTTCTACGTGCCGCCGCAAAATTTCTCTGTGCCCGTGACGAGCTGTGGGCGTGGTCCGGAGCAGCTCCGAGGTTTGTGGCAACGCAACCCCGCCGCCTGTATCGGAACTCATTACGCTGCCCCGCGAGTCACAAAGCCGTTGCCTGCCCCGCCCTGTTCCGAACCACTCCCCCCACAGCGTCTGACCCGGCCCTGCTCGGCGCGCCGCGGGAGATGAGCGCGCATAAATTGCCGTTTTTAACCCGGCGCCCGCGACAAAAGGAGCAGGGCGCACTTATATTACGGTGTCCGACAGAAGTGGTAATGACTCTAAAAATTCAATCTGCCCCACGCGGCTTTGAAGTTGGCCTGGCGCCCCAGGGCCGTGCGTCGTTGCAAGCTTTCGCCCGATCGCCATTCCGCTACAGTTTCGACTTTGCTCGTTGTTCTGACCCCTAATATAAAGCACAGCTGTTTCTGAAAATTAATTATTTTGGAAAAATTTTAATTTAATACAAAAATTACGTGTTGATTTTAAGAGTACATATTATTTAGAAAGATTGAAAGGTATTCCCTTCAGGACTGGGGCAGGTATTTTCACCTCAAGAATTCATTAATCCAAAATGCACAGCGACAATAAATTAATTTGTGTCATTGAATATTTGAGTAGTAGCAACATGATTTCGTTGCGATAATAAATACATTTTTAAAGTAGAATGAGCTTTCAAAATCATACGAGCTGATAATTTTTTTCTATGCGTGTAGGTTTCGTCTCGCTCGTGAGCTCCCGCGACTGTTGCCGAGCCGTTCCAAACTTCGGAGTCCCTAATGGCCATTGCACTAAGTCCGGCAAAGTCTCGACCTCCCGAACTTTAGTGCATTTTTCAGAACCGTGCACATTATCCTTTAATATTGTGGCTCTAATGTCCCTCGAAGGCACAAAATGTTCTTCGAAGTAGTTCTACGAAGTTCGATGCGAGTTAGAACAGCTTCGAAACGATCCACTCTTCAATCAAATGTCTGAAGTGACTCAGCAAAGTGAACTTGCTATTCGGTTGTGTGGTGGGTTGTGACCCACGCATTGTGAAATGATTATTCACGAACGGTGAGTCCAGCTGAATACAGTTCTCACTTATTCATATTTGCTCCAAATTGTTCTTAGTTGATAATTTTACAAGAGAGACATTCTGTGCTTAATACGTTTGTTCCAACTGTCAGATCACTGCAGATTTATTAGTGTATTAGAAATGTGTACACAGAACTGAAGTTATGTTTCCCAACTGTTTTATGAAATGTCTCGCGTCTTTTTATAGAGTCGTTCGAAACAAGTAGTTTGTTTTGTCCTAAGCCCAAATTATAGTTTTCCATCAATTGCCCTCGTTGTGTCGGGTTTTAAACTGCTTCCAACTTCCGTGGAAGTGATGCTCCCTAGCTGCTACAAACGCATAGGTCCGGGTGCAGAGTGTTCCTATTTGTGACGTCAAATCCATTGAGCAAAGCGCTCGGGTTTATTTGTGTTCGACGCAACGGGTGGGTGGATGTGCGTGCCTGCGGTGTGTGTATGCGTGGCGATGGCAGGGAGACGGGCTGTGGAAGCGGCTGAGGAGAGATGAAGCAGCGACGTCGCGGCGTCTACGTGACAGTCGTTTCGAAAGGCGCCATGTCGTGCCGCGCCGCGCCGCGTCCCTTCCAGTCGCTCTGCGCGCATCCTGCCCCAAGGAAAATACACGCGCGTCCGGGCATGTTTTGAGGGGAACAGGCACGCTTGACTACATTGCGGCGTAATTCTCGCGGTGGCGCGCCTGACGGCTGCCAGATGGGCGCCGCTCCCCTCTTCGCAGCCACGCCTCCTTCCTCTCTATAGCGCGCCCCCGGGCCTGTAGGACACGATCTCGCGATCCACTTCTTAACGCATTTGACTTTTCGTCGACTTTTTAAGAGAGCATTTATATTTGATTAAAACTTATTTCTGCTAGCACACTGCCGTGTCCACGACTGAGAATGCTTTGACAATTTAAAATATTTTTTTGAAATCGGGGCATATGTTCTCCTAAAAAGTGCATATACCCTGATGAGTAAACGTATGCCCTCAATAAGTACAAATTAAGAGAATAGCGGAACGGTTTAGGTGGTAGCGTTGCTTTACACTAACGGGACTAATGACCAAAGCAGTTGACGCGCCTGGAAACACGAAAAAATCAATCAACTCAATTCGCCGGCGTAATTTCAAATTCTTATGCACCACTCAGCGTTTTTGTTTAGTTCTCTATTAACTTGACTCATGATTGAAGTGATCCGTTCGAATGACGGGGTATCATCTGTGACTCGGCGGTGGCCGCGGCATTTCCACAAACTCTGAATTTCCTGCGAGCCTCTCCGGCATTAACCTTTCAATTTCCGTCAGAACCCTAAAGCCGGCTTCCGAAGAACGCAAAAGCAGGCGTTTTAGGACGATGGGTTTCGGAGCAGCACGTTTGCGCAGCGGGTTGGGCCTCACGCTGAAAACGGCGCGATTAGAGGTAACTGCTGTTCGCTGTCGTACTTGTTCAAATAGGCTTAGGGCTTATCTGGCGCGCACTGCAGCTGCCGCGGCGCGCGAGGGGGCGCGGGGCTCTGATGCCGCGTCCGCGTCCGGGGCGAAGCGGGGGAGCGCGGAGGCCGGCGGTGGCCGCAGCGGCCAAGTTGGCGCCGGGCGCCTGTCGCGTCGCTGCGCGTCACCTGTGCAGCGGCGCTTCGGCGGCCTCTTTCCTCTCGCGCCCTCGCTCGCGTTCGGCGGCGCCCGCGACAAACGGCTGTTTGGGCGGCCATGTCACAACATGCAAGTCGCCCTGTCGCCAGCCACGGGCGACGGCGCACGGCCGGGAAAGGGGGGGGGGAAGCGGGGGGAGTCATCTGCAGCTGTTGCACCGGATGGCGTGTGGTGCGGTAGGGAGAGCGCTTACTGCAAAGGTTGTGGTAGCGATGAAGTTTAATGCGAAGTTTGCGCGGTTGTGTTGCAAAGGAGGAAGTTTGGACCTTGTGATGAATTGTTGGTATTCGAAAGGTTGATGTTTCAGAGTTCAGTACAATAGGCAGTATTCGTGGGGCTGAAGAAAGGGTCTCTGTGTTCTCAGCATTATGTGAAGTGAATGATTCAGCACTTAAATTTCCTTGCCAGCATTTATGCGTCTCACTTTCTTTCGCTATTGCGGGAACGCATAGAAATTGTTGGTTCCTATATGTCATCAAACTTTCAATTACTTTTATGGCGATATTCCCCGCGTGTTGAAATACTACTTAATACAATGTAGTCTCTAAAATACCTCATTTTGTTCGTTTTGCAGAATGTATTTTAGGAGGCGGTTGTTAAACTGCTTCTCTCAGAGATGGAAACCATGTGGGCTAAATATTTAGTGTACGGAAGGAGGTTACGCCACCAACGAGCAGTGAATGAACCGAGGTGGCTGAAAATATTCCACGATCCTTGGAACTGAGAGAAGTACAGAGTTGGAGTGTGCCAGCAACGTGGGTATCCTTCACTGAATTGCCAACGTGCTTCAGATTTTATAGCCAGGAGGGGAAAAGAGTTTTACCAGCTTTCTTGAAGAGGTCAAAAGTCCGTTTCAGTATAAATTTCTTTCTTACCGACGTACTTTTATCACAGATAGTAATAAAATTCAATAATTTAAAAGATGTAAATTGATAACATTCCGTATAAAATAATTTATATTGTGGAACTTCTTCATTTTACTCTTATAAATGGAAAAAATTACTTCCTTCGTGTACTGCGTGTCACGATGTGTTAATGTTCAGTAGTTCGACCCGTTTTCCTCGTATCCACATTTCCTATCGATCGGAGAGGAAGGGATAAGATTCTTTTGAGTTCTCGGGTTCATCGAGCTATCGGGATAGTCGTTCGCAGGAATTAAGTTTCCGTAATGCGACGCCTTCGACAATATGACCTTTCCCCAGACATCGCTAATTTCTTTGGAAGTGGTAATTATGGCGCTGTTCAGGAGAAAATGCAAGAAAGGCGTATAACTCCTCTTTCTATGTGGTTTACTGCTGCTAAACTGGAGGGGATTTTTTGTTTGACTATTCTTATAACCATTTATTTTTAATAACTTCGAGCTGAAAGCAAGCACCATCTTAAGAATCCTGTTAAGAAATTCCTTGCCGTTGCGTTTTGTTACTTGGAATTCGCTCTGCTCTTCCTGTGAATAATTTAGTGCTCTCATTTGGGCTCTTAAGCTGCTCGAAGCTCTTTTCCTGACTCAGCTCGTATTTTCTGGGTTAGAACCCGAAGTGCGGTGGGAGCATAGCCATATTTCGTGAATGCAAATGCGAATTCCTCAAGACGCCCGCTCCCGCCTGCGAAGGGGAGACACGTAGAGGTTTTCTTAGCCCCACCCCCTCGCCTCTGGGCGCTGCGACGGCGGGCAGTGTCTTCTTGCGACACTCCAATGACGACGACAGGGACCTCCGTAAAGCGCCTGCGCCCGCAACCTGCCTCTTCCGCAGAGTGAGGAACGATGCAAAGAGTGAGCTCACTACGGGACGGCGCGCCGTGTTCGCTTCCCCGAGGTGTGGGTCCTCTCTTCTTGCGGGCTGCCTGTCAACGAGCTTCCTTGGTGAGCGGGTTGTCTTCGCGACTTTCAACCGAGCTCTTCTTAATGTTTAGCGAGATAAATTCCAGATTGAATTCGTAATTTGAACACCGGACTTTTCTTGCCTTAGTGAGAGGCCGTCCAAATGTGGTTCGAAAAATCTTCTCATCGTGGAGATTCCAGTTTCCCGTTGTTGGTTACCTTATGATTTCTTACGGGTTTATCAGAATCAGATCTTCATGATGTATCAGATCTAACAAATCCGCCATGTTCGTTTTACAACAATCACATTTTTTATCCTGACTTTTTCATTATTATTTAGATTCTCAGGAAATAGGTTAGCAGATATTTTTTATCCAGTACTGTAGATATTAGGGTGTATATTTATTATATCATTAAGATTTCCTTTAGAGAGTTTCCTGGTTAATAATTTTCGTCAAATATATCCATCGTTAAACATCCTGAAATGCCACTTTTAGCTAATTACTGACACTGGTTCTGTCGACCAACTGGACAGGTTTTGCACGTGGAGATTGTTCTGTAAACAAACACCTGCTAGGGTGAAGAAATGAGAAATAGAGATTGGCGTATTCATACGTTAATTATCAAGAATAGCTTTTTTACCATTTCTTTAAGATTCTTAATATCTATGAATCGTGTGGATTCATGATTCACGTGAAGGACATGGTGAATGATAAGTTGCCGTTCATTAAGTATTGATTAATTGATTAAGTATTGATTATTAAGTAATCATTAAGTATTGTCAATTATAGTTTTATGGCATACGTCGGGAAATGTTCAGTTCATGGGAAATGAAATGCCTTGAACTTGATTAGAGAAGGTCATATGCTTTACAGAGTGCGATTGTCATAGTTCCTAAACTCTGTGAACAGAATTTCCAGACAATATAAATTCAGAGGGACTCATAAATGTCAATGTACACTTAAATTGCATTCATTCTAAAGCAGCTGTTAAGTTTCTCATTGAATAGCCATGCCTTGCAGCACTGTGTTTATTTAGGAAGAGAAAAGGTGTATTTATCGTTGCTCGGCGTATTATACTTATTAATTACCTTGCTTTGATTACCTTCAGCGGCAATATGTCTTGATAACGACTTTTTCTCGTCCAAACGCGGTGGAAAGAACACGCAATCCTCCTTTCTCTTTTCCATGCTAAACATGAAAGTGGTTGTGCACACGTTTTGTGCTTTACAGGAATACTACAATCGATGTCTTGGTGTTCGTGAGGAAGAGGTTTCGTGTTAGAATTTAACGGGCACGGAATGATCGCTACTCAATTTTAGAGCTTCACTCCCCCATTCTCATAAGGACTTGAATTACGATTTAGAATGTAACTTACGGAATCAGGGCTCTTAGGGCATCAGCTGATTACATTGCAGGGCTTCTGAGTTTCGAGTCCCCACGGTTGCAGGATTTTCGACTCAAGCTTGATGGCTAGGTCGAATTCAACCGCTGGAAAAATATTCTAGCGCCCAACTGCTCTGATTGGTATTCTTTCGTGGTTTATCCAATTAAAGTGGTACGTTCCTGTCAGTCGCTAGTCAAACACTCAACCGTTTATTACGTCTGTGGATTAACAATAGCTGCTTGTAAACGAAAACAGAGCATTTAAATAATTATTTGTAAATAGTTAAGAGATGTATTGAATAGTTGTTCTAGAAAACAATGTTTACTAATAAATTTAGTCTTCGCGTGATTTTTCATTTTCATAGGTTGGCTAACATTAATGCAGGTTAGGTTCTCGTAGGCGCCCAATTTTTCTTTCTTTCTGCGTTGAATATTAGTCCACATTGTTTACATTGAAAGTGAATTATCCTCAAATAGTGTGCATAAAATTTTAAGTTAAGGCGCTTTTCTTCGTACCCGAAGAGACAGTGCTGAGAATGTCATAATTTCTACATCAAAACTCCTACGCTGAGAGCCAGTACTTCCCATTGCGATGAATTTCGCGGCAGTTTTTTCTTTTTTCAAATCCTCAGAATGCCCTGTGTGGTGTGTTACATTGTGTCATACGATGCCTAAAAACATGCACTACATATTGAATAAAAGAACTAGAGGTGCTACAGAAGATCAAATATTTCTGATTTCCTTTGTGTGGAATGGCTTTATGATATTGCTCCAGTCTCAGGCCAGCTACCAACTATCGTCGCCCAAAGTACATTTTTTGACATCTTAACTTTTCGGTTTCTTAATAGTAGAGCCAAAATATTACTTCAAGAATATTAAAGAAGAGTAAACTTCGTCATAAATAGAATTTTCATTCACAAATCTGGTGCCGTTTTTAAGAAAACTGCGATTAACCATTACTGTAAATGCGAAATTTGAAGCGCTTTTGTACAGGAATCTATTGAGTTATCGAAAAGCATTTGAAGTAATTGGAAGCACTTTTACTCACAAATGCAGTAATGTGTACAAATCGATGGAAATTTGCATATTAATGAAGGGAGAGGTATTTCAAAGAAATTGAATTTGTTTAATTTTTTAATAAAAAAGAAATTACCAAAATGAACTTTACTTCGTATTAAAAAAACGCAATTAGCACTAACCGTTGGACAAGTTTAAAGAAAACGTTTGGAGCCATTTCTAGGAAAATGGCATTTGAGCGTTTCTAAAAATGCGGAAATATGAGCTCATTTTAATAGTAAACTGTTGAGTTTTCGAGAAACTTTATTGGACATTGAGCCTTGAGCGTTTCTGGAAATTACATTTGGCATTTGAGCGTTTCTGAAAATACGGAAATATGAGCTCATTTTAACAGTAAACTGTTAAGTTTGCGAGAAACTTTATTGGGCATTATTTAAAGCACTTGTACTTGTAAATATAATAATAATATAAATATTACCGACTTGAGAGACAAAGTTAATTTTTTTTAAAAAGACAACAACAAAAGAATGTAGCAATATGGCGTTAATTTCATCGTATGGGGTTGGTTTGGCACTAACCGTGCCAAAAATTTGAATGCCGCACCTGCAATCTCTAATCAGTCATGAAGCTCTGTGAAATCCCACAAAATTAATGAATGCATTTATCCGCTTCAACATTTTAAATCTTTGTTATTTTGAAAGGAAACTAAATGCCCAGAGAAATATAGCCGTCACATGCTAGAGCCTCGACTCTTAGACGTTGGTATTAGCGCACACACATAATATTAAAATATAACACACGTATGCACCACAAATTTTCATATTAAACAGTGACATTTCATATATTCCTAGGAGTTCGTCCTTCCAAAAGTAAAATACATTGCGGCCTATCTCAATGTTACTATGTAACTCCTGAAGTTTGTCAGATATTTATTCTAATATCAAGTAATTTTGACTAATTTTAAATCATTCAATCTAATGAATAATCTTATTAAATACTGAACTGTATGGTTCTAAATCTGAAAATGTAGATATATTTGCGAATTTGATGTAATTTCTGTATTTGCAAAATAAGAAAAGAACTGTGTACATAATGCTACAGGAACGAGTAATTCAGGAATTAGCAATTGTGTAATATATTATTTCTGCTTGGTTGTCAGCATCTCGCTCTTTGCGTGAGCGTTGCATTGAAGCAACCCGTAGCAGAAAGGGTTCAAGTGTAACTAATAAACACGCACCGGAGCACCTGCTTTCTGCCCTGCAACCTGCCCCGCAGCCGGTCCCACGTCGGGGGCGATCGGCCTCTTCCCTCGGCCGAGGGCGTGTTCGCGGAGGGTCACTTTCACCCGCGACCTGACCGCTCGCAGATCGGGCGTAACGGCATTTCGGCGTCAATATTGATTCTGTGGCCGCAGGTGGCGCCGAGAGGGCGCTCCGAACCCCAGTCCCGCCCCCGTCTCGGACACGTTTATCGTGTGTATGCAGCAAGAGCCGTTATGCAATGGAAAGTACGTTTTGGATGCAGTCTTCTGTTACGTAGATTTGCTCTGGATTCAGACAGAAGATATGATGGGAGAAAGGAGACCAAATAGCTGATTCTTATTTTTTCTTTAAGAGTGGTCGTCTTATTTACGACATTTTTTGTACTGGGATATTAATGAATGTCAGAAAGTAAAGTAGCTGGTATAAACAGGAAAATAAATCGAAATTCCTAGTGGAATAACAAATTAAAAAACTACATGGTAGGAGACGGCCCAGAAATTGCTG
>BLKR01000235.1:462500-675663 GCA_011170035.1 Teleogryllus occipitalis
GTATTGGAAATATTTGTAAGAAGTCATTTCGGCAATTAGGGTTTAATAATAATAATAATAATAATAGTAATAATGATAATGAAAATAATAATAATAATAATAATAATAATAATAATAATAATAATAATAATAATTATAATAATAATAATAATAATAATAATAATAATAATAATAGTAAGTAAACAAAAATTTTAGACGAGAAACTTCGGCATTGTCATCAGGGAATGAAGGTACTTTGTTTTGTTTGGGCTTCTTCCGTTCATTCCATACCAAACCAAACTATGTTAAGAACAATCTCTCCACTTGAAAGCAACGCATCTTAAGTTCAGGCTGGTAGTCAGTTTTAGAAGTTATTCTCTTGTTGGACGCGGGTTGATTCAACACGGGCGCCAGCGGCGGTAAGACTATACGCTTGCGTCCCCATCTCCCCACCACTTTGCCTCCTGCCGCATCAGCGCTAATCTGCACAATTTAAACTCCGCAACTCCAGACCAGGAGCATAGCTAAACACCAACTCCGTTCTCCCAAAGCTTTATGATTCATAACTGATAAATATCTCCCTCCCGCAGGTAGCTCTAACTAGAAAGCACCCACAAATTATTATCCTCTCTGACCACACAAATGAACTATGAGGCCAAAGAGCATCCCTGAGGAAACCTAACACAAAATGTCACGCGTGCTCGTAGATCGGTTTAATTAAGTTCTTCCGTGTATTCCAGCACAAAACAAACTCCATGCGCCCACATCATACACTGACATGACGTTCTTTTCCCCGTTTCAACCCCCTTGCGGCGAGACGCGAGTGGGCGCGCTTTAGTATGCAATGCGCACAGTGAAAATCTACCCCGGTGTAGCGCGAACCGCGCCCTCGCTGCACGCCCCAGAGCACTCTAGTGGCGGTTGCGGAAGCTGCGCCCTGCAATCAAGCGGCGTTACGGCATCTAAGGTCAAAGGTCGCGGCGCCGTGCTGCGCAGGGGGTTCGGTTTACGGTCGCTTCGGAAGCAAAAAGGGGCGCGGGACTTACGCTGAGCCGTGCGGAGTAGCGAAGCCACGCGGATTAATTCATCGGCACAGTAAACTTGTGACGCACCTCTCGAATCAAACGGAACAGAGGCAGGCGCAGGGGAAGTGGCGGCGGGAAAAAGTCGCGCGACATGGAGGGTAATGGGAAGAAAAATGAGGGGCAGATCTTACTTTGCTAAATGTGATTTTTTTCCGTTACATCTACGATTTTTCACCGACATGGAAATAAATTAGTTAGTTAATGCCTTATTTTACGTGGCGAGACTCGGGCCATCAGGCCCGCTCTTCCGTCTAACCACGCAAATTTCGCTTCGCTCCTTTCACCACCTAGCGGAGAAAGGAGGTATTATCTTGGGCGACGAAACAGGCGGATCTCAATTTTGCTCAGAGGCATCTTTTAGGCTTGAGGATATTTTACATGCAGTAAATCTACTACATGGGACAGCCGGCATTACTTCCCCTCCGAAGGAAGGCGTACGAAGGATTTTTTCGCCCCTAGAAATCCACGGATTTGATCAGGTGCAAACTCGGGTACACCAGCCCGGTACGCTGACCGTTATACCACCGAATCCGCTCATACTCCAAAAATAATGTTTGCATAATCCGAGCCCGTGTCCCCTTCAAACAGCAGACTGTTCGGAACTTGAAATAGAAACATTAACAGTTTGTTAATATTTAGATATATTTTCGTACCCAATGTATTTTTACGGCTGCTGTGACTATCGATCTGCATTAGAGTTGCAGATTTTAATTACTCGTATAGCAGTGGATGTTTTCCCATTAGGAACCGTCCATAAATTACGTAACGCAAATTTGAAGTATTTTGAATATCCCCTCTCGTCTTATAATACTTTCGTAACGCACGCTTAAACCCCCTAAATAATTACGTAAATCTTTCGACATCACCCAACCCTCATTTACAAGTAGAAAAAAATCAATTAAATCACAGTAAAAACAATTTCTGTAAATTGCTTTGTGTTACATATTGAAATGTAAGATAATTAAAGCCATATGGGCGAGAGTCTGTTTTGTCAATTTAATTGAATTGTAGAATTCACTACAAATCAGTTTTCAACATTTTTCTCCTAATCTGATGGACTTAATTAAAATACTGATAAAATTCAATACATTGAAACAATTTATACATAATAACTTTTCATTTATTTATAATTAAAATAATTATTAAAATTGTAACGTTTTGGTATAAGACTGAAAGAATAAATCATTTCTTCAATTTTGAAAAATAAATAAATATCAGCGTTTGGTAACACTAAGCTAACATTCTCTACCCATATGTAAAGCGTAAAGCTGCCTCAAACCCCCTCCTCCCCTCTTTAGCGTTACGTAATTTATGAACGATCCCTTATGATTACGACGTGGACGGCAAGGCAAATCTCTGCGTCTCACCATTTAAATTATCATTCGTCTTTTCATAATTGCTACAACACCACATATAGCGCCACAAAACGTGTCGTTTAGCCACAGTTCATTATCCAAACACGGAACCAGATCGGTACTCTAAAAGAACGTCGTTAGACTGTCAGTCTGAAAGCGGCCTATTCGAGTGTTGGAGACGTCCAAACCTTACGAAGTATAATTTTACCTCTCCACGTCCAATATAGAGCGCATGTGGTATAAATTACTACGATATAATAGAACTAGGACTGCCATTCCGAGTCGCATTGCAACCTTCCCGAAGGGGGAGGAGTTATATGAAAATGTAGTTATTTCAATAGATATTGATGTATTACCTTAACGGCAAATTGAAGTTTATGATTGATGTGGAAGTATCCTTTGGCTTATAGATGTTTAAAACGAATTTTCCACTAACTATTTATTCATTCTTTTAAAGAAATTTTAAATCAAACATTCGCGAAATGAAGCGTGCATAAGAGACGGAGAAACGTTTTATAATTTTTAAACAATGAATAAGTAGTTACTGATAAATACATGTTTCATTGTTTATAAACCAAAGAATACTTGCATAAAAAATATATTAACAAAGAATCAATGTTGATTGCATTTAAACATAACAATCTAAACTGAAAAAATTCAATTCATATCAAATAGAGAGGGAACAAATTACAATATTAGGCAGAGTTTACAAATCTAAAAGGTACTTTCGAACAACCCAAAATATCATATAATTTCATTCACACTTACGAATACGTGGACGAATCGATGGCAATAAAAGTGTGTGTATATATATATATATATATATATATATATATATATATATATATATATATATATATATGCACAAGATAAGTTGCCCCCCATGTTTATTGCAAATACATAATAAAATACATCTTGAAATTTTTTGAAGAAAGAAATCTGAAAAAAATAGATTACAGAATCTTAAATGTCTTCATCTTAAAAATTATTTGGATTCGCATAAACAAAAAACACGTAGCCATCGAACCAAGAGTATTTCAATTATCTTTATGAACTATTTTACTAGTGAATTATTTTATTTGTGAATGTCTAGATCGTTTTTTATCTAACAAAATAGTTTTGAACACAGCAATAATCAATGTTTACCCTGAATTAGAACAGACAACGAATACTTTCACAAACAGATAAAAGAAGGAAGAAAAGTAAATAGCCTTTTAGCTTAATTCATATTACTAACACGACCTACTCATTCCATGTCCTACCCTCTACAAAGAAAGACCTCTATTTGCGAGGGAGCGAGGAGAAGCCTCGAGAGATTGTTAATGGACGAGCCAGGTAGGAACCTACATCCGCACGTACATTCTCTTTTGTTAACAGCGACTATTCTATGAAAAGTTTAGTTGTTCTCTTTTGGTCTTGAATACACGTGACGTGGGTTTACACTGAGAACATTTCTTTTCTTCCCACTAGATATTTTACATCTACCAGCTGCAAACTTGCAGTTGAAAATACACTTGCACAATGCAGTTGTAAATATTGTTGTGCTCGACATGCGTCGGGCCTGCATTTTAATAGAATTTGATTGATTAGTCTAAAATTAAGTGCAGAAAGAGACTTCTTATTGGTTAGATATAAATCAGTATCTGATGCATCTCATTACTTTAGCGCTTATTCTAACTTGATATACTGTTTAGAGTTTATTCTGACACAGAGACACTTCCGACAATCACATTTCCAATTCGATTCGTATCTTTAGTTCAGAAGAGTCAATCTATGCAAATAGTTTCTTTTCAATTTGCTAGCATGTTGCGAAAGAGAGGATCAAATCACTTAACTCCTGTTTATTTTTCTGTCACTGGTTATGTTTATGAGCTGGATAAGCCGAAGTACCACAGGTTTCCCAAAAATTTTTTCACGAACGCTTTTCCAATTGCCCAGTGGTCAAGCAAATTGATCCAAGTACAACCGAGAGTGGTAACTCAGTGCATCAACTGATGTTACTGCAGCGCCTCTGGCCGGAAGGTCCTGGACGACGGCAAGATTTTCGACACTAGCTTTTCAGCTAGGTCGAATTCAGTCGCTGTCTGGAGGAGAATTCTCGCGGCCGGCTGCTCTGATCGGTAGTTTTCCGAGGTTTCTTCGATCTACACCAGGCGGATGCCGGAGCAGTACCGTACCAAACGGACCGCGCGCGATTTTTCCTTCCTCTTCCGTGTTCTATCCTCTTTTTTTACACACACACACACACTTACACTAATATGCACTACACTAGCACATATTCCAGGAGAACGGTCAGGAGCTTAGAGCTTGTATCGGCTGGAGTGGTGCCCCGCTGGTGGGAGAGTCCTGATTAGCGGTAAACCCCACTAGCCGACGGTAGGTCGGCTCCGGATCACGCCATCCAGCGGGAGAAGATCACCGCCATTTCCGGAGGAAAAATGCACTATACTTACGGGACTAATGACGAAAGCCGTTGACGCGCCCGGAAACACGAAAAATTAATCAATCAATCAATCGATCCAAGTACCGAAAACAAGAATTGAGGGAAACGGAAAAACTGTCTGAGATTCTCAGTCAGTAAATACAAACCCTACACGTTTTGTAACAGATTGTAACTAAATGGAAAGGTTTTGAGTTTATGAGCCAATAACACTGCAATGGCCTTGGCAATTACGTCACGTTGAGTTCTAAGAAAAGCAAATCCTAACTTTTGGAACTTTTATCAATTTTCTCGACCACTCAACAATTTCATCTCAAAATCGAATAGATGCAACAGAAAGCATCAAGGGTTTGAAAGAAATATCGCTTAGCGTCACACAGAAGGCTAATTCCTAGATGAAAGGAAAATAATCAGGCTAAGAGAGAAACGGGAAGAAGTGGGAAGAGAACTTTAAGTACCTAAAGCAGGTGCGATGTGAAGGAAAGCAATTGTAGAATAAATGAGATAGAACTTGAACGAAAAGTTTCCAACTGTAAAACTTCACCTCGAGAAACTATCAAAGAGGCTGTGGAGGCGGTGCATGTGGTGGTAGCGTCAAGAACAGAACTAATCCAAAGCCAATCTGGAGCAGAAAACAAGTTTTGTTGGCACAAAACAGCACGTACTTTTCCCGAACGCCTTGCGAAAAGTAGTAATGTTTATGTCACACTGCCTTTTATTACATATAAATTCCTCACTACCGCTTACGCAGTACAGAGAAAACTCTGTAATGCTGCGGGAAAAAACGGTGAAATTTCGCCCTGGTAACGAAAACGTGGATAAATCGTGTCCCTATATACGGGGTGATTCACGAAACTGTGTGGGTGTTATTGGTTAGAAAAGCATTTTTTGAGTTATTTTGATTTTTTAGCAACTCGTGTTTAACGAGTGCCAACCTTTTGGGGGTGTGAACAGGCCCCTTTGCCCCCCTCATGAAGAGCAGTTCCTCTTCAACCTACTCCGCCCCACTCCGCTCACCGGCCCACACCTCGCTTTGCCCCGACTCACTCATCTCCGCCCCGACTCGCTCTTCTCAGTTCCACCCCACCCCACTCCGCCTGCCCCCCCCCCCCGCTTCACCCCGCTCCGCCACGTCACGCTCCGCCGCACGCGGCTCCACCCCACTCCACCCCGCTCCACCCGCTTCGCCCCATTCCGCCCCTACCCGCTCCGCCTTGCTTCGACCCCACCCACCTCTCTCCTCCCTGTTCCATTTTGCTCCATCCACTACGATCTGCTCCGCTCTGCCCCGCCTGTCCCGTCCCGCCCTCGCTGCGTCATGCCCACCCCACTCTCTCGTCTCTCCCCTTTCCCTCCCGCCCCTTCCCATCGCTCGGACCGCCCCTTCTCCATCCCACCCCGCACTACTCGCCCCACCCCGCCATAACCCGCTCCAACCACTCAGCCAAACCCCCACCCCTCCCCGCCCTAACCCCACCCCTCTCCGCCATACCCCGCGCCAACCCCCCCAATCCACCCCAATCCACCCCAACCCACCCCACCCCACCCCAACCCACCCCAACCCACCCCAACCCACCCCAACCCACCCCGACCCACCCCGACCCACCCACCCTGACCCACCCTGACCCACCCTGACCCACCTGATCTACCCTGACCCACCTGACCCACCCTGACCCACCCCGACCCACCCCGACCCACCCCTGACCCACCCCTGGACCCACCCCGACCCACCCCTGACCCACCCTGACCCACCCCGACCCACCCTGACCCACCCCGACCCACCCTGACCCACCTCTGACCCAATCTTTTCGGACCCACCCTGACCCACCCTGACCCACCCTGACCCACCCCCGACCCACCCTGACCCACCCCGACCCACCCTGACCCACCCTGACCCACCCCTGACCCACCCCTGACCCACCCCGACCCACCCTGACCCACTCCCGGACCCACCCTGACCCACCCCGGACCCACCCTGACCCACCCCGACCCACCCCCTGGACCCACCCCCGACCCACCCCTGACCCACCCCGACCCACCCCGGACCCACCCCGACCCACCCGGACCCACCCCGGACCCACCCTGACCCACCCCGGACCCACCCTGACCCACCCCGACCCACCCTGACCCACCCCGGACCCACCCCTGACCCACCCTGACCCACCCCTGACCCACCCCGACCCACCCCACCTACTCCAACACACCCCAACACACCCCAACACACCCTAACACACCCTAACACACCCCAACACACTCTTAACACACCTTCAACACACCCCAACACACCCCAACACACCCCAACACACCCAAACCCACCCCCACCCACCCCCACCCACCCCAACCCACCTCAACCTACTCCAATCCCAACGCGTCGTGCGAGGCGAGACGGCTTCTGGAACACTGCCAAACAGCAGCCCCACGCGGGAGGCGCCCAAAGCACGATATCATCGCTGCGAGTTCTGCATGAGGAAACATAGGAATATCGTCTGCCGGCTAGTGTTAAACGTCCGTTTCACCATCTAATGTAAATTCGTGCTGACGTTTACAATGTATTAAATCTGGTAACCCTTTGTAGCTGTTGTGTCTTCGAAATTTAATTTTCTTGGTATTGCCATCAGAGAGAATTTTGCTTTAACGAACAATTTCTTACTTACTGCAAGCAGGATAACCAAATAATTCCTTACAATGTAAAACTATTATTTGTAAATTCATTCTAAATGTACATTTGAATTATGTTACATGGTTATTATTTAGTAAGTCACACCCAAAGGGGTCACATCCTAGTTTACAAACACCAAATTCGTGGTTTGCAACCCGTCGTGGAATATCCGAAGGGCAGAATAGTTTATGGCACGAGTGTGGCATGGACAAGAACTGTGTCAGGTGCGCGGTAAAATTAAATCCATTTAGATTCTCACCCTAAAAAAAATTCCAAGTTCTGCAGACTAAACAGCTCCAACTTTCCTAATGAAGATCGACATCTAGCGGGGAAATTGAGAGTCAAATTTCAAGAGCTAGAGACACACACACGGCTTGCTTGTTTCACCATTACATCAGAATCGTACATCTGTGGGTTTCTTTATATAAACATGGTCCAAACAAGTGTGCTGAATACGACAAAACTGCCATCTTCTAAGAAGTGTCCCGAGTTAAAAACAATACAAAAATAAGCTTCATTGGGTAACATTCGTATTTCGTGGTTGATCATATTATTGTCGCTACATTATAAAGAATGTATGTCCCAGACTCTACAGGATACAATATTTATTCTATTTTAAGTATTTGAAATAATACGAAATAATATGGTGAATACCGGAGCAGTACCCTAACAAACGGACCACGGATCGCACGTGATCTTTCCTTCCACTTCCTTGTTCTATCCTCTCCCCTTACACACACACACACACACACACACACACACACACACACACACACACACACACACACACTAACATGCACTACACTGTCACATATTCCGGGAGACCGGTCGGGATCTTAGAGCTTGTCCCGGCTGGGGCGGTGCCCCGCTGATGGGAGAGTCCTGGTTAGAGGGAAACCCCGCTAGCCAACGGTATGTCGTCACCGGATCTCGCCATCCAGCGGAGGAAGATCACCGTCATCGCCCGAAGAAAAAACACGCACTACACTTACGGGAATAGTGACCTAATCTGATGACGCGTCCAGAATCACTAACCAACCAACCTACGAAATAATAAGAATTTAAGACGAGAAATATTATGTGAGAAATTGAGAAACGCAAATCGAGCAAAAGAACTCAAATTCCATTCTCTCACACAATATCACACTAATATATATGAAGTACGCTAGAAATGCATCGCATTCTTACCCTCATTAGCGTATCAAGTATGCAATTTGCATCAACAATGCAAGAGAAACAACGAGACGAGAATGTTATATTCCCGCGAAGTACCCGCACGTGCCGGCGTATTCAAGAGCCCCCGACATTAATATCGTCGGTATGCGCTGGGCGCGGCGCGAGGCGGCGCGGCGCCGAAGCAGGGCGTAAGCAGAGCGCGCGATGCGCGGGCACGCAGCGTCCCCGTGGCCACGCGTCGCGGAGGTGCGAAACGCAGCAGCCACGCAGGAGGCGGGGGAGGGAGGCAGTGGGCGTGGCCGGGTGGGGAGCGGCGTGGCGTTTCGGAGCAGATGGAGCGGGGTGGAGCGGGGTGGAGCGGGGTGGAGCGGGGTGGAGCGGGGTGGAGCGGGGTGGAGCGGGGTTGTCCGATGTAGTGTGGTTTGGAGTGGGGTGAGAACGGGGTGGAGCGGGGTGAAACGGGGAGGAGCTGGATGGAGCGGGTGGAGACGGGTGGAACGGGATGGAGCTAGGTGGAGCGGGGCTGGTAGGGCGGAGCGGGTATGAGGGGGTGTATCGAGGCGTTACCTGGCGGAGTGGGCGGGGCGGGGAGGAGCAAGCCGTAGTGAAGCGGCGCGGTGCGAAGCGGAGCGAGGCGTGGCGGGTGTGGCGGATCGGGGTGGGGAGGGGAGGGAATGGTAAGGGCTGGGAGGGGCGGGGCGTTGCGTGGCGGACTGAGGCGGGTCGGAACGCGTCGGAGAGGGTGGGATCGGGTAAGATCAGGGCGGTGCGAGGCGCTGCGTGGCGGAGCGAAGCGGCCCAAGAGGTGCGCGCCGTAGCGAACCGAGGCGTGGCGGGGAAGAGAGGAGCGGAGCAACATATGGGGAGCGTGACGGCATGGGGCCGAGCGGAGCAGGGCGGTGTGGGGCGGAGCGGAGCGAGGAGTGGCGGCCCTGGTCGAACGGAATAGAGCAGAGCGAGGCGATATGGCTGCAGCTAAGCGTGGTTGTTCGGGGCGGCAAGGAGTGATGCGTTGCGTGGTGGAGCGGGGAGGGGAGGGGCGGGTCGTGGCGGAGCGGGACGGAGCGGAGCGAAGCGACAGTGCGGTCGTGGCCGAGCGGGGTGGAGCGGAGCGAGGTGATATGGCCGTGGAGGAGCTTGGTGGATCAGGGTGGGGAGGAGCGGGGAGGGACGGGTCGTGGCGGAGCGGGACGGAAGCGGAGCGAAGCGACGGTGCGGTCGCGGCCGAGCGGGGTGGAGCAGAGCGAGGTGATATGGCCGTGGAGGAGCGTGGTGGATCAGGGCGGGGAGGAGCGAGGCATTGCGTGGAGGAGCGGAGAGGGGCGGATCGTGGCGGAGCGGGACAGAGCGGAGGGACGCTTAGCAAGCGGGGCAGGTGTAGCGGAGCGGTGTGTAGCGGACCGGAACGGGGCAGTGCGGAGCGGGGTGGGATGGGCCGGGAGGGGTGGTATAGAACGGGGTTGGGCAGTGCGGAGTGGCTCGGGGCGTGGCTGATGAGTGAGTGGGGAGGGGGTGCAGGCGCTGGAAGACTCGTAAATTGGCGCGCACACAGCGGCGTCCGTCGAGGCGGCTGGCGCTCGCTCCCCGGTGTTACTGACAGCGCGGGCGGCACGACGCCCTCCCCGGTCGCCCATCACGGCTCTAAAAAAATGTGCCAGGCGCTGCTGTGGCAGGAAACGAACGCTGTCCTCTCGTTGAGTGGGAATTGTGCGAGGAAAAAATACGAATGTTTCGAAGTCCTGGAGGTTCGTGATATGACGGGGAAAAGGGCAAGAACAATCCATATACAACAAATAATAAATTTATTGTAATTCATGTCCTTACACGTGTCACAACATCCAAGTTCAGAAATAACCCAGGAAATATACAGTATTGTAGCTTAGACATTGTAAACAAGATGATGTACCAAGAACAGAGTGGAAATCGTCATAATAACCATAAGAAAAAATACCGTAAAGCTAGCAGGCGTCTAAATGGCAATCACAAGCATCTACCAGTCTCCCCGCTACGAGTTCACTGAAAGTTCCGATGCCGTCGCTTCAGGATGTTTGAGGGAAAGGGGGGCGGGGACCACATGTCCCTGCATACTACTCGCGCAACTTTTCTTGAACGATGACCTTGCTGCCCCCTCCCTTAAGCAATAAACAGTTCAAGGCAATAGCTCGCAGTGAGCACTGATGACAACATTTCAAGCATTAAATCTTCGTTGGCGCGAAACAGAAGCTAGTCAAAGCTAGTTGCTTTCATAGGCGAGAACTTCTCTTCAGCTTTATTACCATTATCTAAATAAATGGCTGAGGTCGGTCCAGGTCCTTCAAGGGAGGCACCTAAAACTCCTATCTAGTGTCCCGGCTGTTGCCTACCCAGAGCGATGACATGACGCACACGTAGCAGGTATGGCTTTGATTTTCCAGAGGTTGGCACTACTGTAAATACTCTTGTGGCCGATTTTGTAACTACCTCCACTCCACCCGCATTTCTTCAATCCATCGTTCAAGAAAAGTTACGCGAATAGTACACTCTCTCTTGCGGCAGAGCTTCGTATCAGGTGCCAACAAAGAAAAAATGTCTGAATCCATTTAAAACACTTTGTTTTGGAAACAAACTAATGGGCACTTTCTGCCCATGCTTGGTAAAGCCAGGGTTAAGTTAGTCAGGTAATGGTGATGAAATTCTAAGAAAATCCTATGATTGCTAGAACCTATATTGTGAAAGATTCTATACTGTAATTTAATTGACTCACGATGAGAATTCGGACTACAAATACTCCCAGACTATGTTGTTCTTATCCCATAGACATAATTACTCTTCCACATTAGCATATATATTATTCAAAACTTTCATCGCACAATTATCATAAACAAAACACTTAAATCCTAACATCCAAACAAACCAAACTTCCCTATCCAATGCTGTTAAATTTAAATACATAACTGTATTAGACCCTTGTTGGTACACCATGTTACCCAAATTAATATGAACTAAATACAAGATTTACCTAATTTACGAACATTACCATAAATACAAATTGCCTACATTCTGATTCCTAAAATCAGGAGTTTCGTGGAAGTTTGTACTTTTAAATATGAAAATTATATCTTGAGAAAGGAACATTAAAGTTTATTCGACCCAAAACTTTCTTTAGCTTTATAACACATTGCTCAATCAACTACAAGTTAATACATTTACAAGATTTATATTCTAAAACGTAGCGCATTAAGAGAAATCCCTCCTTTAATTTGCACAAGACAGTTTTATTCACCCTATGAGTTAAATTTGTCGAGGCCCCACTCCCCAGCTCTATTGGCGTTAGGCCTCATCTCAGACGCAGTATGGCCACTGTGAAGTCTATAACACAGCTCACCGACCGTTCTACGACATTTTCGATGAGACCTGAGATTCGTTTCCATGCAGTCACTTGCGCGGCCCTTCTTAATACGAGTCCTCGCGCGCTGGACGCTGTCCAACGCACTGAATATGAAGTTTTCTTTTTTTTATTAAAATAATGAATACAGTTTTCTTATTTATCTGGCCCAACATTATAATTGAATACAGTATGGAAAGAAACAATAAGTAATTACAAACCATATTTGAAGCTTCTATTATATTTTTGTCACTCACATGGCCAATCGCAGTACGAGTACTCGCGCGTTGGACAATGTCCAACGCCTGCATTATTTAGTTTTCTACATCTTTTAATACTTACGTTTTGGCACAGTAACGAGAGAAACGCATAAACACACATAAAGACATGCATAACGATTTTACTTCAGAGTATGGCGACAGTGCATAACAGTCAGAGATAAAAAAATATTGGAATCCTTCTCACACACACTTAGAGGTTTAGAAGCATTGTTTTTATTCGTGGGAGGCAAATATTCATTTTATATTTAGAAAAGAAACTTCTGTTAGACTCCATCCAACGGCGCGAGTGTCGGAGTGTTAATTTCTATTCGGGTCTTATTTCCCACCGTAAGCAATTCAGAACGATCTTACTTGATGCTGGAGAAAAATGCTGGTGAGCGCATGGCGGTTTAGTTGTAGAAGCCAGGCGATCACTTCTCTCTCGTAGGAATATGGGGCTCCTTCGAACGTCTAACTGAAATTTTTCTTACTATTCTTCATCCAGTTCCTGACGTTAGGTAGCAACGACTGTAGCGAACCAAGTCGTCTCATCCACCAGTTGGAGCTACTTCTTCTCCAAATATGAGTTTCCAAAGAGAAAAAGAAAAATCTGAAATGAAAAAATGCTTCGAATAACAATCTTATCATAACTTCACTTCTCATGTTTCTTCCGTAAATCGTTTATTTTATTTTAGTGATCTACCACACAATTCATTATGACGTTCCTGTCATGTAGGAACTCGGTGGTGTATTTGCATAAATAAAGGAAATTATAGTCAGATACACAATTGGCAAAATTAGTCTCTTCTTTTAAAAGTTTCCTGGGATATAATATTATATAAAATAATACTATAACTCAATATTTTTACTCGAACAATTATTAAATACAGTTTCAATTTGTGTTAGTGATAGTAATTTAAGCGGTTTTTGATTCATGTTGTTTTCGAAATTTCCGACATATTTATATATTCTGAAACGATCAAAATCAATTTCCAAACTGTAATTACGAACTTGCTATCACAAACGATACAGTATTTCATTAGCAGATTAAGTGGGACTGAACTAATCAAATTAAACCGCGAAGTATTGAACTGTAACATATTTACAAGCTATTAATCACACAAACGCTGGAAAGCAAATAATGCATTCACCAGATTGATCATGTTAGTGCAATGATGAGCTGTAAATAGGAAATGTTTCAGTGATGGTTCGTTAATAGCTGGGAAAGAATAACATCACATTTAGAAAGTTTACCTTTCTATAATACAATGTGTCATTATTTTCGCAAACAAACATCAACATCTAATATTACAAAATTATTCTAATATGTTAAATCAATTTCCAGAATAATTTTGTAATATTAGATAATTTATTTTCAGCAGTCCTTGAAACGTAGTTTTCGCTTCTTAGTAATACATAAAAATAAATTATTCAAAAGTCATAAAAGGATATTCGAACTACTAAAAGAATGACATTTTAGTTTGCGAAATGTATTTTCTTAATGCTCAGAATACTTAATGTATAAATTTAAATAACTAACGGTTAAATTTCAGTAGGTTTTGTTGTGACGATTCAAGCAGCTTCATCTATTAGGGTTGTATTTTCAAAGATATTTCAACTTGACAAAATACCATTGTAACACAGACGAACGAAGCATCGTAAATAACTCATGGCCCGTGGATGCAGTACCTGTATTAGAACCAATTTCGTCTGACGTTGATCACAAAATGCCACGTCACGAACAGCACCCTTTGAAAATCCACTTAGGGCTCACATGAAATCTGGGTCACCTTCCTCGCCTTTGTTCTCTTAAATGGTGCCTAAAGGCCATTGCTTTACATCACTTTATCTCAAAAAATCCTGTACACCTCTCATCTGGTTCTTTTTCGCCTTGGCTGATGAATCGAATGGCCTTTGTGCTTTGGTTACAAAATGACATCCGTCAGTTGAGTTGACGGGGCAAAAGTAGTCCTTTTTTGTTTCCGTGCGTCCTGTCAAACATTGCACTCATCTATCACGCGTCAGACCTCGTCACCCGAATGTCTGTATGGCAAATGGAGCGTAATGTCCAATGACTAGTCAGTGTCAGCTAAACTCGTCCCCCTGGAGATGACTGTTCTTGCCCCGAATTATTTCCTGAGCTGTAAGTTCAGTATTCACAACAGTACCTTTGAAGTAATGTTTATTTATTTGACTGAATACTGTCATATAGTTACTACAATTTTCATCGGATTGAGTAATAAATATTCATAAATATATAAAGTTTTTCAAAAACACCCGCAATATTTGATGAAATTTTATTTCATTATGAAGTTCATAATATAGTTTCCTGTTCATTCACTGCGCATATGTGGAAATTGTAATGAATTGTGACCGTTAAATACCGCGAAGATATTTTACGCACAAGTTCGCGAACGACGCGATGTTTGAACTGCCGACCAAGTAGACTGCAGATGTGAGATCTGTTGTAATTATTCAGTGCGAGGAATGGAGAGATCTTTCTTTGTCAACCTATCAGGGTGATGAGGAAACCAATCCATTGAGGCTCACCCAGAAGCACAACTTGGCCACTTCTGAGGCGGACGCTACAGTGAAGGCGACGAGTGTTTGCTACGAACTGGCATATTATTTTAGAAGAACTTATTGAAAAGACTTTAGAAAATATTTAAAAAATTACGGGAAAATTTGCACTTTTGGCATTTTCAAAAAGTTAGATAACTCAATGAAAACGAGACCTGTGCCGTTCTTTTAGGATTAATTCATGTAATTCGTGAGCAAAGTTTAATCAAATATGTGGAACCATTTTTTTTAGAACGTTGTTGAGGTTCACCAAAAATCAAAATGTACTACGTTTGAAACTCGCAGGGCATCGAGGTCATTCAGATCGATTTCAGAATATCAATTTTGGAGAAAATTGTCTATTGTAGGCGCAAACATTATTCAGACACGGACGGAAAGTCGGACAGACATATAGATGTTTTGCCATCAATAGGTTTTTCGGAATCAAGAACTCACAAAAAAAGGATTCTGACTATACAACGTGTTATATGAAGTAATTTATTACATGCAGAAACAATATTTATCCTCTTTTTCGTTATCAAGATCCGGCAATAATTTCTTTGTCAAAAAATCACCGTTTCCCGGCGCTCGATTGCATAATGTTTCTACGAAATAAGGCGATAAAGTAAACAAACTTTGTTTTGTTTGTATAGTGCAATTATGTGTTTAGCAACGCTGAATGTAGAAGTATGTCTTAATTACATTTAACAAAATTCGTATGCCCATTCCTCATTAAAATTTTCACTTATTCATTTTGGTTGTTATTTACAATACAGCAGACAATTTTAGCAACAACTCTTAACATTTCCATGCGAAAAACCTTCTCATTTTAGCAGCCAGAATGAGACTTACAGGTTCATTATAACCTCATTGGTCAGTAGAACGTCTCGAGTTGTTGACGAAGCTGGGAGATCCAGCTCACGAAAATTAATGAGAATTCAACTAATAACTCAGTTTGCGGAAAACACTCCTGGCGCTCTGAACATCATTTTAAAACATTTTGCCATAGTAACTATTATGTTCGGTGTATTAAGTGTTAAATACATTACCTCCCACTTCCAAAAATAATAATTTCTTTAATAATTCTTAAAATCCTCGAACACCCTTTAAAATTCCTAACAATTCTTTAAATTCCTTAAAATCCTTTAAAACTCCTAATACATTCTCTACGTTCCTTGAAGTCTCTTAAAAGGCTTCAATGGTATTTAAAATATTTAACAATTTTTGAAAATAAATATTGCAAATCCAACGCGGCATTGAATCTGTTATGAAATGAAAATATAAATTTGTTGAGTCGTGTTACGTCGTTAAGAGACAAACGAGGGATGTAACCATGTAGCATTGGTTATCATCCACGCGAGTTTGTTGAGGAGGGGACTGGGGAGAGTTAGCTAATGAATGAACGTGCGAATGAAGGTCAAGAATATGACCGTGACATTCTGGTTTAAAAACCCAAATAGTAGCAATTTCAGGGTATTGGAAGTTTGTTAAAATTCCGGGGAAGGTACTTCAGCAAAAAGTAATCGGTGATTCTCAAGTGAGAAACAAGATATCCTCAAAAATGGAGAAGGTAACATTTGCTGGTTAATTCTGGTAACAAGAATTCATGAATAATATATTTGATTTGTGTTTAACTTAAAGTGTTCTTATTTAAATTACATCAAGGGAGAGGCCAACAGACAGCGACGTTTGGTGAGTGGCGATACAGCTGCAGCTGAATTTATTGGCGTTCAGACGATCGCGATTCACATGTGCATACGCTGTTGCGAGAACGTCGAACATTTAGTAGATTCGTAACAGAACCCTGTCTCTGCGCATGCGCAGGTACTGGGCGGTGACGAACATCGACTACATCCACCAGCGGACGGCGCGGCGCATCGGCCTGATGATCCTGGTGGTGTGGCTGGTGGCGATCCTGGTGTCGATGGCGCCCATGTTCGGCTGGAAGGACGACGGCTGGGAGTCCCGCATCCTAAACGAGCAGCGCTGCCTCGTGTCGCAGGACCTGAGCTACCAGATCTTCGCCACCACGTCTTCCTTCTACCTGCCGCTGTTCGTCATCCTCGTGCTGTACTGGCGCATTTTCCAGACGGCGCGCAAGCGCATCCGGCGGCGCGTCACCGCCTCTGCGGGTGAGCAGCGCGCTGCGCACTCCCAACGCGCTCGCGCATGCGCACAACCGGGAATTGCATACGCGCAATCAGAGGAACCGGGAGAAATAACACAACAATCGCATGCCAGGTGCCTTCGGTAGTTTAACGGTTAGCGTATCGCGCTGTTATACCCAAGTTTGAGGGTTCATGCACGAAAACGCGGAATTTTAAGAGGGGAAAACTCCTCGTACACCTTCCTTTAAAGGGGAAGTGAAACCGGCTGTCCCATGTTGTAGATCTACTACATGTAAAAGATCTTCAAGCCTAAAAGAAACTTATGAGCTAATTTCAAATCACCTTTTTCGACGCCCGAGTGACACCTTATTCCTCTACCAGATGATGGTAATAAGGCATTAATTGAATTGAATACCAATGGAGGAGGGGAAGTAAGTGATGAACCCAGGTAGTTTTGGACTCTATATTTATTTACGTAAGGTGTTATTATTTCATCGTCCCGGACTTTTATTATTAGGACCTTTCCCAACCGTAAGACCCTACTTGCACGCTTCGTTTTGACGAATGAGTTTGAAGTTTCAATGAACGTGTGCGCGCGCGCGGAGTGACTGTGCCGCCTCAACAGTCGGTCCGCGCATGCGTGCGTTCGCTAAAACTCCACCGGGAGAGGTGTCTCAGGACATAAACTGATGTCACTGCGGCGTCTCTGACTGGGAGGTCCTAGGGTTCCACTTCCAACGGTGGCAGGATTTTCGACACCAGCTATTTAGCTAGGTTGAATTCAGTTGTTGTCTGGAGGAGAATTCTAGAGACCAGCTGCTCTGATCGGTAGTTTTCCGTGGTTTCTGCGATCAACACCAGGTGAATGCGGGAGCAGTACCCAACAAACGGGTCACGGACCGCGCACGATCTTTCTTTCCTCTTCTTGCCCTACTTCCACACACTTACACTTACATTCAATACACTACGACACATGCCAGAAGACGGAATGTTAGATGTTGTTCCGGCTGAGCCAGTGCCCCGCCTACATCTCTCTCTCTCTCTCTCTCTCTCTCGAGAGAGAGAGAGAGAGAGACACACACACACACACACACACAAGATAAACATGCACTACACTTACGGGACTAATGACCTTAGCAGTTGACGCGCTCTGAATAATTAATCAATGAAAGCTAACACTCAATTCCTTCGTCAAAACGAAGCGTGTAAATTTGGTTTAAGGGATAGTTTTACCTCTAAAAGCTTGTCGAATGTTTACAAAACAATTCGAAAGCATTACCATGCGTAACCGCTTCAAGAGAACTCCAGTTTTCTCTTACATCCGGGCATGCCTTTAAACATGTTGCAATCTTCGTTTCGTACCTGTCGAAGTGAAGAACAGTTGTGCATTCGGAACTACCCTTTGAAGTGAATGAACTACCTAATGAACTAGTTCTTCAAAATAAACGTGACCCTGTAAGAAGCAAGACTGCAATTACAGAAAATGTTCACAAAATATATTATGGTGCCACACTTCAAACTGATAGTACTTTACGCTGAAAATATCTTAAAAATAACTTGCATAAAATGTATGCAATGTATTGGTAAATGCATGTAGTATTAGCTACTTGGCTGTCCTGTGACCTTCCTCAGGGTGAAATGCATTCGCCCTGAGGAAGGTCGAGGATGGCGGCCGAACCGTTGGCCCCTGTGCCTAGGACAGGGTGTCCCTGACAGCCAATTAGCTACTGTCTCCGGCTGCGAAAGCCTACGGTCTCACACGTAGCATTAGTTATTATGAAAACATTTCGTTCGATTATTTTGCAATCTATCCTGGGAACCGTTGTTGACTCTCCCCTCCCCCTTGGTGATCTCCATGTACCGAAATGGCATTGGAATGCGATTGTTAAGGGCTTACAAATTTGCAGCACCAACCCCTTTCTTTGGGTACGGAAAGCTATCTTTTTGACAATGAGTAAAAAACTTCGAAAGAAATTTAACGAATCAGAAGACCCAATAGTTATATGCCTCGTCCACTGCGATTGATAAAAATACACTAAAGATTGAGCAGTAATATTTATAACACTTAATCACTTAAATAGTATATAGCAATAACGTACGTATTCTTATTCCCTTATTATAACAATATTGCGAATAGCGTGAAGCCGTGACAAGGAGTCTACAATGTTCGTTCTAAGTGATGCTTAAATAGCATCTTAAAGTTTGAACAAAGCAGTGTTACATGCATATTCTTGCGATGTACATGATTATCATTAACTCTGAGAATTACTTTAAGTTGCGTGGTGTGAAGGTGTACATGAAGGGAATATATCGATGCAGTTCAATTAATATTACTCACTCGATTACACACTCGCTCCAAAGTCAGCGACCCAATTTTTTTTTACATTTATTTCTTCTCGTTCGACATATTTGTCTTTTGAGGAGTATAAATTATGAAATACACGGTTTTTTACTTTTTGGGAATGACCATCCATAAGCAGTGGTTTTTATTACTCGGAATAACGTAAAAATTGGGCTAAAGTAAATGAAGCGAGGTTGAAGACTGTTTCAGTTTGATCTATTGACAGTTATGGGGGATTATGGTGGTTTGAATCGGTCTTTGGGATACCTGGATTTAATACGTGAGTATGCAGCATTGCGACCTAGCCTGAAGATTAAGGAGCATGGGGAATTGTGAAGGTTTTGGTAAAACGTTTGGGCTATTTCAGTTATGTGATCGCTTAATGAAGGCACTTTCAATTCTCTGCGAATCTGGGTGTTCGGAATGAACCAGGGGGCATTTAAAGTTCTTCTTAAAAATACGTTCTGAATGGCTGTTAATTTTTGGAGATTGCTAGTCGCTGCACAACCCCAGCGACCCAATTTGCGATTTAATAAAGCAAAGGAAAGATCTTAGGGAAATAAAAAGCGAGTTTATCAGGAAGGTTCTCAGTACCATTCGAGACAGAAACGTGTTGACAGGTATCCTATTTAACTCATTATGTTTAGACGTTGCTTCGCTGAAGCACAAGCTGCTGAAGAAATGTCATTGCGATAGATGTCTCGCTCAACAGCAAGCCAAAGGCCTGCTAGCAATATTATTGAAAAATATTTACATCTATTGAGTGTCCTCAGTTGCCCACAGCAAACAATCACTTTATCTGAGAGGATATAGAATTATAATAGTATAAATTTGGTGTGGTTTATAATTAGATTGGGTTTTCTTTCACATCACATGTTAATAAACGCTACTTCATGTAAAATAACTTCGATGGAAAGTATGAAGTACTTGAGACAAATTCGAACTTTACTGTGGTTTAAAATAAAACTATTAAACGTAGTTACAACATGATTTTTATAAAATTTAAATATCAGACTTGATGCAAAATATTCAGACGGAACACATTTGCCAGGTATTCGGAGATTGGAACACCTTTGCCTGGTTTTCGGAACATAAAGACATTCCTCGACCTCCCGAAATCTAACTAAAGAAACGAAGTGAAGTAGTCGTACTTCCTATTCCTACCTCACAAGCCAATATTTTTGTACTTAAAATCATCAATAAAAACTAATTTAATGAATAAGAAAATAAACATTTACACTTGTTATTTACTACTGTTTCGAAACGTTTATCGCGATAATTTAAATTCTACATTGCTCAACGACTGGAATACGCCAGCACAGTTTATTAGTTTTCTTATTGGGCGTCTTTCATCTCATTATAGCATTCTCTCGTGTTGTTTCGTTCTTCAGAACATCATAAAGATATCGAAAAAACGGATTTACTCTCTTACAGCAAGCTCGACACCGCATGGGCAAGGACGATTGTTCCGATCGACATGCTGAGGCTTGTGATACAGAAGTGACAATATGTCAATTTCTATGAATTTACAAGAATCATTGTTGTAGCATCCATTCGATTGTTACCATCAGATAACATATGTCTTATCGCAACGGTTTCGTGGATCACGTTTTACGACAGACAACAATTTTCAGTTATACTATCCTGAAAGAGTCCAACACGTTTATTTTTCGATAAAAAGGTGAACATTCTTAATGCGATACAATTTAATAAACGCATAGTCAAAATATTTTAATTGTATAAATAAATAGCAAAAGATTCCTAAATTTCTTTTATATATATGCGTAGTCGATTACCCTTTATTTTCCAGTTAATTGGAAGCATTGTTGATCACAGCAATAGAAAAAAAAATAAATCATACTAACAAGACAGTAAAAATTCATTAGTTCCAGACGTATTGACTAAGACAAAAATGAAACTGCACTAATACACGTGAGTAGAAAATGAACATAATCTTCATTTGGGAGCGTCTATAAGGTCTAGGATTATTCATGAACAACCATTCCCATTTAAACGAGCTACTTTTTTGCTCCTTTTGATGTTATCGTCTCATATTGTTTCAAATAAAATGATGTGCTATAACTGAACTCAAAAAGTTACATAGACATATTGAACAATTGTATTCATCCATCACTTCAGAGGTGGAATAAAGAACAAGGATTGTTTTATTTTCAGCAAAATAATGCCACAAAGCACGCTGCAAACACATCAATGTGTTTGGAACCTTGTTTCCCCTCTGAATGAAGATATCATCCAAATCGCAGTTTTCAAAAGTGACTAAATAGTCAACTAGCATGCCTTTTCTTTCTATTAAAAAAATGAATCCATATTTTGAAAAAGTACGAAGTAATTAAAATTGACTGAGTATTTTTGATCACTATAAATAGCCATAAATAGTGTCTTACGCTGACCTTTTACATTTTATTTTTGGCTTTGATAATAATTTGAATCATTAGCAATGTTCCGTGCTTTCAGAGAGATTTCTCAGGATGTTATTCAACCTTCATTATGCTACAAATTTTTCGCCCATTTTGGATATTTTTTGCGCAGCATTTACCTCCATGTCGCCTTTTTTCATTACTTCGCATACTTTCCTCCTGCCACCATTTGTCTTTTAAAGAGCCTCCGACTACTCGGCCTTTTATACAACACCGCTCACACCCATTACTCTCCTCGGTTCTTCCACCCTTTTCAGCGGCGTCAACCCCCGATTTATCTCCCTCGCCACCCCCTTGGAAGCGCTTCTTCACCTGCGCTGCGGTCCGCGAGATGGAGCCTACTTCCGCGCCGCTCGCCCTCGTAAACACACCATCGCTCTTGCTCGCCTTATCTTCTGTGGGAGCACCGCCCGTATCTGCTTCACGGGTCCTCACTTTCTCCACTCCGGCTGACCCTGCATTCACACTCATACGAACATGTCCCTCCGCGCTTTCGTAAGCCTTAAACCGGGAGAGATGGTTCAGTGCATCAACTGATGTCACTGCAGTGCCTCTGACCGGGAGGTCCTGAGGTTCGAGTCTCAACGGCGGTGGCAGGATTTTCGACACTAGCCAGATAGCTAGGCTGACGCTGTCTTGAATTTGAAGCTGACAAACTCTGACGCTGTCTTCATTTTGGAGTTGAATAAGGAGGAGAATTCTAGCGACTGGCTGCTCTGAAAGTTTTCCGTGGTATCTCCGATCAACAGTAGGTGACTACTGGAGTAGTACCCTTAAAAACGGGCCACGAACCGCGCGTAATCTTTCCTTTTCATTCCATGCTCTATCCTCTCCCCTTACACACATTTACACGTATATGCACTACACTATCAGACATCTCGAGAGACCGATTGGGAGCTTGTCTCAGCTGGGGCGGTGCTCCGATGATAAGAGATACCTGGTTGGGAAATCCCTACTAGCCGACGGATGGTCGGCGCCGGATACCGTTATCCAACGGGGCAAGATCACCACCAACTCCCAAGCAACAAAACTGTTCTACACGTACGGGACAAATGACCTAGCAGTTGACGCGCTCGGAATCACTAGTAATCAGTCAATCATAAGCCTCAGCAATCTTTACTTCATCCAAGCATTGCCCACGTGTTCTGGCGATCCCTCCGAGGAATCGATGTCGGTGTTCTGAGTTGTGTTATGCTTGGAGGTCAAGAGACGACGCTATCTCTGGTTTTCCTCAACCCTTGATACATACATCATCTGCTTTTACTCCCTCTCAACTTACATAGCATAAATGTTTTATATTATATAATATGAATACCTACAAAAAAGTTGTTACTATGAAATTGAACTTTTCTCATTGTACGTACAGGGTAGAACAGAATAAGTGTTGCAAAGGTCTATGCGACATTGGAGGGTAAACAATCATCACTTTTGGCTAACGAACATGCGGTGTGAAATCTCATTTAATAATGGTACACATGTGATATTCCTAAAATTGTACCTCTAATCGGTAGTCAACATATCCTACATAATATTTGTGACTGGAAAACGTAGATGGATAGAAAACGACGAGGTGCTGATATTTCTCCATCCCTGTTCAAAGCACCTGTACATATGACGGTCAAATAATTGGTGATCTCACAACTTCGCCTACGAGGTCAGAACATTTGACATAATATATCCCTCGTGTTTGAAACACCATTGATAGTTAGAGTTTCAGCCGCAGACTACTGCATTCAGACTATATTCAATATTTTCAAGAGAGCGTATTATAACATGCATCGATGTTACCATTCGTGTATTAAATTCATTGCAGTCACTTTGAGAAAATTTTGTAGTCATATATGAACAACATCTAATACTGTCATTGCTAGTGAGCATATATTTTTCTGAGTGTTGTTGTAGCTGCCAGTATGAGTGCAGAATGCAATACCAACCATACGAGTGTGCAATGTCAGAAACGGCACAGTACAACTTCGTTCAGTGAGATATCTCATCAAAAGTTCATTGACAAAAGTTATCATCCTCGATACCACACTGCCTTAGAAGTGACATAGCCTGGGTTTAAAATTTGGACTGTATTATCCTGGATATAATATTCTGAATAAGAGAGATGTACCCTGTTTTTTCATGTTTGTAGATAATAATTAATAATTATATATGTAGTTTATAAAACAAATTTAATTATTTGTGTATTATGTTTTCTTCGCTTAATGTATTTGGGAATTGCAGTTAGCCCAAGCTAGCCCATAATATTATGATTACAGATATTATACCCACTGATTATAACTTTTATTCTGAGCCCACCTGCTTACCAATTCGGTAACCTGGGGGTATTATTCTCCTATTATGGTCTACAATTTGACCCCTTCCGACTCATCCTTCTAGGGAAGTGATATCGCCTCGTCTCGTGAAGAACTAGCTGTTTTGTCCTTCCCATCTAGAAAATTATTAGCTTTTTGATTAAAAATCATATAGAAAGTAGGAACAGAGTATGAAGGATGGCGAAAAGTAGGTAGAAATTATTATGTGGCACCTAATAAGCAAAATAGGCGCGTTAGGGTCACTGCAAAAGAATTGCACGCGATAACTGCGAAGTTTGGGTGCTAAAATGTAAGCGCACGGATGTGCTGCACATCTCTGGAATAAACATTTGTTATAAAAATGAGTTACACTTTTATTTTAAATATTAAAAAACATTAATTTACAATATGATGCAAAAATATAATTCCTGTCGCCTGCTACAGCTTCAAGGAAAGTACAAAGATGAAATCAGTTCAAACGTACTTTTGTAATGGCAAGAAAGTTTCAAATCGATTCATAATTGCGGGAAATAGACAAAATACGAAACCTTCAATGCGCGCAACAATTCCAAAATAATGTAAAATATGTATGATCACTTGCAATATCATTCCATATCAATGATCCATATCCTCGTCTCTTAGGGGCAGTGACACGACGTTACGTCGTGACAGTACCTTATGCCCTCGTGAACCAGTTTCCTACAACCCTCGCTTCAGCACCGTCGATCTTAAGCAGACCTCTTGCGCTAGCAACAGACTGGGTCACGGGGTCGCGGGACAAGATAGGCACGGCCTTCTCAACTTGATCCCCCTCCGTGACCTCCCCGTATACTTCCATACTCGCAACGCAGTTTAGTGAAGTTGCCACATCGTGTACAACTTTGGCGAACACAGCTACCCTTAACAAAGATCGTGTCGTAGGAGAGTAGTATAGTAGAGATTTAACATGGTAATCCTGCAGACTCACCGCGAGGAAACGGCATCATGAGTGTTATCCAACATCGTTCGTTTTGGACACCGCCGCATCATTGCAGTTTGTGTTGAGAATATTATGTGGAGAGCTTTCAACAACCCAAATGTTTAGCTGAAGTGTCGATGCAGACGGCGGAGTCGACAGTCAAGAAGACGGATATTACAATAGAAGGTAATCATTCCAGACAAAGTTACATCCACGGATATGACAAGTAAATTCGGATGCTAAAAGCATTGAGGTCAGACAGGGGAAGCAGGAGGGCGGGAAGAGAGGGGACGGCGTTAGTAGTAGGAATGAACGTAGAGAGGCGTGCAATAACATAGAACGGAGATAAGGAGAGCAAGATAGACAAAGCTAACTAGTCTCTGTCGACGTCTTATGCATTTTAATGTTTAATCATTATCCTGTACATGACTCATCATAAAATATTCTCAGGCGTTCCTCTGCTATTTCAAGCCTCTCATTCTGTTTCCTTGTAGGTCGGGACAGTTTTGACCTGTGACTGTCATGTGCAACGGTAATGACTCATGGTTGGCAAAAAGTGTTGAACAAGAATTGGGAATTCCAAGAGAAAACAGAAGACTTAAAAAGCACGTACTAAAATGCATATAGATAAGCAATCATTGTGTCTGGCAAACGTTCTGAAACACTGAACAACTAAGAAGAGGCCGAGCAACTGGCATAGTAGAAGTGCGTGATACCAGGCACGTCAATTACATAGGCCATTAATACCAAAACAGCAGTATTTTATATCTAGGGGGCGGAGGACGATGTTTCTCCTCTACTGAAAGTTAAGATCCATCGTAGAGCAACATGCCGGCTACCTTTTCTCCGCTTCCAGATATTCCGCCCCAGAAGAGAACTTCCCGAGCCGGGTCAGTGTCAAAGCTCGCTAATGGTCTCCGATGTAACAGGTAGAGTAAACATATGCGTGTAGACGTGTAAGGGGAAAAAGAGGGATCAATAATGAGGAAGATCAGATCGCGCAATCTTACATTCACTTACATTAATTAGAGAAACCGGGAGCGGTAGCTCAGTGCATCAACTGATGTCACTGCAGCGCCTCTGACCGGGAGGTCCTAGGTTCGAGTCCTGACGGTGGCAGGATTTTCGACACTAGCTCTTCAGCTAGGTCGAATTCAGTTGCTGTCTGGAGGAGAATTCCAGCGACCGGCTGCTCTGATCGGTAAGTTTCCGTGGTTTCTCCGATCAAAACCAGGCGAATGCCGGAGCAGTACCCTACCTAACGGGCAACGGACCGCGCGCGATTTGTCCTTCCCATTCCTTGTCCTATCCTCTCCCCTTGCACACACACTTACACTAACATGCACTACACTACCACATATTCCGGGAGACCGGTCGGGAGCTTAGAGCTAGTCCCGGCTGGGGCGGTGCCCCACTGATGGGAGAGTCCTGTTTAAGAGGAAACCTCACTAGCCGACGGTAGATCGGAGCCGGATCTCGCCATCCAGCGGGGGAAGATCACCGCCATCTCCCGAGGAAAAACATGCACTACACTAACGGGACTAATGACCAAAGCCGTTGACGTGCCCGAAACACGAAAAAAAATCAATCAATTAATCAATTAGAGAAACTACGAAAAACTACCGATCAGAACAGCCGGGTAGATTTCGCCCACAAGCAGTGTTTGAATTCGGCCCATCTACGAACCTAGCATTGAAAGTCGGAACTGGCACCCTAAGCCCTGACGGCCGTGACGCTGCAGAGGTGACAGTGTTGCCACTGAGCTATCGCAGCTCGCTTCCACAGAACGACGGCACCAAAGGCGTGCCGACGGAAGCCTCGCTGGGAAAGGAGCAGGCGGCGGTAACAACGGCGCGTGGGTTCTCCCTTCCGCAACACCTTATCTCGAGAGACTGCGCGGCGGGGAACGGAACCCCGGCCGCCGGGGAGGCGCGCGGCTGGAGACAAGTTGGCGGCGCGGGAGGCCCTGGGGACGCGCGGCGCGGGCGGAGCAGGTGGCGCCTCCACTACTGTTCCCTTTGTCGCCGCGCCTCGCGCCCGCCCCTCGCTCCGCGCCTCGCGCCGCGCACCAGCGCAGCCTCTCGTCTCCGCGCCACCTGCTGGGAGCGGCGGGACCTCGAACTACTACCTCTGACCGGGAGGTCCTAGGCTCGAGTCCTGACGCGGCAGGATTTTCGACGCTAGCTTCTCAGCTAGGTCGAATTCAGTCGCTGTCTGGAGGAGAATTCTAGCGGCCGACTGCTCTGATCGGTAGTTTTCCGTGGTTTCTCCGATCAACACCAGGCGAATGCCGGAGCTGTACCCTAACAAACGGGCCACGGGCCGTGCGCGATCTTTCCTTCTTATTCTCAACCCTTATATATACACACCTACACTAACATTCACCACACATGCCGGGACACCGGTCGGGGACTCACAACTTCCCTGCTCGGGTGGTGCCCCGCTGGTGGGAGATACCTGGTTGGGGAAAATCCCGCTATTCGACGGTAGGTTGGCGCCGGATCTCGCTATCCAATGGCGAAAGATCACCGCCACCTCCCGATAAAAAAATGCACTACACTTTCGGGACTAATGAGCTCAGTAGTTGACGCACTCGCAATAACTAACGATCAGTGATAATAGTAATATCATAGAAGTTTCGTTATCTTTATTTGTTTCCCAGTTATCTGGTTGGTACGAACATAAATACAATGCTTAATAAGAGGCCCTGATTCGACTGAGTGTGCAGAGACTTTCCTGGAGCTTTGTTTCGTCGGGCGTCTCATCGCCGAAGCTTTGAGCGCTGTATCCTCCGCCAGGCCCGTCCTCGCCGCTGCATCGCCGCTCTCTGAAGCTTCCACACATTATGCAGGGGTCTCCAAGCACGGGAACCAGGAGAGCAGGCTCTCAACTGATATCACTGATGTACCTCTGACCGGGAGGTCTGAGGTTAGAGTTCCGACGGTGGCCGGATTTTGACACTAGCTAAATAGCTAGGTCGAGTTCTGTTGCTGTCTGGGGGAGAATGCTAGCAGTCGGTTGCTCTAATCGGTAGTTTTTCGTGATTTCTCTTAGCAGTACCAGGCGAATGCCGGAGCAGTACTCTAACAAACGGGCCACAAACCGCAGGCGATCTTTCCTTCGTTTTCCTTGTCCTATCCTCACCACTTACGTGCCGCGTACTTATACTACTACACACGCCGGATGGCAAGTGGCAAGCCTAGAGTTTGTTTTGGCTGCGGCAGGGTCTCGCTGGTGGAAGATCCCTGGTTGCGGAGAAAACCCGCTAGCCGACGGTTGGAGCCGGATCTCGCTATCCAGCGGGGGAAGATCACCGCCACTTCAGAAGGAAAACTTTCACTAAACTTACGGAACTAATGACCTTAGATGTGAACGCGCCCAGAATCATCAATCGAAGCAATCCAAGCACGGGGAGAAACGAAACACTTTCCGCCGACGCTCTAGGGGAAATAAAATTCGTTTAAACAATTAGGCAGATCGACCATTAATTATGAGCAGACAATAATGACACATTTTATGTATCTACATTTTACATTTGTATCCCTAACATTGCTTGTCGGTCAGGTAACACTTTCCGTTCCACGGGTTTTCGTGTGTCAATAATGACACTATTTTATTTCTCTACATTTTGCATTTGAACTCTCAACATTGCATTTTGGCGTTACACTATCCAGTTACGAGTTAGTTCAAAAATTCACTTTAAAAAGTTTGCTGAAAGTAAGAATTCATTTTTATTTACTTTTACATTGGACTTAGTCCCGTCGTATGATGTATCGGTAATTTATTTTTTCTTGTGAACACGAACAAATATTTTGTACTCTAATTTTAAATTTTGCTTCATGGTTTATTTCATTACTATTACTATTTATCTACATCGAAATACATTAATTCGAAGTTGACGGTAGACATAAATCACAACACAGCGGTGAAATATATTTTAGTACATCTAAAAAGTAGATACATAATTGAAACTTCTCCTTCATTTATATACTAAAAGAATGTATGTGACCCAAGAATAAATAGATACATAAAAGCAGGAAACTAATGTACACAAATAAATAAATATATTCATTTATTCGTAAAAATTAGTTTTCTGCCTTTTACCGCCTCCTCAGGAATCAAACTTTTTCACTCGTGAATAAAAAAATCTTATTTCGGGCTCTCATACCTTGACTTACGCTTGAAGATAGCAAATCTTTACGAAAAATTACCTGCCTTTCTGCATCTTCCAAAGTTTCAAGGAGTCTTTTATATTAATTTTCATTTGGATCTCCAATATTTGACGATAGAAAATTATTTCTATCTGAGACAATTCTACTATTTACTCGTTTTTGACCAACTGTTATGACTCAACAATCATTGTCGCTACAGAGACTGTCGGGGAGACTCATGGGTTTGTGTCTCGACGGTGGCGAATTTTCGACACTACCTGTATAGATAGATCAAATTCATCCGCTGTCTGAATGAGAATTCCAATGACCTGCTACTCTGATTGGTAGTTGGGCGTGGTTTCTCCAATCAATATCAGGCGAATGACGAAGCCCTAACAAACGGGCCCCGACCTGCGCACGATCTTTCCTTCCTCGTCATTGTTCTCTCCTTCCCCCTTACACGTACACTTATTTACGTTCACTTCACTACTATACATCAGGAGATAAGTCGAGAGTTTAGAACTTATCCCCACCGAGACGTACCCGCGGGGAAGATACGTGGAGTGGGAAAACAAGCCGCCGTTTAGGCTGGCAGCGGATATCTCGTTTCCACGCTAGAGGAACACCGCCACCTCCCGGGAATAACACCACACTCTTGAAGATAATGACCTATACTCCAATTTAAACATAGTGGCACTTGAAGGTCACCAGCTAGAATGAGAGGGGGACACTGTTATCCAAAAAGAAGCTTCATTACGACTAATTTTGTTTTTGTATTGGAGCTCCCGATTGTAAGAGGTCAGTGTCCCCCTCTCATTCCAGCTCGTGATCTTCAAGTGCCACTAAGTTTAAAACGGAGTATAAGAAGATGACGCGTCCGGAAACACGAAATCCTCGCTCAGTGGTGGTTTTGGCAAGCCCTGCCCTCGCACGTCACCAAACTTGCGCATTTAGCGACGCAGCGCCCTTGGCCCGGCTCAGCACCGACGACTCAGCGCCTGCGTGGGGGAGGGAGGGGAGCGGGCGGGGTGGGAGTAGGGACGGTGAGTGGCGAGCGGGAAGGCGTACCGCGCTTCCGGAGTCGCCAGAGCGAGTAACCTGGTTACGACGCATTCCCCCTCCCTTCGCCCCCTTCTCCCTACTCATCTCCCCTTTCCTTGTTGCCCCCCCCCCCACTGCCCTCGCCGGGCAGCACCTTACGAGAAAACTCGCACTAAACTCGGAATGACGTCGCAATGTTAGTTATGTGTACTTGGTGACGTACAGTAAAACCTTCATCAACCGAAACTCAAAGGAAGGGAAAATGTTTAGCTTTATACAGCCTTCAAATTATCGAAATGACAACCAGTAAAATAAAGCTGGGTTTATTGAAGGTTAACGTGTTTTCAGTACAACTAGTGTTTTCAGTACCAACATAACCTTTTTGCATTGTTGGTATCCATGTCACGTGAATGTATAAACCACAGCAATCTCCACACTGTCGATTTGTAATCAAGTTTAAGCACTCCATTGCAAGAAAGGCAAAGGAGGAATATAAAATTAACGTGTTTTCGAGAATAAAGACTGCACGCGTCTGGTATTAACTGTAGCAATCTGAGAAACGCAAACTTAGTACGAAATATTGTTATTGTATATTTTGAGGTAATGATCAAGAAGAAATAATTTTTATAAACTTCGTTATTGAACTCGATTACAGGAACTGTTGGGCATAATTTTAGTTACAAAGACGAAGTTTCTTATTTATAAAAATTACCTTTATTATTATGAAACTGACACTTATCGAGATTTTTTGTTTTAAATTAATATGAAGTAGACTCCAACGTCCGCTTAAAGAGGAATTCAATTAGTGATAAACGATTTATCCAGAATTTTCTTAACTTACATCAGGCATGTTAAGGTAGCGGCAAGGTAAGTTAACTTCTTAGAGTCCGGGTGTATTGCGTCCAGAGTCCCTGGCTATTAGTTTAAAAGTACTCTGTGCTGGTGGTAGGTTACTGGACACCTGATCCAAAACAGTCTTTTGGAAAAGTCTTTTCAGAAGTCAATTGACAGTTAATGCCGCAAAGTCGATCTTAATTCCATTTCTTCTGCTAAAGTAAAGAAATGATCAATTACAATGAATACATCAGTCATATTTCAAATGATCGAATGAGATTGAAATTTAATATTTTGAATCGAGAATATTCGTAATAGATTTCGTAATCGCGTTTACTTAAGAGAGCAATAATTGCATTAACTTCCCATTTTCAGGTTAGGGTTTACCGACGAATATTGTTGATTGTTAAAAGAGCTGTCCGCCAGTAAGAGAGACTTTTTACAATGTATAACAAATAGGAGATTGATTTAATAAAACATACACCAATTGAAATAACTGAATAACTCGTCATTCATACACATTCCTCCACCTTGGCAAAAATTTAGTAGATACAAGGCAGAATTGAAAAAGAAAACAAACATGAAATAAAGTAATAAGTGGTAAAGTACATAAAAATTCAAATTTCGTTGGTTAATTAAAAACGTCAGACAAACATTTTCGTACGAAGCCACCACAATTCTTCGTTATACTTCAAGCACGCTTTGAGTTTACCTTCCCTGCTTCATATTGTGAGTGTATACACCTTTCTGGGTTTTGAGAGGAAATGAGAAGTATCCATCGAACCCATAGCCAACCATATCAATTACCTCGCCTCCAACTTCTCTATATCCATACCACAAATCCCCTCATTAAATGCATTCAGCCTCGGAAATCCTACACAACAAACCCGAATACAAAACAAATTACCTTTCTACGTATTCCTCAAAAAACGCTAAAATTGACCATTCACAGACGTGCCTAATTGGCTTCCTCGCCCATGTATTAGATTAAACACAAAATACGTAGTAGGTAGTAAGCCATCAAAACAAATGAATAGTATAACGTTTTACTTATCTTTGTATCAATTCACATGAAAATAAAATAAAAATGAAAAGAAATGAAAGCAGATTCCGGGGAAGTGCTGACAGGAGAGCAGGATTTTCCGGGAGCATAAGTAGCTCATACAAATGCAGTTTGACAAGCCTGATTTACATCCACCACATTCAATAAAACTGTTTGCATTCCTTACAAAGTTATGTTTTTTTACGAAAATATTCTCCTAATAAACAAGGCAAACGAATAAAAATACACTATTCGTAAAACTGAATGATAACAAAATAATGACGCTATCCATTTTTTAATTTCCGTGCAACATTTTTTATGATACATAAAATAATCTTCTTACGATTGACTCGGGCACCTGAAAAACTCACCAGAGAAAGTACAACGTAGTCTGTCAGAAAGTCTAACTTAGAAAGACCGTTTTGAAATTGAATGCAACCCACGACCATCGAAGAAAACGTCACTTCACATGACGTCTCCACGACATTATTCGTTTGAAAACATGGATATCTGACCTTTCTCAACCAATATAAAGTTCTTTTCCTTCTTCAAAAGCTATTCTTAGATGACCTCTTAGTTTGTCGCTCCCTAGCCGCCGTGAGTGACAGTGCAACTTTTCTGTACATTGATGCATTCATCATATTTTCATTCTTTTCTATTTTGTCTCTTATGGATATGGATGCAATACACGATTCTTATTCGTGAATGAAATGATAATTTTGTAAAGACTGCTATAATGATTACTGCTTAAACAGTTGTGGATGGAGATGATAACAGTTATCACTTTTCGAAATAAAAAATATCGTTCAAGAACATGTTCTATTGAACTTAATATTCACATCCCAGAAAAGAGTAAAATTTTTCCTATGATTTTCACGCATTTACATAGTATTCCTTCTCTATGATGCGTGTTCTACCTGGAATATGCCAATGAGTTAAAAGATCGTGCTCTCTGAAATATAAACAATACAAATTCGAGCAAACTAATGCAGTATGAATTAATGGAAATATATTAATAATGATATTAATATTATAAATGCATCGTCAGGACATATAAAATCCTTCGGAGGTAGCAATTGCAAATTGAACTGGTTTTTGCAAAGTCGAATGAACCAATTGCTTCTTGCTATTGGTTCTATTCCACAGCTTCTGGGCTACGTTTTCGTGTTCCGATAATAACCCACACATTTAACAGGTTATAACCCAGAAAAAAATTTTTTATGACTAATCATGTTTGTAAGCGGTTCACAACAGCTGAAATAAAAGAAACAAGATACAGATACCTAGGACACCGTGAATGGGTAGAATAATTTAATAATAAAAAGCACCATTACTGCGAACGAGAAGAAAATGGGTCTCTACTGATTGGGCTCTGTGAGCAACTTAAAACCATGAAATTGGAGGGCCTGGCCTGCCCGTTCCCGGCCCGCATTAACCGGCGGAGCCGCCATCTTCTGCCATCTTAGCGACTGTCGCCGTCACTGTCGCCGCCTCCGCCGCCGCCGCCGCCTCCACTGCCACCGCCCCTTCCGTCACTTTATTCACCGCCTCGGCCTCCGCCACCGCCTCCGCCTCCACCGCCTCGGTCGCCTCCGCCGCCTCCGCCGCCTCCGCCGCCTCCGTCGCCTCCGCCGCCTCCGCCGCCTCCGCCGCCTCCGCCGCCTCCGCCGCCTCCGCCGCCTCCGCCGCCTCCGCCGCCTCCGCCGCCTCCGCCGCCTCCGCCGCCTCCACCGCCTCCACCGCCTCCACCGCTTCGCCGCCGCCGCCACGGCGCGCCGCCGCCTCCACTGCCACCGCCCCTTCCGCCGCTTTATCCACCGCCTCTGCCTCCGCCGCCTGTGCCGCCGCCGCCGCCGCCGCCGCCGCCGCCTCCGCCTCCACCGCCTCGGTTGCCTCCGCCGCCTGCACTGGCTCCGCCGCCGTCTCCACCACCTCCACCGCCTCGGTCGCCTCCGCCGCCTGCGCTGCCTCCGCCGCCAAGGAGAGAAGTTTCCAAACAAACAAGTGGCGACGCCCGGCGCTCTCCCCCCCTTCCGCACAGCGTCTCCGTTAATGCGACGCGACGCGCCACGCCGCTCCGCGCGCTCACCGCCCAGCCGTCTGATGCGCCTCTCGCAGCACTCATCCCCGGCCCCCCCCTCTCATTCGCCCGTCGTCCCGAGAGCGACGTGCTCTCGACCCAGCCCTCGCCTCCTAAACCGCCGACACCACCCACAGCCCGCCGGCGCCCGCCTCTGCTGCCCTTCGCCCTTCCGCGACTTTCGGCCCTCGCCGCGCGCGAAGTGCTCCGCCGCGTCGCCTCGCGTCGCGTCGCGTCGCGTCGGCGGCAGAGGGCCTCTGGACGCTGTCGCGTTCACTGCGGCGGCCCCGAGGATGAGATGAGTCTCTCAGGAGGGCGAAGAGCCCACTCAGCCCAGGTCAGCGGGCGATGGCGCCTGCCCCCCGGAGGGTACCCACGACCCAGCTGCCACTGCCAAAGTGAACGGAATTTCTGTGTGATGCTGGAAGGAACGCAGGGCGTCTCAAAGTGGAAGAAATTCCCGAGGAATGGTCACATTTTGATATAATTGTATATAATTGACCGAAATTCTTGCTTCTAATCTTAAGCTTCCTCTGATTGAAGCTTATGTCTTAAATGTGTAAAGTTTCAAAGTAAACTTCCCGAGAGATGTTTATATTTTGATATAATTGTAGGAAATTTTTGCTTCCAAGGATGAGCTTTCGTTTGTCCCTTTACGTTACTCTGATTTAAGCCTAAGACAAAATTGTGCAAACCTTTCTATCAAAAAAACATAATTTACATAATTGCACATTTGCATAATAACATAATTGCTGAGGTCTCTTCGTACGGCGTTGAGTTTAACTTTCTTGTGTAGGACGTAGTTTGGAGAAATTTATGTTATGCTACAAAAATCAAACTCAAGATTTTAAGGAATTACATGCTTTGAGAAAATTGCAGTGTTTTTTTCAAAATATATGTCCGTCTGTCCGGCCGTCTCGCCGTCTGGGTGTCTCTCGGTGAACAATATTTGCGCCTAAACCGTACACAGGGTTTTCACCCAAATCGACATTCCTTGATAGATCTAGCCGAAGTCACTGCCTCTAAAATTTTAAATAATCTGTTAATTTATGATATAATTTATGATTTAAGTGTATATATGATTTAAAGATGTAATGTGAAGCAATATATTGTATTACGAAAGAAATTTCTCTCTTCAATTGGAAGGTAAAATACGTCCGAAAAAAAGTAAATAAACTTTTATAATTTTTGAAATGTGAGAGGCTTTAATGAAAATTGTGTCTACGTCATTTTATTCGTGTGTTTTTACTCTATTAGTGTAATTGAAGACATTTTGGATACTATTTAAAGAAAAATATTGGTATAGTATTTGAGAATGTCTTGTTTGTTTTGTGGTTAGAAAAAAATGTTCATGATTTCACTCAGAATAGGTTTAAAAACGATCCCTATTTTGAAAAAATGCACATGACATTGTTTTAAAATATAATTTTAAAGAATATAATTCATTAAAAAAAGTCTGTAACCTCAATAATTAGCTTATTGAACAAGTAGGAGTCAATTTTTTTTTCAATTGTCAAAAATTTAGAGGTTATAATAAAAATATGATCTGCATCATTTTTATAAGCATGATATGTTCTATTTGAGAAATTATTTAAAAAAATTGAAACATGTCCTACGAGCTTCATGTAAATAACCCCCGAAAATTAAAACATCCGAGACACCGTGTCATCTGTTAGATCAGGGAATATCCATTCCTGTGAAAGGACGGACAGATAAACGTTTAAAAAAACACTTTTTCGATATCAACAAAAAAAAACATTTTTTCTGACAATTGTTTTTTCTTTAGCACTAAAATGCTAATCGTGTACGTTTTCCAAAACGTTTTTAATCCGAGTTTACGTTAGAGGTTTTCTGGTTTAACTTTTAAAACTCATAATAGGGCATATTCGTCGACCTCACCCATTTTTCACATTACAAATCGCACTCCCTGCTCGTCAAAAATTATTGGAGATTTAAGATCCAAACTGTGAGGGAACCCTAATCTTTTACTTGAATCAGTTATTTGCGTCTATTGATGAGAAAAGCTATTTATTGTCAAATCTACCATATTTGTCGAACTTTTTCAAAAGCCATCATCGCCTATCAATATTCACTTTGCTTGAAACCTGTTACATTATTTTATTTACAAGAATTGCTAGCAATGATTACCATTCCTGGTACTCAAATGACGATGAATTTGGTATCTTTCTATCTTTTAATTTTGATCTTTGTTTGTGGTTTCCCTTAGAAAAAATACCCAAAATTTCGCTTCTAATCGTAATTTGTTTTGCCTTTTAAACAACATTTGTGATTAGATCAATTCTTACTAGAACCCAGAATATTCTCAAAGTCAGTTCGCATAACACACATGTAGGTAAATTAATGTGTTTATTTTAAGTAGTTAAAAATGTTTAGCCAAGCGATATAAGTTTATAATATCCAGGACTTCCGACAAATATACAAAGCAATTAATTTTTATCATCAAGGGACTTAACATATCGCGTATGACAACGAAGTGTAAGTGGCTTAATTTAAAAGGATGGTGGTTTACTACATAACATCCGTTTCTTTAATGAAAACAACGATAATTGCGGGGATAAAGTATCACGTAAAATGTATTTAACTTTTTTTGCAATTATAAATACGTATCTATCAATGTATTAAATACTGCAGAGAAACTTTAATATACTTCATTGCAAAAGTAGTTTGCAACTTTTATAAGTGAAGAAATTAAAAGATTAAATAATAACTAGCCAAAGGCTTCCCTAGGCAGTGTTCAACTTGTTGCGAAACATCCAGTCAACGATCAATCGCTTTCCTTAAATAAATTCAATTCAAAGTCAATTTAGCCAGTTTCGAAAGAAAAAATAGCAAAGCCGCATTACGTGAAAACAGCAAAACCTAGAGAAAACATGTTCTTTTACGAAATGCAGACTAAAAACACACATCTGATCTTGCGCCTCCCTCAGTCCGTAGAAAAAATTTTATCGTCCCTTTCTCCGAAGCGCTAACACACGCCGGGAGTTCATGTCAGCTGAGAGGCAAATTCCGGAAATCAATTCCATCTGCACCGCACGGAGACCCAAGGCATTCGGAAGCGAAGGCGGCCCGCTAGTGGGGCCGCTACGAGAAAGACGCGGTTGCTGTGGTGAGGGGGTGAAGGGGTAGGGGAAGGAGATGAGGCTGCAGCGCGCACGGAAGAGGGCGTTGGAGTCGGCGAAAGGGCTCTTGGCGCAGGAGGCTTCTACGGAACTGGCGTATGCGAAGATGGGGGACCAGGAGCGGTGGCTTAGTACATCAACTAATGTCACTGCAGCGCCTCTGATCAGGAGGGTGAGGACTCTGACCAGGTTCGAGAACCGACGGCGGTAGAATTTTCGACACTACTTTGTGAGCTAGGTCGAATTCAGTCGCTGTCTGGAGGAGAATTCTAGCGGCCGGCTGCTCTGACCGATAGTTTTCCGTGGTTTCTTCGATCAACACCTGGCAAATGCCGGAACAGTACCCTAAAAAACGGGCCACGGACCGCGCGCTATCTTTCCTTCCTCTTCCTTGTCGTATCCTCACTCCCATACACACTTACACTAACATGCAGTACACTACCACACTGCCGAGAGACCGGTCGGGGACTTAGAACTTGTCCTGGCTGGGGCATTGCACCCGCTGGTGGGAGATACCTGTTTGGGGAAAATACCGCTAGTCGATGGTAGGTCGGCACCGGATCTCGTCATCCAGTGGAGGAAGATCACTGCCACCTCGCGATGGAAAACATACATTACACTTACGGGACTAATGACCTCCGTAGTTGATGGCCCGAAATCACTAGTCAATCAATCAATCAAGGGAAGGTCGTGATGGGGCGCACTCAAACAGGAGGCGCAGGTCATCAATTGATGTTTCTGTAGTGCCTATGATCGGAAGGTTTTAGGTTCGAGTCCCGACGGTGACAGGATTTTCGACAGGAGTGAGGTCAAATTCATCCGCTGTCTGGAAGAGAATTACAGCAGCCGGCTGCTTTGATCGAACTTTGATCTACACGAAGGTGGGTGTGGAAGAAGGGCAGAAGTACAAATCCTGGCGAGTTGGAAAACGAGAGGTCTGTAAAAAAGGATAAGACATCGATAGGGGGCATATATTGAAATAAGCACGGAGGTGCAAACTGCTTTCGAGAAAATCAAAAGTGAAATACTGTTAGAAAAGTAGAATTGTATTTGGAGGAAAGGGTCGATATTCGAACGGAAATAACGATATAAAAGGAGAAAAAGTCAAGGAGAAAGAGAGAAAAATACGAAATAAAAAATGGAAAGAGAGACAACTGCAACTTTTGTTCTCACTTAAAGGAAAATTTTCCATGTTCATAAATCGAAAATCAAAGAATCTACTCGAACGAAAATCATTAATGTTTTGAATCGGATGAATGGAATTCGCTTTCTGTATACTAATACCTCTTACAAGTTCGTGAAAGCAGTGAGAACGTACATTGTCTTGGAAATATATGCAAAACACTGGTTAGTGCGATGTGAACCATGAGGCTGGGCGTGTGATTCTTCTGCAGGAAGGAAAAGGAAGGTTTGGAAGCAACGGGAATAGGGAAAGTGAAGTGTGAAAAAAAGGGAATGTCTTTTGCGATTGAATGATGTTTTAAGACGCGAGATTATTAGTGTTTACTGGCGCGTAATTACTACGGTCATTAATTCCGTAAGTGTAGTGAATGTTATATTCCGAGAGATGCTGATGTTAGATGTTTCTTCCCCGCTGGAGAGAACCGGCACCGATTCACACATCGACATGCGTGTTTTTCACTTCCATCTCCCCTCAATGAGACACAAACCCAGTTGGGATAATTTGAAAGCCAGGGTTGTCCAACTGGTGGATCGCGAACCATTTAATGTGGCCCTCGAAATGTTATTAGCCAAATGTGAAAGTTCCTTGCATACATGTCGGTTTGTGCGCCTAGCGCACGTGCTCTGCCGGAGTCAGCACCCTCTATAAGATAAAATAGTTTAGATTTAAGGATTTTTTCTAGTAAATTCGGATATTAAAATTCATCCCAATATATTTCATTGCATTATCCAGGTTAGGTTGGTACTTATTGGTTAGGTCTGATATCGCTGATGGTTCCATTCATCCCCTCCCTTTCACAGCAGCTGTTTAAACTGCCGAGATCAACAATAAGTCAGGAGTTGATTGCCCGAGTAATGAAAATATAGCCCGTAACCATATTAAAGTTTTTCGTTTTGGCTCTTGAGGCCTTGCGAGTGGGAAATTCCTGTTCTAAGTTCTTGGTTGGCCTGCCTCTTCACATGAGCTGTGCATGAAAATGAAGTGGGAGTGAAAAGAGGAGAGGAAGGGTCAAGGATAAGGAAGAAATGATTGCGCTCGTTCCGTGGTCCGTGTGTTAAGGTTCTCGCCTGATACTGATCGGAGAAACAATATTGAATTGAAAAAAATTAATCAGAGAAGACAGCATTAGAATCCTCCTCCACAAAATGGGTGAATTCGTTCTAGTTGGAACTCAAAACCCATGACCTCCCAACTTGCGATTCTTTAAAGGCAACTGCAATGCTGCAACTTATGCAGCTATTGCAGCTAGTGATTGCCTTCTTAGGCAAGATCATACAGGATAGGCCTATATCACCTTCAACTTCAGCATTGCTATAAGTCAAAAAATGAGAGGAAATCTAAGGTCACCGGAATGCGTCACCCGGAGTTTTTGTAGGTTGTCGGTCGTCAAATTATGCGGAAGAGTGGCTGAGACCCGGTGTATCCCCACATGAAGAGCCTAAGATATAGTCCAAGGCAATGAGTTTCGTCAGTCCAAGGAATTATGGCACCGAAGAGTAAAGTATGCAGATATAGCAGGCAGATGAAGTTGACGTAGACACAGAGAAGACAAGACTATGAATAACAATTAGACAAATCAGACAATAACAATCAGACAAATTCGTATAAAAGAAGAATATTTTTAAAAAATGTTCTCACTGAACTATAGTGTTCACTGATTTTGAATATCTAGAATTCGTAGTAGATATAGCGATTTGTCTGCTTTTAGAACTTTATCAACTGATGCATATATTGTTGCGGATAGCGTTATCTTCCATTTTTATGAAAATAATAAACGATTGACTAAAAACGAAAAGGTCACACAGTTGATGCAAGTCGTAAAACGCAATGGGAGAAAAAATACGTTTGTCCCATAAAAAAGTCCAGTGAGAAGCACACTTCTTGCGAGTTTGGGCCCACTTAGAGCCCTTGAACCCTTAGAGCGTTGTGTCGACGCGCGTTGTAGAATAGCACTATCATATGCAAACTGAGCGCTTTGGCCGTTCCACAAAAGATACAATGTTAATCTATGAAGGTAATCTACGACAACGACATCACAACGTTCGTGTGACACAGGCCTTAAGAAAAGAACTTAATGGAAATGAATTGACTGATGTTAAGGCAACAAATTCTTTTAGATATCTCAATTCTGTCGAACCTCAAATGGAACGTCCATTTAAATGAATTGAACACAAAATTAAGTTCATTATGCTACGCGTTCAGAATTCTTTCAAATTCAGTCAGCCCTGCTCGTTGTCAGGACTGCTTCAGTCATGCTGCTTCAGTCAGACTGTATTCAGACAGTACTGCTCGTTGTGTATATTTCGCGAATGTTCATTCCTGCCTGAGACATCGCATAATATTCTGGGGAAATACATCTTATAACTCCAAGACTTTTATATTACAAAAACGAATTAAACGAATAATAACCAAATCCCACCCACGTGATTCTTGTAAATCTCTCTTTATTAATCTAGGAATTTTACCATTACCTTGGCTCTTGATTTACGAATCAGTGGTTGTTGTCAAAAATGACTTGCTTATGGATGGGAATATATTTTCATAAATCGTCCATGTCTATAAATATAACATTCGACGTAGTGATCATATTCATTAGGTGACAGTAGCAACAGCTCATTAAACAAATCCACATACAATACATGTACATTATTTTTTAACAGCCAGATGACATTAAACGATTAAATTCAATAGACAAGTTAAAGACCAGTTTCTAGGCGCGTCGCTTGCTATCCATCTATGGAAGATTGCCTAGGATCAATGCGTCGCATGCGACAGTGGCGCGCAGCCACAGGAAGCAATTCCGTGCACGATGAGGAATCGAACCCGAGGCTCCGTTCACCGCCGCTCGGACCCTTCCCTCCGTTCCTCCCCCACCCCCTACACATACATACACACACGCGCGTGCGCGCGCGCGCGCACACACACACACACACACACACACACACACACACACACACAAACACACAAACACACAAACACACGCACACACTAAGGAACACATCGCCGGCTGCTCCCTTCCCTTCGTTCTCTCTCTTTTCCACTATCAAATTCTCTTTCGGGCATTTCGATTTGTTCGCCTTTGATTTGTAGCGCCCATTCAACAACCTCACGCTACTCGCGCGTTTCGGAACACTCGCTTCCCACTTCCAATCTTTCTTTCTTCTCTTTGTGGTGCTCATCTTTGCTGATGTTTTTATTCTGTATACTTTACTCCCCTGTCTAATCCGATTTTACTCATAATACATTGTCGAGCGTGTTTTTTCCTCATCAAAATGTTTTCCTTCAAACTTTAAAATATACATACATAAGCTCATAAATAGAATCATACATTAGACTGCTTAAAAATTACATTTCCACATTAATATAAACATAAAATTGCAATTCAAAAGATAAGATGACACCAGGAATAATAAAACAATAAATAATTATTACATTCTAGTATGAATAATAATAATAATAATAATAATAATAATAATATTAATAATAATAAATCTATTATATTAATTTTTTTAAATGTTGATACCTCAAGAACTTCTTTTTGTGGTTTAAATTGAAAAAAAATTATAAATTATAGAGTACATCTCTGAATGACGATGTCACGTTTTATTGAACAGTAATTTCTACTTATATTACGTAATTCCTTCTGTTTTTGTTTCACATTCGCAATCACTTTTCTCTTCCGAACTTACTGACGATAACAGGCCCCTATTTTTAATTACGATTTCATATTGTATTTAGTTTTCTGCCGTTTAGTTTTTTCAAATTATTGACTCTTAAGATATTTTCAGTCAAGTTTAAATGTGTTTAACCACATGAAATATTCCATCGCATTTTGAAGTACGAAAATTGTGATTTTTTATGTTTCAAATCTGTTCTAATGGAGTATTGTTAAAAATGTAATGAATGTTGTATTTCAAGATATTTCTTTCCTATTTTTAAGTATCCAATTAATTGAATCCGGCATTCGTGGCTAATCCGCCTGTCATATGTAGCTTTGTTTAGTACTTTTTCACCTCCTATTCGGTTTCTGCATTTCATTTTTTTCATATCACTTCTGTTCTGCCTCCAACACTACCTGTGTACTGTCCAATTTACCTTTCATTTTTATCAACTGATTTTAGGTATTTCTGAAGTCGTTGATGTTTATTATTTTTATCAAGAATTTTTCATCTAAAACATTCAGTAAATAAATCATATTATAGGGCTGTATGCATTGTAAACTGATTTTTTAAATCAATTTTATAACATGGTACGCTGACGGTTGCACACACAATTCCTATAAATTTATCTCCGTTAAAATTCCATCTCACTCTCCATTCAATAAGAGTCGATAGTTTTGTATCTGAGCGAGTATTCTACGCGTTTTTCATTTTCCCTTTTTTTGGTATTTCTCCCAGCTGTCGCTTTCCTCCTATTCGCTAATCTTTCCTCTTCGATTCCGATCATCCTCCTCAGTCCGCGGGCTCAAGAGGCAGCTGAGCGCGGGAAATCGCGTCGGAAGCGATGGCGGCAGCGGCGTCACGGGCGGGAGCGAGAGGGGGCGGGGCGGGCGGGGGAGGGGCCGAGATAACCGCGTCGGAGAGCCCGGAAAGCGCGTTAGCGCCATTGCCGGTGCCTGGGGCGGACGAGGCGCACTCCCGCGAACGGCGCGAGCGGGGGCGAGGGCGGGGGCGGGGCCGGGGGCGGGGCCGGGGTGGCGGCGCGGGCGAGGCTTACGCAGCGGAAAGGGCGGGTGGAAGGGGCGAGGGGACGGGGGAGCTCGCGGCGAAATGGGCCGCGCGCGGACGCACGTGGCTGGCGTGGCGAGGAGGACGACGGGGACGAGGCGGACGAGGGGGACGGGGGGACACTCGCTGCCGCAAGGCAATGGCACCCGAGCGCAGGATGCGCGCGGAATGGCGCTTATGTGCCACTCGATGTCAGCACGCTCTTCCGGCGAAAGGTTTCCTCTGGCTGCTGGGAGGAGGGAAATACTTTTCTCTTCTTCCTCACTCGTTCTCTCGCCTTCCTCTCTTGTCCTCTCCTTTTCCTCTCTCGACCATTCTTTCTGCTCTCTTCTTATTCTCTTGTTATCTTTTCTTTCTTCTTTCTCTCTTCGTGCTCTTTTTTTCTCCCTTCTATCTCATTATCTTTTCTTTCTCTCTTCTTCCTCTTTTTCCCTTTTCTTCCTCTTTTACTCTCTTCCTCCTCTCTTTTACTCTCTTCCTCCTCTCTTTTTCTCTCTTTCCCTATCTTTTTCTCTCTTCTTTCTTCTCTCTTCTTCCTCTCCTTTTCTCTATTTTCTTTCTCTATTTTCTCTTTCTTCTCCCTCTCTTCTTGTTCTTCTCCTGTTTTTTTCTTCTCTTCCTCTCCTCTTCCTCTCTTTGTATCTTAGTTATAGTAAAATATACATATAAATTGCAGGATTCAAATTTAGAAAATTTATTGTTAAATTCACCATTTACCATAATCTACAATCGTATCCGTTCTTTCCGTAATAGAGACAGCTAGGATATGTAACGAATACAAAGTGCAGTTCACCACAAGAAGTACCAATCCCGGATTCGCAGTCACCAGAAGTCGCCCAAGTTCAAAGATTTTCAGTTACAGTACAGTCTCGTCGCAACACTTATAACTCGCCTCTTCAGAAGAACAGAATGTCTTCGCCATCTGGTCACCACTTATCTTCTTTTTTATTTTTTATCTTTTAAATTTAAGATCGCATCAACATCTAGGTCATTAGCGACCACTATTGGAGATAACGCTATGGTAACTGTGAAGACGAAACGGTATGGTAATGATAAGGGGATGAAAGGACGAACACAATACAACCATGCCCGAGACGACGCTTCGGTCCGGAATCGCTACGACAATACTGCCTTAGCGATCTCGGTCACCGGGCCGGCACCACTTATCTTGTATACTCCGATTTAAGTATGAGAGCACTTTCAAGGTCACGAGTGAGATGGAGAGGGGGACATTATCAGCCAATCGGCAGCTTCTTAACGACTGAAAGTTTTGATACTGGAGCACCCGACTGGATGGCAGTGTCTCCCTCTCCTTGCAACTCTTGACCTTCTAGTGCCACTATATTTAAATCGGAGTATAGCCCCTCTCACTGCAATGGTGGTTGCACTGGTGGGGAGAGAGGGGAAACTGACCATCGGATGGTGTTCAGTGGACTGCAGCCGCTGTGTCTTGGTCAGTGGCGAATCCTGAACCTTATTTTAAGTACACCACACTTTATGGAAACTATATCTACCGTTGTCTTTTATTTTGAGCTTTTCTGAAATCCCAATACTATGAAATTCCGTCCATAATAATTTTTCTAGCCGATCTGGAACGCCGAGGCGGCTAAGAGCGAGTACTGACTCAGCGCTTCAGTCCGAAGGGTCGCGGGTTCGAGTCCCGCTTTGGGCATGGTTGTTTGTCCCTTGAGTTTGTTTGTGTTGTCGCCGAGGGCCTCGCGTTCTGCTGACCCAGATCAGAGGAGCCCGCAAGTGTGTTGGTCAAGTGTATGGTCGAATATGCGTCCCATCGGGACGTAAAGGGTAACCGGCTGTTGGATGGATAAAAGCCCTAGGGGGAAAAAGTTCTATAAGACAATTACAAAAACCACTAATTTCTTGATCATTAAAATACTCCATTTTGACAAAACTGGAGAGAAGCGTGACTTACAAACGACCAGAGAAGGACTGTTTATCGCAATACAGCGGTGCTTACCGACCGTCCAGATGCGCATCCTCCCCTCTCCCCGCCCTTGAAACACGAGGAGCTGGAGGTTATCGCGGCTGGCATGCGGTGTCTTCGCCTGCACTAGAGAATTCTCTGGGCATTAAGAACTATTTGAAATTTCTCACTCTACTGCACTTCATCGCACTTACGGGTGCGGAAGACTGGCTCTCGGTAGCAAAACACTTATTTTCGCATGTCCTTTAAAGCTTTCAAAAACTCAATAACTTTTTAGAGGATTATCAAACTTATGAAATATTCCTTATACACTTCGAATTACCAGGTTTACCGGCGAAATACCCGGTGTATCGGAGAATTCGTCCCTGGTCTTGGTCGCCCCTGATCAGTCCTACTTGCCGGTGTTGTCTACAACAGCCGCGGCGCACCGGTCCCTCGCTGACGGAATTCTGGCGGGTGTTTCAAAGGTCGTGTTGACCTCAACACTAGTCTTCCTCTCATTCTCTAAAATTTTCCCTAAACCTCTCTCCTTCGGGAGTTTGTTTTCTATCTCTCGCCGTGATTGTAAATGAAGGCGGTTTTGTACTCCCTTGTCAATCAATCGTCCTGGACTGAAACGTCCAACATGTGCAGTCGTTAGAAGGTCATTTTTCGGAATGTTGGCTTACGAGATTCTTACGCGAAAGATCGTAAAGGCATTATGTAACCCAAACCTATGTTTCTTCCCTTTAACAGAAGTACTACAAAGTGATATCGGCGTGATTGTTCCCGTCGCCTCTCATGTTTTTGGATTCGTTTGTTAGTTTGGAAAATGAAAACCTGGTAGAGATCTCATCCTCATTTTGGATCACCCTGACTGAGAGTTTTACAATATTATTTTTTTTATTCATTAGTAAACACGACGAGTAGGAGACTAGAGACTGCTTGTGAAAGAGAGCTCCAGCGAACGAGGTGAGAGTCACAAGATCAAGAGCAGGTCGAAGCGAATGAAGATAACTCGTACCATTTTACAAAGAGAACAAAAGGAACTTTTGCAGCGAAACATACAGGTTTAATTTTATACTTTTGGATTCTCCGTCCAGATACCTCTTTTAGGCTTATGAAATAGCTCCTATTCTTTCTACTAGTTTCCATTATCATTACTGATGAAGGGAGGAAAACTTGCATATTACATTATGCGGTGTACATAAAATACATTATTCACTCGTACTTACATAATAATATAAGTAACATGATTAAACACGTCATTCTTCTTAAGTTATATTATATCCGAAACATGCAAATATTTAAAATATTGATGTATAACATTTTTTGTACTTTTAATTTATCAGTATGTTAATTACACCATGAAATCATCAAGAAAATTTTTTTTTTTATGAAATAACAAAATTTTAAATAGAAATACAGGGTCTGAGTTGTGACTTTGTAGCTTTAGAACTACAATTATTAACTTTATTGCTTCAATTCTAATTTTCAGAGAATAAAAATTATTAAGTAGAGTGCTTGAACCAAAATCATAAGCGGTCAAATGTTTAAGCATTTTTTTTCAAAAAGCTGAAAACCAAATTTGACATTTTGTGGTCTTGTAATAAAAGGATTCTAACTGCAGTGAAGTTAATTTTACAGGAGAGGCATTTGAAGTTAAGCTTTTAATGTAAGTGACAAAATGTCAACATAATTTTGTGCACATCAGTGTAGTCGTAATGAATGTTAGCGAACGAAAACACGTCGACTATCAAAGCAAAGAGTATTTTTTTAACGAATGCAAAGATAAAATCAGAAGGAAAATATCAAACTTACACTTTTACTCACCGGAAAATAAACACGTTTATCTTCCAATAATTCAAGTTAAATAACATTACTTACCAAGTATCCACATTATTATATGATGGTACTGAAATGCAGTACGCTATTGACATCAAAAATGTAAATTTCACAAATATTTCCTGGAAAATCTAGTTAAATTCAAAGGAACCGAATGAAATATATTTATAAAAGTAGGCTGCCTGACGTATATTGTACGTTGTCTCTAGAGGTATGCTATAATATTGTTTGGACCACTTTTTGCTTGACTACACCCTCATTTTTCTGCTTACAAATACGACGCCAAATTAACCCAAGGTTCCATAAGGAAACACGTCCCCGTATCTGAACACTAACGGGTCAAATGAAGTGTACCCTTTGCACGCGTCAAGAGAGGGGTGTGCGGGTGTGGGGTGTGACGTGTGTGGCGTGGGAGTGCCCCTCGCGCCACGGCCGCCCTTTGATGTGAGCCACGCGACAGGTGGTTCACATCACCTTCCTAGACAATCTAGTTACATTCTGTAGCACCGAACGATTCATAGATAAGTAGACTGCCTGACGTACGTCATGTGTATAAATATACTGTATTATAACAAAGACCATTTTCTGCTTTACTCATAAATACGACACCAAATTGACTCATAAGTTCCATAAGGAAACACGTCCCCGTTTCTTAGTACTAACGGGTCAAATGAAGTGCACCCTTTGCACGCGCCAAGAGAGGGGTGTGCGGGTGTGGGGTGTGATGTGTGGGGCCTGGGAGTGCCCCTCGCGCCACGGCCGCCCTTTGATGTGAGCCACGCGACAGGTGGTTCACATCACCTTCCTAGACAATCTAGTTACATTCTGTAGCACCGAACGATTCATAGATAAGTAGACTGCCTGACGTACGTCATGTGTATAAATATACTGTATTATAACAAAGACCATTTTCTGCTTTACTCATAAATACGACACCAAATTGACTCATAAGTTCCATAAGGAAACACGTCCCCGTTTCTTAGTACTAACGGGTCAAATGAAGTGCACCCTTTGCACGCGCCAAGAGAGGGGTGTGCGGGTGTGGGGTGTGATGTGTGGGGCCTGGGAGTGCCCCTCGCGCCACGGCCGCCCTTTGATGTGAGCCACGCGACAGGTGGTTCACATCACCTTCCTAGACAATCTAGTTACATTCTGTAGCACCGAACGATTCATAGATAAGTAGACTGCCTGACGTACGTCATGTGTATAAATATACTGTATTATAACAAAGACCATTTTCTGCTTTACTCATAAATACGACACCAAATTGACTCATAAGTTCTATAAGGAAACACGTGCCCGTAACTGAACACTAGTGGGTCAAGTGAAGCACCTCCTGGGTGTGGGGGTGTGGGGTGTGGGGGTGGCCCGCCCCTCGCGCCACGGCCGCCCTCTGATGTGAGCCACGCGACAGGTGTGGCGGGCATGTGCGCCATGCCGGTGACCCTGGCGGCAAGCCATTCCTCCTGACGGCCCGCCGACGCGTCGACCCTCCGCGACCAGGAGGGCGTGCAGAGTGCGGTGCGAGCGGGCATAGCAGCATTAGCAGGTTCGCTGGACATCTTCCCTCCTTTGTTGTTTTTCTACTTCCCTTTCTCTCTGTTTCTCTCTCTTTGCTGGTTTGATCGATGAAAGCGTGCGATGCAGGCTGCTTCTTCGCAGGAGCAAGATTCGTACTATGGTGTGTATGCCAATCAGAATCACAGGAGAGTAGTTATGTGACTAAAAACGCAATTGCATTTTGTTTTGTTTTATTACGCTGCATTTAATTCGTCATACCATTGCTCGTGGTTCATTTTTTTATTCACATACATCTGACGGTGATAATTGAAATAAATTGAATCAAACAAAACTTTGAAAATAATTTATAATGCGTGTATGTATGTCTGTTATTATTTCCTATATAAAAACAGCCCCTGCGCATAGTTCTTCAATGGTATTTAATGGTTTTATTAGAACTATTATGTCATTATTTGAAAGATTATGATATTTGGCCATAAGATCTAACTTGAATCAATTTTTATAATCTATCACAAAAGAATTATTGTAGTTTTACTTAAAAGAGAAAATAATTATTTTTATACTTTCTATTGTAGATTTCAGCGTTAAATACTTACTTTGAAAGTCTTTAATACCATTTATTTTGTAGCATTTAGTCCCAAAAATTGAAAAATCTGTCACTAGAGCGTAAGTCAAATATAAAATTGATGAAAATACGAAAAAAGTAACATATGTAGTTTATTGAGATTTATTAATTATTAAAGGAACAACATACTCATGAGTTAAACGCCAAAGTTTTCCAAAATTAAAGCATTAAAGAGTATAAAAGTGTAACAGCTAAATATTTTTATTGACAATAATTCAATAGATATTTTATATTCAATAGCTATTTTACACGCAGTCAAAAACTACTCTCCTAAATTGCAACAATTACATGCTGGGAAATAAAACTTCAGATGACATCCACTAATTCTATGATACTGCCACTGTAATTGAAAATAGTTCAAAGTATTTCTGTTCCAATTTTTTAATGATATGTCTGCATTTATTGAAAATGAAAATACAATGTGAATAATTTATATTCACGTTTGTGAATTTCAAACCGGATTTTAACTTTCCATTAATTTGAATTACGGAGTACCTTAATTTCTGTCAAAGTATACCATTCCTAAAAAACCTGATTTCATCTGTTCAGGAAAATTAACCATAGAGTACTTCAATATCTCTAAGACGTTAATTTCCATTCGCAGCATGTACTATTGTGATTGCATACATTGCCATGTACTTGTGTCTTCCCCTGTTTCTAAGGTACGAGTCACAAGAAGAAACAGAACTAATGCTACTGAAGGGAGTATTATTATAAAATAATAGAGTTTTCTTTAGAAAATAATAATATTTCACATAAATACTCGTAGTTCGCTAATACCCACTAACGCACAAATTCAACGATTAATCGAAAGTTTATATTTTTGTACTTTTAGGTCTAAAACGTTTCATTATTTGAATACCATTCAGGAGAATTTCGTTTTAATAGTTTCCTTTACAATTTTGACAATCTTGCACTGTATTGCATTCTATTCCTTGGGTTTTTCGTAGTATTGCGTATTCTATTTCGTATTGCGTGTGTTTCTATTTCTTCAGAATTTAATATTTTCTCTGCCTGGCTGTTCTTTGCACATTTCTAAGCGGTCGTTACGAATCTTATAACCTCTTAGATTCCGCCTACAATCCAATATTCCTTTTTACCTTCCTAGTAGTGATGCACGTATCTCTTTCTTTGTCAGTGTCTGTAATGTTTACTTCTATAATCGTATTTTGGTAATTTATATTCATTAAGGAATGCTTATCGTATGTTTTTAATAAATTTGGCCAGGGTGAAAGAATACGTGAGAAAATAATGAAGCTACAACGGAAACGTTAGCAAAGAACCCAATGTAAAGTGAACTTGACTTGTGGAAAGTACTGAAACAAGCTAACTGCAGTTAGCTCCGTGCTAGTAAGAGTAAAATAATGCCTATTTAAGTACCTTAGCAGATGTAGGACCAGAATTTCACCGTAAAATTGCATTTTCCATTCGTTTCTCGTTAAAATGCAAGAGTAAACCGCTTTTAGAAGAGAAAGCGTAAATTAAGCAGAGTTATGTTTCTCCCAAGCGATCCCTTTCCGTGCTCTTACTAAAACAATTAAACAAGGGGTAATATATAATCCCCATTTACCCAAACGCAGCATTCTCTTACAACAAGCTTGCTTTACAGTCTTCCAAATTAACAAATACTGATGTTGAGTTACATTCCAAAAGTATAGATTATCATTCAAAAGTGTTCAGAAAGAAATGTGTTAAGAAATAAGTTAAAATGAGTAAACTGCGATAAATATTCTACTAAGAAATCTATCCCACAAAAATATTGACTGTATAATTAATTTTGAATGAAATAAATATTGAATGAAATAAATACGATGTCATTTTTAACTTCAATTTAAAATCGACGAGAAGATTCATAAGCGTTTATTGGATCGCTATTGCATATTCTTATGTTTGAGAGAAGAATACACATGGAGTGTACTATGAGGCAAAATAGCAGTATAAATTCTGTATAAAAAAGAACTCACAATGAGAAAGGCAAATATGATTCGACAAAACGTTTTTTAGTTGAACATCTCAAGCAGCACACAACTAGTAGGATCGTTAATTCACACATCCATCTGAAATGGACAAATGGTTCTTGTGAATGTGCTATGAATAATTGTTTTGATTGTAACCAGTGATATAACTCTAAAGCTCTAAAAATCACTAACAAAACACAGTACAGTATTAATTTTCCAAAAGTTAGCTTTATTCTTAACATCATGGTCAGATCTGTTTTTTCTCTCTCACTTTTATTTAATAATGTATTTATTAATTCAGTTCGCTGAAAACCTCATCATTGGACTGATCTATTTACAAGATATATTAGTAATTTAAAATGTTCAAACAAATATACATCTCCTATATCCAAACACACACATTTCTATAATACACCATCGAAATTATGCAGCTAGTAAAAAATGAATACTGATTTAAATCTATTGCAAACCCAAAATAAAATACACTAAACGATGTGCGCAAAATAATGAATATCACGTAATTCATTATGATTTATTTGTTGAGTACGATGAAGTTATATGGATTATAAATGACGCAAACATACATGTAAAACTACTAACACTAGTACTACTGTTTTTGTAGTGTTCAATACTACGCGCTTTCTTTGATTAAGTTGATGACTGTCACCTTTTATACTCCAACATTTGAACGTTACTTAAAGACTAAACTACATTTATGCGAATATCATAAGCGAATATCTGAATTATCTTTAAATTAGTAATGATATTCTTGAACAAAGGAGGAAAATTACGCAAGCACAGACTGCTCCATGTAACTCCCGCATGTAATGTTTTGTAAAGCGTCTTGCCTCTCGATGTTCCCTTACCACAAATGTGTCGTTAAAGAATTCATCATGATTTGGAATCGGACTAGACGTCCTAAATATGTCTTAACTGTTTGATATAACAATAAATTCATAATTTAGTGTCCAAAATTCAAAAACAATATATTATCTGGTTGACATTATTGACAATCAATTTTAATGAAGTCTACAGAGAATTGATACACATTTACTTCGTAAGATGTAACAAAACTCAGTGACAAAAGTCAGTAATGGATTCTTTACGCAGAGAAAATTCTGTACAAAATGAGTTCGTAAATGTTTAATTACAGAGTTATCAGGCTATCGTTTTGAGCTCTGTTTTCACGTATCGTAAGGAATATTCAAAATGATCTCCATCTGACTGACTTTGTGGCTCTGCTCACTTTTGCGTTGAGTAAAAACCGCTAACGTTTTTCAGGACGACGACAGAAATGTGTATACTTATAAGTGTGGTGTACGGTTTAGAGTTATTTTTAATATAATTTAGTTTCTGTTGTTTCTGAAAAAAATAACAATTATGGTACACGAACTTTGAAACACTGCTTCATACATATAAGTTACAGAGTTGATATTTTTTGCTATTTACTTTTCATTAAAATATTTTTAATACTCCGTAGCCTTTCGAAGAAGGAACCTTCTTAATCCAAAATCATTTGTCTTACCTATTTTGTCTTCATCCATTTTTACTTTCTCGCTACCACTACCGCGGTATAAAATGTAATAACTTATTCTATTTTTAAAGTATTTTCGAACAAAATGTTCTACCATTTGTAATGAGTTTTAAAAAAATGACGACTCAGACGTGTTAATTCGGAGGGAAATTACGGTATAAATGGTATTACATAACCATTAATAAAAGCGAGAAAGTACGTGCTGTTTTAGCTCCACTAGTTTCTACATGCGGGCTCACAATCCACCGCACTACTGAACTTTGAAAACGAGTCGATATTACTGTAGAAGAATCCTTTTTTGAGGTTCTGCCGTTGAGTTTTGTTTCACATTGAGTACCTATGTATTTTTGCTTTGTAGCAAATAGTTATACACTGAAGTTCTTTGCATTGCGAGTGCGTATGCACTGCATGGTGCTTCTCATGGTATGGATAACAAATTTAAACATTGTATTCGAATTTTTATCAATCATTTAATAATTTAGATAAGAAGTCTGTAAAATTGTTGGATAGAGCCGTATTGTCCCTTTATTTTATGATATTAAAAAATACTATAAACTGTGTGCATTCTCTAATTCTCTTTGAAAGTCATTCTAATCCATTGTTTTACATTGTGTGTATAAAGTTAGCAACCAACATTAATAAAAATGCGACATCTTTCATACAAAGCAATTACAAAAAATATTTAAACGCATGAAAGAAACATTTAACTGCATGGCTAGGAATTGAGAACATTATGAAAATTTCCAGTAAAAGCTACGAAAGTAAATAAGGGATTTATTTAATTTAAAAAATAACGAAAAAAGAAACGTTTTTTAATGATCCAAAATTAAATTTCGATAAAACAATGAATGACATAATAAACATGTATTTACGCATTTAGAGGGTCATTTAGTATCAGTGAAGAAGTTACCAAATGCGAGTAGGGCGTAAATCTATAAATAAGGACATTTTTTGGAAATCCGGCCCCAGCTCATGAGGCTTGTATAGCTGACTTGTTTGCGTGCGGGGATGAGGGTGTCTTGAATTATCTGTTTTGCTTATTCTCGTTTGCCGTTTTAATTTTTGTCTATGGACACATAGTGCAATATAAATGGGACAACTTTTAGTTGCAGACTATACTTTGATTTATTTAACGTGGCGCCTCAAGGTCACGAGCTGGAAGGAGAAGGGGACGTTGTCATCCAATCGGTAGCTCCAATCCAAAAATTTAAATCGTAACGAAGCTCCAGATTGGATGACAGTGTCCCCCTCTTCGTCCAGCTCGTGACCTTGAGGCGCCACGTTAAATACATAGATCGGAGTATAGGCGGGGATGAGGGCAGCTTGCAAGAACACCGAGCCCATTCCTCAGCCTCGCAACCAAGTCACTGTACCAGTGGGTGCTACCGCGAATGCGATGGGGGCGGGGCGGGGGAGGGGGTGGAAGGGGGCGTGGCACTGACGCGGGGTGCGTGCGGGGCCCGCAGGGGCGGCGGGCGCAGGCCCCGGCTGCGCCCCGCGCAACCCTGCGGCGGGCGGCGTGATCGCAGGCGCTGCCGGCACCACGGGCGGCATCGCTGCGGCCGTCGTCACCGTCATCGGCCGACCGCTGCCCACCATCTCCGAGACCACCACCGCCTTCACCACCGTCTCCTCCACCAACACCAGCCCCGAGAAGGGCTCCTTCGCCAACGGACTGGAGCCCGACGCGCCCACGGTACGTAGCAAGCGGTCTACTACGATTCCACGCGCGCTAACTGCGTTGGTCGTTAGTCCCGTAAGTGTAGTGCATGATAAATCGCAAAAGGTGGCGGGGACCCTTCGCCAACGGACTGGAGCCTGACGCACTCACGGCACGTTGCAGTCTATATCGATTCCACGCGCGTCAACTACTTTGGTCGTTAGTCCCGTAAGTGTAGTGCATGATGTATCCCAGATGGTGGCGGGGGTCCTTCACCAAGGGACTGGAGCCCGACGCGCACACGGTATGTAGCAACGAGCACGGACCAGACAGTGTGTGTCGATTCCACACGAGTCAACTACTTTGATCGTTAGACCAGTAAGTGTAGTGCATGATGTATCCCCGAAGGTGGTGTGGCTTCTTTGCCAAGAGACTGGAGCCCGAATCGCCCACGGTACGCAGCAACTAGTGCGAGCCAGTCAGTGCGTGTCGATTCCAAGCAAGTCAACTACTTTGTTCGTTATTCCCGGAAGTGTAGTGCATGATATAACCTAGAAGATAGTGATATCTCCCTCGGGCTACAACGCGAGATCCGGTGCCGATCTTCACGCCGGTCCTTTTTGCTCCCCCTAACATACACTCACACTAACACACGCACTACACAAGTGTATTTGTGTAGGAGCTTAGAGCTTGACCTGGCTAGTGGGGTACCACACAGGGGGAGATACCAGGATACCTGTAGAAGGTAAACCCCCGTATATGCGTGCGACCAGGCTAAGAACTCTTCTTTTGACACCACACCTTATGTAGTACGTGTTGCTACTCTTCACGTGTGACGATACTACGTTGCAATTCAAACAACTGGTCAAAGTAATATATAATTATTAGAGAACCACAAGCACAGTGACATGCAGTGTTGATGGGCACTATGAAGTTTCTAATATAGAAAATACAGATGGAAAATATGTTCCTGTCAGATCATTTTATAAAAAGATCATACCTAGTACATCTGAAATCATATTTCGTGAATTCATTCTAGAATAGAGATTATTATATAACTCTCGTTGCTAGATTCTTCTGCACGTACTCTCACACAGTACCCCAGCTACGAAGCTATATAATTTTGTCCCAAATTTGGAATTCTTGTACTAATAGGGCTTACAAAGCACTCGCAAGAAGTACACATAGTTAACTCTTTGTTCTAACGTTACAAATTCATTGAAAATGATCTCTTAGTTATCAACAAGGCTACCCATTTTTTTAAAAATCTTATTGGCTGAAGTATTTCGTCAACGGATTTTCATTTGAATTGACGGCAAAACATCTGTCCGTCCGTCCGTCCGTCCGTCCGTCTGCCTGTGCTCAACACTAGCGCGTAAACCTTTCAGCCGATTTCCTCCAAAATTGACATTCCACATTAATCTCAACGAACCCGAGGCTTTAGGAATTTCGGACAGATATTTTGATTTTTGAGGGTACTTTACATAAAGCCTCAAAAATATTTTCAAAGTTTTCTCAGAAATGTAACTATATTTTTTATTAAACTTTGTTCTCGGACACGGTAAGGGAGAGAGAAGAGAATGGTGCAGGTCTTATGTTCTTTAAAATCTCTGATATTTTGAAAATTGCAAAAGTGAAATTTTTTGCGCGACTTCCTACAACTATAATATAGAGGATAAATATTTTTTTCGTAATGAAATCTTATCCTTAGAGACAGATCTTGTATTATTATCATGGACAATTTTTCGTGAATTTTCAAAAAAATATGTTGTTCTCGTGTAATTTTGCTCGAAATACACGCGCATTTTAAAATTTTATAAACAATTTTTTCTCTGAAACGGAAAAATTCATTCTTTAAATTTCTTCCGCATATGTATCACGTGATGGTAAAAAATATAGCGCGAGTGTCATTTTCAGTGAACTCTCTGTTTTTTCGAAAATTTTAAAACGTTGCCATTTGAAAGCTACAGAATTGGAGATGGAGATTGTTGTGTTAGTCTGTTCCAAAAAAATCAGGTCATTAAAAAGGTCATGAAGATTCTTTTGAAAAGACAAGTAGTTTTGCGTCTTTTGGATTTGAAATTAATGCAATTTATAAAAAAAACATTTTCACAAAAGCCTCTTTATTCTTTCAAATGTTTTCCACGGATAGAAGAAAGTACGGGTAAAAAATGACGCAGGTCTCATTTTCGTTTAACACTCTGAATTTTTGTAAATTGTATAAGTTAGAAATTATGCGATAACTTATATGCTGTTGTAGCATCAGTCGTTTTAACAAGAGATTGTTTGAGATGTAGAGAAAAAGGAGGAATCAACAACGATGATGACATGAATTTACTTGAAAGATGAAGAGATGATGTGCAGTTAATAACTGTTCAGTACATACTCGCGAAAAAAAAAAGTTTTTTCCTGTGAGTGCGCCATGATATCATTCGACCAGTTAACATATACTTTAGAAATAATCTTATTAAAGAGAGAATGTATTTTAATAGATGCATTATTAATAGTCCTATCTTCATTTAAATATCAATACGTAGTTTACTGACGAACTATTGTTGCGATCATTAGCAATAGTATTCACTCTCATTGATGAAAACAATGCAAAATTATTTCCTCATTGCATATTCACAAACACATTATTTGAATCAGAGATCTATCAATATTCTCTTGGGGAGAATAACGTTGGATTGAGCAGAAAATGATCATGTAATATCCATCAAACGAAATAATCGTAATCCTTGCATAAAACCAGACACTAATTTCACAAAGACAAAAGGATCATTCTATTCCAGTATATACACACATTTTCTGAGACAATAATTGTCCCTCTGTTCTCTAATTATTCTTAAAAATAGGCGCTCAGTGACGCAAGATAGTACATCTAGCTTTTTGCGGCTCATACGAGTCGGAACGCCATGAATCTCTGTTAGCTCTTCATCATTGTCAGCGCGCGTCCATTTAAATGGCAGTAAATACCTAAGCTCGCCTGCGTTACAGGATATTTTAGAAATTGTGCAATTCCGAGAGTTAATGTGCAGCGCCCACGTGAGAAAATGTACTATGCTCGCCCAACAACAATGAGACACGGTTTACAATGGACGCCATTTCTCCTCCAGAATGGAAATCGTGTCATGAACATTCCAGCTCATCCGTTTGTCAACATTCTCGTGATCATTCGTCACTGCTGTGTGCTGTCCCAAAATTTGATTAAATGTGATGAGTTGTTGAGAATACTTTGAAAGGGTACAATGTACCTCATGGCGAGTGAAAATGGAACAATAAAACACTTCTCTTGAATCATTTTGGCCCTACATTAGTATTTTGAAAATTTAATATGATCGTGGCTGTCATGGAATTTTAAAATTGTAAGGCTAACATGACAACAAATTAGGAAACAATGCACCTTAATAAATAATAGATGAATAGTTTATTTTACATTGATATTACATATTCAATAACAAGTTTTAATTTTTGTGAGATCGTCATTCATCTGTAAAAATACTTTTTGGTCGATTATTATATTTCAACAATTCATGTTAGGATTTCATGATATATGAGGAATATTGACATAATTATTTTATACTCATTTATGGTACAGTTCCTGATAATTAGTGACTACAAGATTGCTACAAAGAATTATAGTTTTAGTGAATCATTGAAAATGTTATAAAATATTCAATTTCTTCACAAATATTTTTCAAAATGTGTGTAACATAAAAGAAAGAATTACTTTTAAGGGCAAACACTAAGTCTTATTCCCTAAAGTTCAGAGAAATGTTTATTTATTTGATAAAATATAACATTATTTGACACATTACATTTACATAAGACACAATGCAATTGCTTATTTACACAAAATCATTCGTAATGTTTCTATATAATGTGAATCATAATTTGTTATCATTAAATCTGTATTTTTAAACGACAATTATTACTTTTAATAATTTCACAAATTTACATTGGAAACGTAAGATGAAATCTCTCTAAACTTAATCCCTCCCCAATAGGAAAATCAGGTTCGACCTTCTAGCTATTTTATCCTATGGATTGATTCCTTCATACTTTTGGAACTATGGTAGATCATTAATAAATTATCGTACATGTTCTGCGACAAACACTGTTTTACTGGGCGTTTAATGAATGCCCGCATTTATGTGATAATAGAAAAATATTACCTATTCACATTACGTGCCTTTTCGAATTCATTATATTACCAATGCAGAAATTCGTCAAATGTATCTGTTTATAATTCATCAAATTTACATTTTATAATGCACAAACTTAAATACTTATCATAATTCCATTTGAAATACAGTTTGTCCGCTGTGATATTAAGAGATTAAACAAAAAGTTAGTGCACCGTGTAAAATTACTAACCATTGCGTTTCAGAGCGTAAAGGGGCATTTTTAGATCGTAGAGTTGTGATAATATGGAAAATCATGACTTGATTTTAAAATATTAGGAAAAATCGCAACAGACAGTGCCAAACTATCCATTGGAAATGCTGTATTCCTAGAGTTCAGAACCGACTGCAAAACAAGTCTCAATTTTTTGTAACACTCCCTGCGAATTTTCTCTTTCATTGTGTCGTTCGATATATTATCATATTCTTCAATGTCCCCCCCCCAAATATTTGTGTTATTTGGCTCAAGATCTTGAATAACAGTGGGCATATCAACATCAATTCTCTCTCACTTTGTCACTTTGCGTCTCTTTAAATTAATTTTTGCACATTTGTCAAGATCAAATTTCATGCATTATTGTTGTTATTATTATTATTATTATTATTATTATTATTATTATTATTATTATTATTATTATTATTATTATTATTTTGTTTAATAATAATAATAATGGTTTCAATGGAATAACACAATACAATATCAAAGCATGGTAGTACTGACATATTTAAGAATTTACGGACTATATTTGCTGTTCCCAATTATTATTATTATTATTATTATTATTATTATTATTATTATTATTATTATTATTATTATTTTCACACATTGGATTGAAATTTCAAAAGAAGTTTCCTAAATGAATTAAGTTGTTTGCTATACTAATAGTGAATTAATTGCGCCGCAGGTGACGGACGCCGGCTACGGGCCGGGCCCCGCCGCGGTGGCGGGCCCGTCGACGCCGCACGTGAAGCGCAAGCCCAAGGACTCGACGGACTCGAAGCGCGAGCGCAAGGCGGCCAAGACGCTGGCCATCATCACGGGCGCCTTCGTCGTGTGCTGGCTGCCCTTCTTCGTGATGGCCATCATGATGGCCCTGTGCGGCACGTCGTGCCACCTCAACGACCTGGTGGTGGCCGTCATCCTGTGGCTGGGCTACTTCAATTCCACCCTCAACCCCATCATCTACACCATCTTCAGCCCGGAGTTCCGGCACGCCTTCAAGCGCATCCTGTGCGGCCGGCGCAGCGCGCGCAGGCGCAACCGGCACTTCGGCGTGCGCTACCTCCAGTGAGGACGGCGCCGCCGGGCGCGGGGAGTCGCGCTCTGGTTCCAGCTAGGCGCTGCGCCGCACCGCGCCGCCGCCGCCGCAGCCTCCTCCTCCGTCCGCGAAGACCCCATCCCCGAGTAAGCGGGGAAGGGCGCGGAGCGGGGGGAGAGGGGCGGGGCGGGGCGGCGGCGGAGGCCGCGTAGCTTCGAGGACGAGGAATTCGGAGCAGCCGGTTGACGACGGAGGAAGAGAGCTGTTGGTCGTAGACTGGTGGGCTACTCGGGAAGTTTTGGAAAAGTTGCCGCTCGATTCGACGGGCGGGAATTTTCTGAAATAATCCATTGGCCTCGGTGATAACAAATAGGCTTGAAAAATGAGCCTTTTGCAGACAATCTTCCTGTCTGGGAAAATTGTTTGCTCGAGAAACGCTGCTTTCTGGGCACTTTCAGGATACTTCTTCCAAAATCTATTCAACTTTTTTTTTCTTAAATTTCTCCAAGAATTTCGTAAGAACACACTACTGAAGAAAAACTTTCAAAATCTGTCATATTTTCAACAAAAAACTTTCTGAAGAATTTAAAAGTTGAGTTGTGTATCTCTCTCTTCCTCATTGTTTCAAACTTCTTTACACCACTGCTCTGAATTCTGCTCTAGCCAACACGGTTGGACGTCTTTGAAGAAAAACGGGGGGAAGGCAATTGGCAATTACCCCCCGTGGCTGGAACTATGACAGCACAACTCCGGGCGCCCGGTGACTGCGCTTGCGCAGTATAATCGACCTCAACAGAGGGCGTGGCTTCTCACAGAAGCGGCGCTGTCTCTGAACGTTCGGGTGTACGGGTTACGAACTCATTGGGTGTCACGTGTTCGTTGGCCTGTGCGGCGCGCGATTCCGCGCCTCGCGGCGGTCGCTGCACCGGACCTCTTCGGCGACGCCGCACGAGCGCGCCCAGACAAAACACGTGCGCCGATTTTAGCCCACGTAGTGTCAGTAGATACGCATCGATCGCAGCTTCACTTGGCGAACGCGCTGCGTTCCCGTAACGAGGAAAACGGGGAAAGCGCGTGTCTGCTTTGAGGGGAGGAGTTCCTAGGTTGGCAAACCTGACCGCCAGAACGCATCCGCACTCTCGGTAATGAAGGGCAAGGGAGAATCTTTTCACGGCCACCGCTGCCAACGTTGCCGACGGCTCCGCCACCACCGCTGCTTCCAGCACCACCTCCACTCCCCCACCTGCAGCAACAGCTCTCATCCATTGAGCCCAACACAAAGAGGCGCTCCACGTTCCTGCCGATCGCTTCTCAAACAGTCGACCTATCAGCAATCAGCGGGGCGCCCACGCCCTCGCCCACGCCCAGGCACGGGCGCTGCCGCCCGTTAACGCGCGGCCTCGCCCTCGCTAATCACAGAGCCGCCCGGTAATTCAAACGCGCGCTCGCCCGCGTGCTCGTATGGGCTTCGCAAGATTGTCTCGCGGACGCCCCGTAACCAGCTGCATAGCACACAGACCCAGGGGCAGTTTTCCGCTGGCTGCCGCTGCTGCCGATCCCTTGTTGGAGAATCATATGGTTCGTGGTGATAATACGCCGCGACTCCCCATAGAAACGCTTCGAATGTTTGACTCGGTGATAGACAATGGTCACACAGATCTGTGTATTTGTTATGTTCATGACCCCATTTTACTGAGATTTAATTCAGGGCAACCATACCGTTGGATACAAACGAATATATAACGCATCTGCCCTGTGTTTGTAGAAACTATAGAATACGTCATTCAGTGCTTTTGTCGTTCATATCGGAAAGCTTTTTTAAAAAAATCAAACGATTACCATTCACTTCATGACATCGTTTTCACGACAAAGCTCTCTAAATCCCCACAATGAATTCTTTTCATTGATGCTTTTGTGCAAATTGTCACAGTATCGGAATTATTCCTTTGTCTTCCACAAAGTGGAGGGCAACCCCAAAAAGTGGTGAGAATTCAGAAGCGTCCAGTGCTGGGTTGCAGGCGGTCGTTGGAACAAAATTGTCAAACATGTCGCGTATTGCAGTTTGCACTCGTTGCAGGGAAAAGCAACGCGCGTTGGTAGCTCCAGACACAGCGATCGATGAGAGGGAGACGAGAAGCGGACTCCGCCCCCACCCCCGCATCCACCCCGCCCCCACCCCCGCATCCACCCCGCATCCGCCCCCGCCCCCGCCACGCCCCCGCCACGTCGCCGTCCGCACACCGCCTCCCCAACGGGGGCCAACGCCTGTTTAACGAGCGCTAATGAAGAGAGTTGCTAATGTCAGAACCGCGACTCACCCTTCCTTGTCGCTCCCTACGCCATCACGTCACCCTCGACCGCCATTACCACAACGTCCTTCCGTTTGGCGATGGATTTCTACGAGTGAAAAATGCCTGGCGCGATCATGGTTCGAGTGATGGCAGAGCAATCGGTGGTAGTAACTCGAGACGGAAGCTCTCTTAATAGCGGTAGAGGCTCTCTTAATGGCGGTAGGGGAGGGAAATGCGATGGAGGTGTTGGAAAGTCGGTAGGATGCCTGTGATAGGTAAACAAATGACTAATCTCTAATTTAAACACAGTGGCACTTGAAGGTCACGAGCTGGACGGAGAGGGGGACATTGTCATCCATGCGGAAGCTTCGTTAAGACTTCAAGTTTTTTTATATTGGAGCTTCCGATTGGATGACAATGTCCCCCTCTCCTTAATGCTCGTGACCTTGAAGTGTCACTATATTTAAATCGGTCAGGAACACAAAAACAAAGAAGTAAAAACCTGCGTTTATCCGCACCGCTACCTTCATGTCAGCCTCACTCATCACTTTAACCAATAATTAATAAACACCTCCTTCTCGTTGGAATACAATTAACCTTGAAGTAGTTCAGTGTCGTGGAATTATAGCAGGGTGCTTTCAAACTCCTGAAATTGGGACTGGGTCGGTAGAAGGCGGATACAGAGGAAAGCACGTAATTCCAAGTGGCAGCGTGGGAAAGTTAATATGCCCAGCGGTACGTTCGCTCACACAATACCGACTGCGGATCTCATTTTGGAGGTTCTAATTACGCGGTTTGCGAAACGGAACTCCGACCTAGTTGGTACGTAAGAATTTACACTCGAAAAGATCGTAAAGCTAAAAGACTGTTTCATCTCCGCTCCTCGTTTTAAGAGCGGCCGTCTTCATTGTTTCAAGAGGGTAATCTCTCTTTAGATTGTGAAGACCTTGACAGTTTCGGCGGGTATTTTCTGTTGGGAATTCATACATTCTTACTTTCTGTAGCTGTATAATATATATTTTGTTCATTTCTTGTAATCCAGGCATGAAACCATGTTTTTAGGATATATTCTCTTCTAAAATTATACAATACCAGTGACGTAGACGTTTCAAATACATTCCCCGTCAGGTGTATTCAAATACGACAGTGTTCGCTTTTCCTCTTTGATTTCCACCTACTTGGTCACACCAAGTTATTGCTCACCGATGCTTTCAGGTCCTCACTGTCAATGAAGAAATGCTATGAAATCAAATTTTCAATGACTTCATAAACAGCAACAACGAACGGCAGTGCCACTGTGTCATGAGTGCGAAACTAAACTGCGTGACGTCACTTCCACTTTGGACTATATGAAGTGACGCGCCCGTGTTGTTGACTGTTCACTTACTGTAGGAAGCCGACAATCATTCGTGTTTGTGTCTTTTACTGTAGTGGTTTGGAAGAGTCTGGAACAGCACGATATCTGATGACGAATCGTCAATGAGCGAGCACCCAGCTGTGGTGTTCGCGAGTGTCTGTGGATACAGGCACTTCGGGCGAGAACGTCTGTGTTTAACTGTGTGTAAATAGCGAGGATATATTTTTTATATATTCAGCGGGCTTCATCAGCGTTTGGTTCGGCTTGTAACGTTTTTGTAAGAGTTTAGATCATATGGATGTAATTATTTTTCTCGACGTTGTTAATCGACCTCATGTGATAGCGCTGGGTGCTTCCGGTGGAAGGTCGTCTCGATTGACATGAGACGAGGCACGCTGGATGAATCTAAGAGACTGTTTTCTACGTCAAGATTGGAGGACGATGTATTGACTCGGTGGCAGCCTTCTCCCATGGAGGAGGCGAGTGACCGGAAGCCGCCCAACAGCAGAGTTCACCCGTGTCGTTAGTGTGACACAAACGGAGCTCCGCCCCAACGTACGTTCGCGAAGCAATCACTGGTAATTGTTCCAACTACTCTCTGAGCAACTAACATATATACGGTTCATGAATATATTTATATTGTATAGTTCACGTGTACTTACTGTACTGTTTCGCGGCGTTTTTGTCTTTCTTTCCTCTTTGTCCTCCACAGAACAAGCAGAAGTGACTTCATACATGAATGTTTCTATGCACATCTTGCCAAAAGCACCCCATGTTCCGTGCTCCAACAACGGCTACTGTATACGAATTAATGGACGATACGGGTCTTAGTCTCTTTAACAGAGGAATTAGTTACATACTAACGGCTGTCTAAAGGCAGTAAATACTGTATGCGTAAACAACAGGCCACCCGACAACATTCGTGTAGCTCTATAGTTTACGTTTTGAAAACAAATTTCTATATAAATAATTAATGTAAATCAATAGGTGTTGCAACGTGACTGTTGTGCGAGCACGGAAACTAAAAAGTGGAACGCCGGAAGTCACACACACGCCATTTCAAAGCGTGTTGCATTTCCGCAGAGAAATCCCGGACGAAATCCCAGGTTCCCTTTTCTCTAGGCGTTTCTTCCCCCCCTTAGTTCAGAAAGTTACGTATTCAGATGGCTATTGTGAGTGACACAATGCGGCGGCAAATGTTCGACCGAAAACTTTCGCCGACGTTTCCTTCCCGCATTATCTCGCAAAGTCCACTTCTTCTGAAAGACGGCAAAGAGCTGCGTCCAAAACGAGAACACTTGTCTCTATTCAGCAACTGCAGCGACAAACGCACAACTGCTTGCTACTTTTCTCTTTCATGTTCTACAAGTCTCCGCTCATTTCAAAACTTTTTGCCAATGTTTCTCGTTTTGGAGATCCAAGCGGAAATAACACAAGACCTAAACTTTCAACCATGGATTGCTGTAATGAAATGCGAAACAAATATCACTTCATATGCTACTGCACGCGCGGGTTTACATTCATTGAATATCTGGAACTGGTTATACACGTACATGCTGCAAAAACAACATTCATCATGAATTAATCTCTCATCCTCCCACGTCCAAACGTGCAGTTTATTAAAATATAACGTGTTCTGGCGTTATAAGAACGATATTTGCTCGCTCACTTCGAGTAATATACCGCTTTAATTGCCGGTGTTTCCCATCATGTTTTCCCCGCAAAAATATTGCGAAGCGGCTCAACGTCCTCTTCGGTAGAATTACAGCTCGGCCATAACCAGACACCAACTTAAGGGGTAGTAGAGCCAGAGGGCAAACACAGCGCCGTAAAAATCAAAACAACAACGCTACTAACCTCTCTGTTCGCCGCGTTGCTCGAATTAAAACTGTGCCACTCATAACATCATACATACAGATTTAATAAGTTCGTTATGAGAGAGTGATGCCAAGACGTAAAGCGGACGGCTCCAGTACTAAACTGGAGCTCTGAACCAAGTCGTAACTTCGTGGGCCAGCCGTGCAAAGTCCACGCTGCAGATTAAGCGTTCTGTCGGATCTTCGCGAGAAAAAGTCGTTCCACTCTTCCTGAAAATAGAAATATTATCTCGGGCCGGATTTTCATAATGCGCGTACGCAGAGAAAATGCAGACGTCTATTGCAGGAGTCTTGTTTTTGCTTGCTTTATACACGAATTTAAAGAAATAAGTGTCATAAAAACCTGGACTTTAAAGAGGTACTATATTAATGCATAAAATCTGCCGAGTACCTTCCGAATTAAATTCTCCTGGGAGGGAAGAGGAAAAATTTATTTTTCTGCCGAGGCCACGTAAATAATGTACTTTTGGAAACTCGGGTCTCAGATTAAAAAAAATAAACACGACCAAAATAAATGCATTTTAATAATATATTTCAAAGCCAAAGGGTATAAAATTTTAATAATAATTCAATTTATGTGATTCTTAGAACGTTGTGAGATTTTTACTTTAAATTAACTGATCTTTAAAGTAGAGTTTCAATATACAGCGTCAGCATCCGTGCAAATATTGAAAAAGTAACGAATTACTGCTAAGAAGCTTTGTTAATGAGAACACAAGATATCCTTCCATTTGTCATATCCTTGTTTGTGAAACGAAAAACTTCACCGTTTCATTCATCTCCATTCAAGCACAACACTTAATTAAATATTTCTTAATAATGAAGAAAGTATAAGCACGTTACAGTCTTCTCTTAATGAAAAATCTGAAAGACGACATTTTTTTTAAATACATGCACCTCGATGGATGACCGACATGGATGACCGACCGACTAGCTTAATAGCCCCTCAACCTCCAGAAACAGGGTTTGATTCTCGATGAGGTGCGTGAAATGTCGAAGGGCAGAAAATCTATTGCAACCATGTTGTACTTGCAAGAATTTTGGGTTAACTCTCGGAAAATTGAAAATCTCTGACGATTCTCATCCTAATCACACCGCACATTCGCTTACCACGAAATTCCTAGAAACGGATAAATAGCACTGAGATCGTGTCTGTGTCGTTCTCTGGCAGTAAACACGGGAGTCAAAATTTAGCGGCAAAACTAAAGGATAACGAAAAGAAAATTCCCAGAAAATTCTATCGATGTCGAGATCGACCAACCAGTTAATCTCCAAGTGCCAGGGCATTACAAATAAACCAACAAACAATTCGTTGAAGCGCGAGTTGTCAGCGCCAACGTGGTCGCGTAGCACTTTACGTCGCCGCCAGCGAACGCGCAGCAAGTGCCAGATCCCGCGCCGTCAGCCGGGTGCTGAAGCTTTGCTCGGGCGTCATTGACATCATCGCATCGGCGCGCCCTCTGCCGGGCAATTATGCGAGCCAATCAGTGCGGCCGCCGATAAAGCAGAGGCACGCTTTATCGGCTATAACCGTGACGCGGTTAAGTGGCGGGCCCAGCCATAACCGGCGCGCGCGCTCTCGCGTATTCCGCAATTCGGAAAGAGGGGCGGCAGGAGGAGGAATGGAGGAGGGGCAGGGAGGGGGTGTGGATGGACGGGTCGACCAGAGTGGCGTGTCTCTGTGGCCGACCGTTGTCGCATGTCCAACGCTCGCGTTGCGACCTACAAGGTCGACTGAACTCTCACTAGAGAGATTGCTGGTCGGTCGTTAGTTAAACCCGTACAATTCCAGGGAAGAGAAGCACTTTGTAAATCGTATTCACCTTGGAATCGATTATATCAATTCGTTTGTTCAACTAAATTGCAGGCTAAAATATAATATTTTTATGTAAATATTTATGTACACAAATATAGTGTTTGCTTTAGATTTCTTAAATTCAATTTCAGGTTATTAGACATTCCATTTTTTTAACCAAAAGATGTGGTGAAGTTTCGTGGGTCTTAATACTTTCTATAACAATATTTAACTGTTTTATTTGGATTACTTGTACTAATATATTTGTATAACTTATTTTAAAAAGTATTCCAGTTATATAAGGTAGAATAAAATTGTTTAATACTGGCTAATTTTGATCGCAAGTATTTTTTGTTCATATTTCACTTTCAAGTTTTTTTTAAAACATTGAGCGGAAAATGTCATTATTTTCTTGGTGATCATCAACCATTTGTGCCTTTGTGCAGTGTTCATGCTATCAATAAACAGTGGGTCTACAAAAGTGTGTGTTGCTGAACACAACAGTTACAGTTTGATGGAACGATTAACTGAGAGACCAATTACGAAGAAATAACTACCAACACCTGGAACCTTATGATCTGTTAATTAACATATAAAAAGAATCTCTAAAGCAGAGTTCGTAAGCAATCGAGATATTTTACTCAGTAATTGTCAACATAGTTTCTAAATAAATCATGTATTGTAGAATTGCAGTTTTGTAGAAATGAAAATCCAACAGTAACAAATAACAATTAAATGAAACAACTTTATACAATGGATATTACAAATAAACACAGAATTAATTAAGTGAATACAAAACACAAAATTAACCTACGACAAAATATTCCAGAATTAATAGAAAAAGTATTAGCTTTTTCTACATCGTAAGAGAAAATAACACAATATACTTATCTCGCTATCGAGTTCACAAGGTTGCCGTTTCGTTTGCATGTTACAGAGTTCGTTAAATGCCCTCTATTACGGACATAAAGTTTATTTTTCGCTCAGCAATCCACTTTCTGGGACTTAATGGAAAGCGCCGTCAAACGACAAAAATTCAATTTTAAGATTTAGAAATTCACTTCAGTTATTCATAAGACAGCTCATTAAACACGAAAGTTTAACAATTTTAGTAAGTTACGAATAGAGAGATGTTAATTTTTGACGAAGTTCTGTCACTTTAATCCACTCCCAACACCATTTTCATCCCATTCCTCTCTTTAATTTAGTGGAATCGTAATAGTATTTGTTCAGAACTTATGAGTGCATAGAAACATTGACAAAGTTTATGAAGCCATTTTCTGCGCAAATTTTACGTAAATATTGAAACATGGTCTATTGCATACATTTCATAATTTCTTACTCCTAGAGTCGTTACCATGTCTAATCATAAGATAATTTCATTTCTAAAAAGAGACTGAGAAAAATGTACAAGGGTAGAAAAATGTAATATTTAATGTGAAAAAGTCAAGTTGCATAATAAATTCCTTGGGAAGAGCAACAAGTAGCAACGAGTTACTTTACTTCTATGAAGCAGCACTTGTACTTGTTGCTCGTTCCATGGAGCTCGACAAGAAGCTGGTCTTGGGGCAAAACAACTCTAGGAGCAAACTTCACTTCAACAGTTACAGAGCGTCAACTATCTTCCCGATTATTTGTGATGCGCCTCGGAGATTCGAACCCCCAACCCCATGCCCTACCGCCCCTGGCCTCCCGCGCCCGCTTCTCTGAGCCCTACGCCGGCGCGGGGTCCGTGGAGCGGTTCCCGTCCCTTATGCCCTTATACCCTAATGCCCCCAGGAACAAGTTTGGAACCCCCCTTGGTCGTCATGTTCTCATGACAGAAGAATGTAACCGCCATGTGGGTTCCGAAACGGACATTTCTTCCTCCACTCTTCCCATTGCCCTTTTCGCCGCTGCTGTTGCTACCACTGTGTTTAAAATGTTTCAAAAAACAAAAATAAAATATTTTTCTATTCAACAGTGACCAATAAAGTAGAACCTCCGGTCTCGTTTCACATGATCTGTATACTTTTGAAACAAAAATGTTTGTAATGTTTTTCTAACCTGCAGTTGAATATCATCCCATCTGTCGTAATGTGCCGGAAGAGACTTGTCGTTGCCTGACCTTGACCATTGACCCCAGCTTGCCCCACGCCCGCGCTGTCGTTCCCTCCTTCTCCGCCGTCCCGCGTTCTCGTCTCCTACGAACTGTTTTGTATATACGTGCGTTATTGTATGAACATATCTGTGTTTTTCAAATCTCTCTGTTTATACTCCAAATGTGTATAGTTAGGCGAGTAATTCTAGGCCTAAATGTTTTGTACGCGCGGGCCTATGTAGTTATGTTTGTATAAACTTGCCCTGTACATCGACGTGTAAATTTGCAGAATTTGTGTATAAATGCAGTTCCCGAATACATACAGAATACTTCTCTATGCCACTGTGCTCGAGAGATTTATTTCTTATTCCTGAAAAATGTATCCAATTCCTTTTGTCCTTTATTATAGCAATAAGGAAGGAGTAGAGCAAACCAATCGCCTACTCTAAAGTATCTGTAGTTTAAATTTCGAAAACGTAATATATTGCAGGAATGGAATGAAACCTCGTAATGAACATATGAGTACTATATTGGTCGTATATTGATGGTAGAGTGTTTTAAATAGTGATGAATTTATTTCAATATATTATTTTTATTTAATGAAAGTTCTTTATTTTTTTATACTCCCATTGTATAATTCTATCATTTAAGGGGTGCAACCCGTTGCATAGTGATGATACTCATTACGATATAGATTTCATTATGATATAGGTTCTTGACCAATCTCAGAGAAGTTTACAAACCAAGTATTGACACGTCAGTAATTATTGAGAATCGTTCTAGTAAATGTTTCGTTCGATTGTGAACATTAGAACTGCATTTAATATTATTTAGCGTTTGTCAGTTTCAATTTCTTTTATTATTAGTATTTTTACGTGGAATATTATTTAAAATAAACTGAATCGTAATTTCACTTTGATCCTATTTGACTAGGACAGTGGTAGTGGTAGAGGGAACATTTGGCTGACGTTAAGATCAAAACGCAAGTCATTTTGTGTTGTATGTTTCTGCCATGTGATTGTTCTTAAAAACCGGCTCATTCTTTAATTTAAAATATCTAGTGAATCAGAGGTTGAATTGACACCCCAAGAAGAAGAGAAAAGGCGAAAATGGTAACATCGGAATTATTGCAGTAACGTTTGTACTCTCTCGCAGGCGGACTGCTAAACCAAAGCTATCTGCGGCAGGTAGGGTAGCTACCCGCTAGGTGGCCTAGGCTGAATCCTGAATGTCAACTGCCACGAAACGATCTCATCTAAAAGTTTAACTTACGAAAGTTAGCAGAGTAGAAAAAGTACCGTATGAAACTCGATGTAATGGGTATTAATACACTCGTGTGAAGTTAACGATTCTCACTCATACCTCGCTCGTATCGTAATATCACACTCGTGTATCCCATCATCGTCGTTTCATAATGTACTAATCGTGTACTAGTGTTCATTAAAATATTATAATAAGAGTAAAGATAGAAAATGATAAATTCATTAACAACAATTATTTATGTGTGTCAAGAATATATTTCTGCTATCTAATTGAATTCAAACGTGATTTAACAGATTATTATTAAGTTCGACAACAAAACCAAAGACAAAAAAGTTTCAGTTTGAATTAAAGTAAATGTATCCTTTTATAATAAACTGTGTAAAAAGTATTCACTTAACATACCTTATGAAATAATCAATAAGATGATGTGACGAATGCAGAAACACCGGTGTATCTTCCGATAAAACATTGCAGTTGAAAAAAGGTAAGTAATACTTTAGAAATTTTATTAATATAGTAAATTTTTATAAACGACCAAAATTAACAAAACATAAACAAAATTCAAAAGTATAAGCAGGAATATAAACAAAGAGGGGAATTGATATGACCTAAAATGAAGAAAAAGATTGGGTTGATAAATTAATAAAAATATATGTGTAACTTATATACAACAAAACATGCTACTCACGAACAAAATACATGGTATTCTCTCAGAACGTTCGTAAATATTCTAAGATTTTAAATGGAGAACAGTTCAGACTATACAATAGTTCTTGGTGTGTATGCTGACTTCGCGTTCCATAATTTCTTAATGAAATTAAATAGGAAATTAAATAATGGGCTTAGAACAAAAAACATATTAATCAGAAAAGAAATCCCCCTTGTCGTTCGTTGGACTAGATGATGCACGTTCTTGTCAAAGTGTTGCGTAGTTCGTCCCATGAAGTCTAAAGGCCGCGCGAACGACCAACATTTCGCTAGCGCTCACTCCCATCTGCCGCCCGCTATCAGGTTACGAGGCTATCGGCTGGTCGTAACGGCAACAGGCAAGAAGCGGGAGGTGGAAGAGGGAGGGGGGCACGGCGGCTACAAAACAGTAGGAGGTGGCTTCGACAGTGTATTCACTCTCAAATGAATAAGGCATTTGCACCTACTGTTACAAGAGATCATCGGGTTTTAATTTTTACTCATAATTTTGGTTTGTTATTGAATGTAATGAGAATATTTAAGAAATATTTCGTATTATTTTTCTGATAAATATAAATCCATGCAAAATCTTCCCCGATTTCGTCGGTTGTTTGCATTTGTCCCAAGAAAGTGAATTTGAATAACTTCACTATTGACTTTACCATGTTTCAGAGTACAGTGTAAACAAGTCTGCACTGTTCTCATAATTTTGCTGTAAACACTTCCATAATATGTTTACAGAGTGGTATGTATATATATATATATATATATATATATATATATATATATATATATAACATAAATTAGGACTGCGTGAAAATTTTCATTGAGAAATATGCGGGCGTTTTGAGAAAATGTCGATTGAGCTTTACTGAAAATGCGCAATTTTGAACTCATTTTCGGAGAAAACTTATACGTTTAGAGAAACATAACGAAAATCATTTGAAGCACTTGTTCTCACATCATGGACTCGCCCATAATGTGGATATTGTACGACGGGAGAGATATTTAAAAAAATGTATTTGTGTAATTTTTGGATAATATTTTAAAATATTTGAATGATATTTATTAAAGAATTAATTACGAAAATCACATTTCCCTCAAAGAAAAATATCTTCAATAATGTAATTGTACGAATGGGTACAAAAATTTTTAAACTTTTTCAATTTTTAAAAATACACGGTTAACGGTAAAAATCGGATAATGACATCTTTATTAGTGTATTTCATTCTATTCTTACACGAAATTTAAAAATAGATCCAAAATCGATTTTTCGCAGCATTACATAATTTTCACTATACAATGTATATTACTCCGCATATACGTATGTATACGAGAAAGCAAAAATTGTTGGCGTAATATAAAACGAAAATAAAACGATAACCATAATGAGCACACACTTTTGGATGTGATAGAATTTCTCTAAATATTGTAATTGTTTCGAATAAATTTAGTAAAATTGTTACCTGGCGTGTGTTAGAGTTATAAATCTAAACTTCTTGGTGAATTGTTTCTCATCAAACCCTTTTATTAAGCTAAAATATCCAAGGGTGTTTCTATATATTTCTCGTCTTAATTTTAGTTATATAACATTTAGCATTACAAGCCTCTAAACAAGGCATGTCAAGGTCTAGAGCCAGGTAACTTGTTCACTAGAGTTCGCGGGCACTGAGTCCTCAGCAACTGGCGTGAGGTCACTCAAACATATTCCTACTACTTGGAAAAAATGTTTATAAAAGGCAGAATTTTAAAAGAAAATAAACATGAAATGGTAATAGTAAGGGAGAGTTAACTGGATCAGTTAGGTTAAGTGGTCCATGGTTTTAAATGTTGGTGGGAAGTGATTCCTGCTTTTTTCACTGAATGGCATTCGAAGAATGACAGGGCTCAGAATTTAAGCCACTTCCATAAGTGGCAGGCCTTCATTGTTGAGTACAGTAAGAATTTTTTTTCAGAAAAGTCACTCACTTGCTTTGCAATTGTATTGCAACTTAACAACCGCTATCGCTAGATAAATAGTATTTTTGCACGTGTTTTGTTTTTAATAATACGTAACGGCTTGTATGTTTTCGAGCATATAAAGAAAATATATGCTATAAGTGAACCGCCGGGACGTTATAAGCGGACCGGTGCGAAAGTAGTATTTGCATATTTGCAATTAAGAGTGACATCAGTTGATGCCCTAAGCTATCTCTCCCGGACCAACCAAAATGCTTTTGTTTCAACATTATATATTGTTACAAAGTTTCCATGCCAGCTGGAGGATGGCAGATCAATATTTAAAGACATGATTTATTTTAATGAGAATTTGGGTGAGTACAATCTTCGCTAAGCATTTTCTCTATTTATGTGTAGAAAAAGGTTATGGCAATGCATAGAAGAATTGTGTTTCATTAAAACGTCAATGTTATTTTCACAATTTATTTCAATTTCCGGTTCACTTAACCTTACCAGTTATGTTAACTGATCCTATTCCAAATGTATAAAACATTCCGTATTTGACAACTGTAAGAACAATGATGGTGTTTGTTCCCACAATACAAGGAGAAAGTCTCACTGGATATCATACGAAATTTCACGTGTATAGGTCAAGTAAATAACATTTTAAAGCAAATTTTAAAAAAAGTGGACCAGTTAACCTAACTCTCCCCTAGTAAATAATTCAAACAATACAAATTTAGGTTGTTTGGTAGAATAAGTCAGGAAAACCCAGGAAATCAGGGAAATGAGACCACAGTCATGGGAAGTTGCTCGTGCCCGTAGGAGCGCCGGGAGGAGCCTATTTTTATTAACTTTTTGTTTGTATGTCTAACTCAGGGTAAATGGTAGCAACCTATTTACTACATGTTAAATGTTTCTGAAACTAACCGACACGATATTTGAGCCATGTTGGCTATTTTACCACACAATTGATAATTACTAAACGATTTTTAGATCATATCTAGATCTTTCAAGGGAGCACAGTGTCCAATTATACTACCTTTCAATCTTACAGAAAGTGTACGCTGCAAAACGAACATAATTTGAAGTGAAGTAAATTTCATAAGATATCGAAACGTCGTATGAAAATATTAGATATAAACTGGCGTACCCCTGCCAGAACTCTCACATGTTACACCCCACTCTGTTCCCAAGTTTTCCATTTCTCAATTAAGAGGGAAAGATGTTAACCAGGTGTATTTGTTTAAAAATTCTATAAAACTAAAATAAAAAACAATAAATTAATATTTGAAACACGTTTTCAATAAATATTTTTTCAGTATTATAGGGAGATTTCTTGGAAGAATTCACAACACTTCCTTAAAAAATTTGAAGAAATTATATAATCTTCCTTGACAGTTAGCTTTTCGCTTTCCTAGATAGTCACAACAAATTTTAGAATTGCTTTTTACTTTGGAGAAAGCTACGTAAAGTTGTCCGTGCAAAAAAAAAAAAAAGAAAAATACAGCATCGGGCAAGTACAATCCTACTGTTAGCAATATTATTTAACATTATTGCCGATCAGAGAAGTACACCCGTGCAATTCAATCACGTAGGATATGATATAATTCGTTTATGTCACATACAATTACAGATTCTGTAGATCTCTGTACAGCTGTACAGGTGGGGTAGTACAGTAGTAATATAGATAGAATTGAGTAGTATCGATAAGCGCCTTAAAAACTAATAAGCTCGATAAGTTTTTAATTTTTTAAGGCTCTAGAACGCATTATTTAGAAGTTATTTAACGTTATAGATTAAAAAATGTGGAGCGTGATGCGGGTTGCATTTGATATAAATATTTAGATGGGCTATTTTCAACAAATCCTTCATATTTTTAAAGTCACAGTGTAATTCGTCGCGTCTCCATAAAATTTCATTTATTTAAAGATCTCATTTATAAACATTGGTTGCGTCAGAGAGCCGTAAAAGGTATCTATACGACTGAAATAATATAAAAGACGTTAAATGTACTGTAAGGGTGAATATTTTAAAATAATAAAAGTAGCCGCGTCCGATCTGGCCGTGTCATAACAAAAGTTTAGAAACCGAGTCACAAGAAAAGTTTAGAAACCGAGTCATCCGATCTGGCCGAGTCATAACAAAAGTTTAGAAACCGACGCTCTACTGTAATACTTTTTTAATGTAATTTTCCATCCACACAGAAACTTGAACCGGGAGCGGTAGCTCAGTGCATAAGCTGTTATCACTGCTGCGCCTCTGATCCGGAGGTCCAAAGTTCGAGTCCTGACAGCGGCAGGATTTTCGACACTAGCTCTTCAGCTAGGTTGAATTCAGTCACTGTCTGGAGGAGAATTCTAGCGGCCGGCTGCTCTGATCGGTAGTTTTCCGTGGTTTCTCCGATCAACACCAGGCGAATGCCGGAACAGTACCCTACCAAAACGGGCCACGGACCCCACGCGGTCTTTCCTTCCTCTTCCTTGCCCTCTCCTCTCCCCTTACACACACACACTTACACTAACGTGCACTACACTACCACATATTCCGGGAGACCGGTCGGGAGCTTAGAACTTGTCCCGGCTGGGGCGGTGCCCCGCTGGTGGGAGAGTCGTGGTTAGGGGGAAACCCCATTAGCCTGCGGTAGGTCGGCGCCGGATCTCGCCATCCTGCGAAGGAAGATCACCGCCATCTCCCGAGATCAAACATGCACTACACTTACGGGACTTATGCTCAAAGCAGTTGCCGCGCCCGGAAACACGAAAAAAATCAATCAATCAGACACTTGAAGTTGTTGGAATCCGCAAGAGTGTGTTATTTGTAATGATTACTAGCTCACTATTACAGTAGTCGGTTAGGACGAAGGTAATTCTCGCTCTGCGAAAACTCTCCTCTTGGAGCAGTTCTGTCGCACGACAGTGCTGCCTTCCAAATTTCTTCCACTGTTGGGGAGCGCAAGGTGCACTAGGCTCGAAGCCACCCAGGTCCAGATTGATTGATTTGTGATTTCGGGAGTGCCAACTGCTAAGGTCATTAGTCCCAAAAGTGTAGGGCATTGTTGAATGCGGGAGGTGGCGGTGATCAGCACTGGCTGGCGAGATCCGGCGCGACCCTCCTCAGCTACCGGGAATTATTCTCAACCAGGTATCTCTCACAAGCGCCGCACGGCTCCAGCCGGGTCATACTCGAAGCTTCTGACTTGTCTCTCAGCATGTGTGGTAGTGTAATGTAGGTACCTCTAAGTATGTGTAAGTAAGGGATGATGAAAGGACAAGGAAGAGAAAGCGCACGGTTCGTGGCCTGTTTGTTACGGTTCTGCTCCGGTATTCGCCTGGTGTTGATCGAAGAAAATATGAAAAACTACCGATCAGAGCCGCCAGTCAGCGGCTGGGATCGACCTAGCTAAGTACCTAGTGTCAAAAATTTTGCCACCGTCGGGACTCGAACCCTAGGCACTGCTGTCGATACCCTAAGCCACCATTGCCGGTCCCAGGCCCACTTGTCGACCCATTAGGGAGAGGACGCGAGACCTTCCAACACCGCAATTCCACACCACCTGCAGCCCATGACCTTCCTCGTCCCCCTTCCCGGCATTAAAAGCACGCGTGCGCATACGCACGCTTCCGCACGCCGCCACACGTGTAGCGGCGCTCACGCCCGCCGCTCTCAGGAAAGGTCACGCACGCGCTACGGACCCCGCCGCCCCCGCCGCCCCCGCCGTCCCGGCGGCCCCAACGCCCCGTCGCCCCGTCGCCCCGTCACCCCGTCGCCCCGTCGCCCCCGCCGCCCCCGCCGCCCCCGCCGTCCCCGCCGCCCCCGCCGCCCCGCCGCCCCCGCCGCCCCCGCCGCCCCGCCGCCCCGCCGCCCCCGCCGCCCCGCCGCCCCCCGCCGCCCCCGCCGCCCCCGCCCCCCGCCGCCCCCGCCGCCCCGCCGCCCCCGCCGCCCCGCCGCCCCGCCGCCCCCGCCGCCCCGCCGCCCCCGCCGCCCCGCCGCCCCGCCGCCCCCGCCGCCCCCGCCGCCCGCCGCCCCGCCGCCCCGCCGCCCCGCCGCCCCCGCCGCCCCGCCGCCCCCGCCGCCCCGCCGCCCCCGCCACCCCGCCGCCCCCGCCGCCCCCGCCGCCCCGCCCCGCCCCCGCCGCCCCGCCGCCCCGCCGCCCCGCCGCCCCCGCCGCCCCCGCCGCCCCGCCGCCCCGCCGCCCCCGCCGCCCCCGCCGCCCCCGCCGCCCCCGCCGCCCCCGCCGCCCCCGCCGCCCCCGCCGCCCCCGCCGCCCCGCCGCCCCCGCCCCTGCTTTTGGGCGGCGATTGCAACGGCAATAAAAAAGGGTGCACGTGCAGAGGGAGGTGCGGGCAGGTGCAGGCCCCATTACAATATTCGACGGGGCCGTTTCCCGACCGTTACGTTCGTAGAAGAGCTTTCAAAAGATGCGTCGCAACTGCTACGAATGTTTTCGATAGGTTTTTGAGAGCCAGTTTCAGGCGTAAACGGTGATATTTATTGCTCAAAAGACACCTATACAGGAGATTAAAGAAAATTACATCGTCATTACAATTGACACATAATCTGAACCATTCCTCAACACTCACTTCTTCTAATATTTGGGAAAGGGTATAACAAAAGTATACAGCTAAGTATGTCTAGGATGTGTGAGAAGATAGTTCTATTTTGATATTTGTGCCCCAATTGTAGTGAAGGATATAAAAATGAGCACAGTTACACGGTTAAATTTTTATTTTACCGGAAGCGTCTTCTTTTTCATACAAGAACCTCCTTATTGTTAGACTTGTTGGTGTTGGACACGAGAAGATTAAATAAATAACTTAAAATATTTGAAGACTCTCCGTATCCAAGAAGTGAAAGTTATCTCAATTAAACGACCACACTATTGAATTTTTACCTCACTATTCCACCTTCGAGGTTACACCATTAGTACTAATAAGCAAATGAGACTAGAATTTTTGCTTGGAATTTTCTGCTTTTATGAGTTTTGTATCATTTAAGAATAATCGATAGTTCATTCCGCGTAATAAAGACCAAATTGCAATGGCCATGCCACATTTGTACGGATAATTTAAATTTTTTCCCCTAAAAACGAGCTTCCGCGTAATTTATTTCAGAATAAAATATACATCAATTTGCATATTCCGTGTTACAAATCAGAACATTTCAAAAATTCGTGTTGCATTGACTTTTTAAGAATAAGGAGGTAATGATTTAATAAGTAATGAAGTAACACCATGTTCTGAATAAAGTAAATGTCTGCTAATATTAATGTTGATAAAATAAAACTTTTTTGGCATTCTCAATGGCAGTTACTACGTGTGAATAATGTAAAATATTCAGAGAGAAACTTAACATTTTCATTAGCTGATACATCATAAATTTAATAACCTTTTCCTATTGACATTTAATTTGACATTTTAATATTGCAACAAAACAGTTGTAGATCATTGTGCTATTCATATCTCAAAATTGTAGTGAAATTTTATTACATCCAAAGGACTTATATCAGTTATTGCTTTAATAAAAACGCATATTGTGTGAATTTTTGTGGTCCGTGAAGCTCTATGCTTCTGCAATATTAGCAAAGAAGAATGTCTACAATATAGGCGATAGAAGAGGACAAAGAGGTAAGTACTAACCTTGTAATAATTTTAAATACTACTGAAATATAAACACCTCATATCAGCTATAATATATTGCACATTATTCTGCGATATAAATAACATAAAATTTGAAATAACTTAAAATTGAATTCATCTAAATTCCTTTAAATTTTTGTGTGGAAATATCCCATTAAGTAATCATTTTAAGAGTAGTATAGAAGCATACCATACCGTCCAACGGAGAAAATGAATGAATAATAAAGCATTACAACATGTGTGTCAATCAATGGACGCCCAAAGATGATTGCATAATTCATTGAACGATACGCCTATGAAAATTCCTATTGAGTGTATTATGTAATACCTCTCTATTATTTTTATAATTCAATAAGACGTAAACAAAGGGAAAATTCGACGTAGAAATTCAACATATTACACTATATTCTTGACGAGGGGCGGTAAAAAAAGGAAACAAACTGAAAAGGGAACTAGAAGGATTGATGAGAGAAAACAGTCGAAATTGAAAAGACATATGACACAAAAAGAAAATAAGTTTGATACAGAAGAATGACTGTTCATTATGACGGCTTCAGGGATGATGGCAGGAATGGTGACCGGTGGGAATGGGGAGGAACGGAGTTAAGGGGCAGGGCCGGCGACGCAAATGCAGGCGTGAGAGGCGAGCGCGGGGTGGGACGAGGTGGGGCGGGGTGGAGCAGCAAGGGGCTAGGGCCGGGGATGCAGCACGAAGCGAGTGAGGGGCCGGGCGGGGAGTGCAGGACTGGGGACCAGGGACGGGGATGCAGAAGCAAGTTTGAAGTGAGGGCGGGTAGGGGCTAGGAGCCAGGGCCGAATGCAGAAGCAGACATGGGAAGGGAGGGCGCGGCAGGACTAGGATCAAGAACCCTGGATTCCGAAAGAGACGTGGGAGGGCGGAGGGGAGGGCATAGAGGCGGGGATGCAGAAGCAGATTGGGAGTGGAGGGCGGCGGGAAGGGACTAGGGGCCAGGGCCGGATGCAGAAGCAGACATGGGAGGGAAGGGCGCGGCAGGACGAGGATCAAAGGTCGGGGATTCAGGAGTAGGCGAGGGAGGGCGGGGGCCGGGCAAGGGTCTAGAGCTGGGGATGCAGAAGCAGGTTCTGAGTGGAGGGCGAGGAGAGGCCAGGGACGGGGATTGAGCAAGAGGCGTTGGAGGAGCGAAGCTGGGGGCGGGGCTGGGGTAGAGATCAGGGCCAGGGCCGGATGTAGAAGCGGTTGCGACGGACCGAGGTGGGGCTGGACTACGGTCCAGGCCGGGGCTGTCGCAGGAGGCATGGGAGTGGCGGGATTAGGGGGAGGGGCAGGTCTAGGGACCAGGGCCGGGACGCAGCAGGAGGCAGGGAGCGGTGTGGGCGGCGCGGTAAGGGGTGGGGCAGGGGGCTACACGACTGGGGATGCAGCAAGAAGCATGTGAGGGGCGCGGTAAGGGGGCGGGGCAGGACTAGGTATCAAGCCCAAGGATGCAGCAGAAGGCGTGTGAGGGGCGGGGTAAGGGGGCGGGGCAGGGTTAGGGACCAGGGCTGGGGCTGCAGCATGAGTCGTGTGAGGGGTGGGGTAAGAGGATGGGGCAGGGCTAGGATCCAGGACAGGGGATGCAGCAGGAGGCATGTGAGGGGCGGGGCAGGGCTAGGCACCAGGACCTGGGATGCAGCAGGAGGCATCGGAGGGGCGTTATAAAGGGGCGGGGCAAGGAGCCAGGGTCGCGGATGCAGCAGGAGGCATGGGAGGGACGAAGCGACGCGGAGCGGGGCGAGGGCGGCGTCTGCGGCGGAGCGGTCTTGGTAATGGCAGCGCCGCGCTGCGCCGGGGAGTTTTATTCGCGGCCAAGCGCCCGCCCTGGAGATCGGAGCAGCTGCGTGCGCTCCGCTCCATTTGCTGCAGTTCTTTTTCCGCCCGATGGCCCCGCCCCCCCCTCTCTCCGCCCCGCCCCGCCCAGCTCCGCCATGTCCCCTGCCTCGCTCCGCCCCGCCCCCCGCCTCGCTCCGCCACGCCCCGCCCCGCCCCCGCCTCGCTCCGCCCCGTCCCGCCCCGCCCCCGCCCGCCCCGGCCCGTCCCCGCCTCGCTTCGCCCCGCCCCGCCCCGCTCCCCGCCTCGCTCCGCCCCGCCCCGCGCCCACCCACGCTTAGACTTCTTGTTGCGCACTCCCTCGCTGCTCGCGGTGGCATCGGGCGTTACTTGCCGAACTTTCAACGTTTACTCTTTTCTTTCCCAGTCCGATTGTTTAGCTCTTTTTGTAGTGTCTTACAGCTCAAGTCCAATAGAATGGTAATTCGGGAATTAGGCATATATAACACGCACGTTACTTTACAACGCATAGCCACATGACATTAAACAATTAAAGTCGGTACACAAATTTAAGTTAAAACTAAAATCTTTTCCGCTGCATAACTGTTTCTATACAATTAGAGACTATACTGATCAACAAAAAGAAAAATAATGTTTATTTTAACAAATCAATGATATATAATGGATTCGTTTACATTTGTATTGTATAACTTCTTTTAAAAAAGACTTAATATGCCTGTAATAAGTAATGTACGGGTCAATGACCCACATGTTCAGCTTATGGGTCAATGACCCACATGTGGATCAGGTTTTTTGTTCAGTTTCCCTGATCCATTGAGCAAATGCTGAGATGATTGTTTTGCTTCTGGACTTAAATGTAGCTTCACTATGCGCACGTTTTATTGAAGCCTCCTTTTGCTTGTAGTGGTAGCAGTAGAGCCGAGAGTGAGTTACTATGTTGTCAACAATGCAGAAAAATCAAATCTGCAGTTCGTTTATCGTTGCAAATAGTTCTTTTATAACTCGCGAACTAAAATGTCTGGTTTTTCAAATGTTGATAATCACACGCTTTTCTGAATATTATTATTATTATTATTATTATTATTATTATTATTGTTGTTGTTGTTGTTGTTGTTTTAACTTTCAACTATTTATCGTTAAAATGTTAGGATGGGATTGTGGTACTAAAGAAAACGTGCGCAAATATTTTTCTCCTCCATACGTCATATACAGTTTTTACTAAGTTTTTTACCAAATAAATCAAATCAAATATCGCACAGTTTGGATAAAGCTGTAAGAACGAAGGTGAACGGATCATTTTGGTCATCATCCAGCTACTGTTGGCACTGGCCACACGGTGATTATTAAAGTAAAATTATCCTAAAGTTGAATCCGAAGAAAGTGGTCTTATGAGTTCTTGAGAAGTACAATATTTGGGAAATTAAGTGATGCACACTCACAATTGTTTTATATAAATCGGGAAGGCGAAACGCCAGATTTTCGTCAACTCTTACTCGCAAATTCTTAGCAATGCGTCAAGTCAGGCTATGTTAGATGGTATCGTGTAAACAGTAATTTACAACTGACCCAGTGAATCTCGCAGTCTGAATGAGACGAGTCTGTCTGGATGAGATAGCGCTGCTCCGATGAACTTTATACTTACTTTGTAAATTTAATGCAAGCATAAATGTTTTGTCTAGCTTACAAAATAAATTAAAGGCAACACTAAACCCATTTTATTTTGTTATGAAAGCTTTTCAACCCTAAATTGCATGTATCGTTCTGGAAACCTTAGAAGAAGTGCAAGCCGGGATAAGATAGGCTCTTGTGCCTTCCCCAACCTAAAATGAAAAGTGAGCCGAAAGAAGAGAAACATGAGCTATGATACAAGGGTTTGATCGGAAATACAACAGACGTGTAAACTTGCGAAAATGTAAAGCGGGGATAGCAGAAGTGTATGAGAAGTGCTCATGGACCTGTGTAAATCCACACTGCATGGTCACCGCTAGCGATTCTTGTAATCCCACGCAATTCTCCTCCATCTTGTTACTACACGGTATGCACCAGTACTGTTCGTACACCTGATATCTTTTTCGATAAATACTAATTTTCCTTCCTCGGTATTGATCTACTTAAAAAAATTTAGGGAAGCTTCCTAAATGTTTAAGAAAGACACTACGTGCCCAAAAATGCTATTATTTTGTGCAGTATTAGGCATAGAAAATGTAAAAGCAAAAGGTTCCTCAAATTGATGCACCAATTCTATTCGTACGATTGAGTTACACAATACAAACTTTAGTACAAAGGGTGAATTTTGAAACAAACTTTGCGTTAGTGAAGGTTTGTGCAAAACTGATACCAATTGGCCTTGAGTGCTACACGCTGGTTTCATCCCCTATTGTATGGGTAAGCTGAAAGAACTCGGTACTTGTTTGAAAGAAGTAATCGTTAATCTAACCCTCAAAGATAATTCATTAAGAAATATAGAACAAATGGTAAATAAAACGCATTCAATGGTGCAATATGCTTTTAACAAATTTAAATTAAACGTTTCCACAAAGAATTTGCTTCGAAGAAGTAAGAGGAAAGTTTGGACGCGAGGGAAGAGCGCCTTGTGTGTGTGTGGGTGTGTGTGCGTGTGTGTGTGCTGTAAGGGAAATCAAAGCAAAGCCTAAATTAAATGTACCAAACATGCGCATTTTGATGAAAATTGCCACATATAAAGAAGCGAGTCCCTCGGCCGGATACTCTACAGCCGTGGAAGAATTCTCAGGGAGAGGCCGTTTGTAAGTAAGAATATTCATGCTCTGAGACTCAGATTTGCAAAAGACTATGTTAATAAACACCAGGAATTCTGTTCTTTGGTCTGACGAAACAAAAATTAATCTTTTCGATTTTGATGGTGTCCTTAACGAATGGATAAAGGTCAACACAGATAATAACGTGTCTAATACCCTGCCTATAGTAAAACAAGGAGGCTGATCAATCACAGTTTGGGACGGTATGTTATTGAACGGTATTATGTATCAGTTTATAAGCATATTTTGAAAATAAATATCAAACAAAGTGCATGTAAATTAGAAACAGCATACATTTATTTTGTATCTTTCAGAACAATAACGACAGCCAACGTACGGTAACACAAGGAATGGCTAATTGGGAACCTAACCAAACAGTTGCATACTCCTCCACAATAATCTGGTTTTAATCCAGTCGATCAAATGGGGGCCTCATTGAAAGTCAAAACAAGAAAATACAATATTTCGTCGAAAAACGAAGCAAAGAAAATTAGTTTGGCAGAGTGGGAAAAAATTAGTTCGGAAGTTTGCTAGACCCTTGTTAATTCAATGCAGCGAAGATGCAAAGCAGTTATCAAGGCTAAATGATATTCAAATAAATGTTAGAACTTTGTATAATTAATTTTTTTATTTTCAATGTTTTCACAAGTGTTTTGTTATTTCTGATTTGTGTTCGAACAGAAATGGTTCGGAGAAATGTGACATATTTTTGTTTATTGTCAAGTATTTTTGTTTTGTCCAATTCTCACGTTTTCGTTGAGTGTATATACTCGTAAATATACAAAAATGCATAACCATTGAGAATTATATCAATATTTATTCTAACTAAATTTTTTGTATCATTACATTTCCAAAATGTAACTGTACGAACAAAACTGGTACATATAGTAATGGTAGGAAATGGTGTGGCGTTAACGACATTTGCATCATGTAAATGAAATTGAGGCGTTGTTTTGTCGTACATATTTATTTTAGCATAAGGCTTTTTCGGCCGCATTGCGGCCATCTTCAGTTCTAAAAATAATAATAATAATAATAATAATAATAATAATAATAATAATAATAAATATAATGGAAATATACTTAATTCAAATATAGGATATTATTATGAATCAAATTATAATTTAAGTGAAATAGAAAATTGGAATATATATAAACATAATTTTGAATAGAGAGTACTAATAAAAGATGTACTATTCTAAAGTGAAGAAAATTAAATGAAATACAAATAATGTAGGCAAATATATAAGTGAATAAATAAATGTAAATAAATTGAGATGAGCAAACTGACATTCCTACAGGTATTCTGAAGCGCCTGGGAGCTTCGGTCCAAACAAGACAGCGAGGGTGAAGGACATTGCCCGCTATTTAAAAGACAGCTCTCAATGGAGAGGGGAGAGACCGCAGGGTTTTTCTGAGAAATGGCCATTAGGGGAAGGCCCAGCCGGATAATGGAAAAGAGGCGCGCAGATGGGTTAATGTGCGTGGGAAGCAACGAGTTTCAAGAGGGGTGAGAGGGAGGGAATTTGTTCATTCAGAATAGTGCGTTGGGGATTGTTTAATAAATTATTGATGTGAATGGCTTCTAATTAAAGTCTGTGAGTGTATCTGATTTCAATTTCCAAAATTTTGACGTCACTGTCTGGATTAAAAGAGTATTCTTGTTGTAAGATATGTCTGGCAAAGTGTGATTGTGTTGTTTCGTGTGCAAGAGCAAAGAATCAAAGAACACATACATGCTCTTGCACACATACATGCTTCGAAGTTCGCGAGGAATGGGCGAATATGGATTGATGGATTGACGTAATTCGATACGCCGTGATTTTCTCTGACGTCACAACAGGACCACTTTTAAATTAACTTCGGAAAAGTTAAACTTCCTTTTTCCCTCAGAAGCCTTCCATGTGCAGTGAATAAATATTCCCAGAATTTTCATCTTCGGATGTAATATAGTGTTATCTTTATACGCTCGCAATCTCCCGGGACGGTTCCTATGTAAAACACTCCCTTTTAAGCATGAATGCATGAAGTTGCGACATAGGAACTCTTAGGAAAGTAATCTTAGTTCGTATAGAAACTTTGCATTAAGAGTTTGCTTTTCGGAAATGTGTGCAGAAATAATAAAGGCTTTCATAGGTCTCTGGCATGTAACTTCAAGGGAAAGTTCAAAAACTATAATCATATATTTATTAAATATTTTCGGTATACAAGTATCTATTTATTTTTAATGAATGCATAAAATTTCAAGTCACAACCTTGTTACAAAAGATTTTCGTACACGTGCGTAAATATTAACAAATTCATCACTCAAGTTTTCCCCATGAGTTTATTAATCATTTACTAATTTACTGGACATATTTTTGTGAATTGAACCCTTTCAGTGCTGGAAACAGTTTTGGTGTCTTTTCACACAAAAATAATCAAGCTAATGTAAATTCTTCAGTATTAAAACGTAATGCAATTTACATAATAGTTCTCTTTAGTATTTTAATAGAAAACTAAGAATATGTTTTTTTCTGAAATGTCTGCTATTTTATGACTGATTTTAATCACTTCCAAATTGTTTTCCCTACAAAGAAACTCATTTTCCCTTTTATGTTTCTATAATCAAGGTCAATATCAGGAATACACGTACGGCCAGGATAAGGTTACTGTACAAAATATTACTGTAAGCATTTCCTCATTGTGAACCTTCAAGAGCGACGTTTGAAAGAAATATAAGAGTGGAAATAAGTTGTTAAAGAATTTCTAAAAGTAACTTTGAACCAGAAAAATAGTGAACAATGTAACATATTTATGAAACGTCTTTGCTTTATGTTGCCTTGTAATAATTGATGGTTTCCAAAGGAATTACAAGACCTGCAAAATAAATGTGAATCAAGGAAGGAAAAATTAAAGTTAGATACGTTCTTCCCGATACAATTTGAATATTAAAGAATAATATTTTATATTTCAGATACCAATTAATGTAAACGTACGCCCAAGAGTACGCGATACGCATGTAGAGAGTACGTGAGTTAATTCCTTGGAAATAATGAGAAAGATTATTACCAGAAATATAAATTAACTCTGTGTTTTTAATTTTGCAAAAAGGTTGAATCATTGATTGCAGCCGCCTCGTAAATCGGACACTTGGTCACGAAACAATTTTAAAAGTCCCAACATGTCATGCGGTGTTAGTTACTCTAAACGTTGAGTAACCGCCAGTTGAGTCTGTTATTATATTTGTGGCCTGCGCCCCAGAGCCAAAACCAGTTGCCTGCAAACGTATGCCGATTATTAAGGTGCAGGTAGCCTTTAAGCCTTTAAGATAGCATACTTCCCCACTGTGTCTTAGATCGACTTGCGGAAATGGGATGGAAAGGGAATGTGAAGGAAAGACTTTGGGTTATCCATGCCTGTTTTAAGCATTTTGCTCTGCCATACGCTTGAAATTAATTATGGAAAGAACCAATCTGACCAGAGCTTTGTCCCGGGAGCAGCCATAAATTTATTGAAGTACAACATACCAAGCAAATGTGCTATGTCCAGAGGGGATCGTACCTATAATAACAAAGTCGTGACCTCTCTTGATATTCAGGTGTCTTAATCATAACGTGTACCGATCTTACTACTGCTATACATAAATTTGATCATTCAAATTTTAGCTAAATTTTAGGGTCTAGTAAATAATAATACAAACAAAAATAGTGACATTGTCTCATCCTAGAATTCTATCAACATTCTCTTTTCTTACTTTTGATGGGTTACAAAGTTGAGTTTTTTCACGTTCATCATGAACAGAACCTTATCGGCAACTAGGCAGAACAGGACCTTATCGGCAACATCGGTCTTATTGGCAACTAGGCGGACTTCTTAGGCTCGCGACTTTTTCCGCTCCAATCTCGGCTGGCACTGTATGGGCTACCGTTTAGCCGTAGTCGTGTGCGCCCCATTGTTCTGGGACGGCCGAGGGGAGGAGAGTCTCAGGAGGCGTCGGACTTCGATTTCACGTTGTTGTAAGTATTTATTATATAAATTTAATGTAAATATTGTTCATTAAATTTTCTTTATTTTACGTCCCTGTAATTCTTTAGTATACAACTCCGTAACAATAATTCTAATAAGTAAATTAATGCATTTACAATTTTTCCATATAATAATTAAAGACTGTCATTTTCAGAAATCTTGAGGTGCATTAAACTTTTATTCATCTGAGACAAGAACGTATTTACAAAGTTAGGGAATATCTACAGTTTTCTTTAAAGGAAAAATTTTGAAGCAAAGACACGAATTAACTTTTTCAAAATAAACTGCACTCCACTTATTCAAATTTCAAAAATAACATTATAAATTCTTCAAATATTAACTATGATTTCCTCCTGATTGCTCGTCACAGACATAGATTACTCTTATAGTCTTTTTAGGGTAATAATGTCACCAGCGCGACAACAGAGGCAAACTAGAGAGCAAACATTTACATCACGTCAACACGGTGCCCTGCGGGGAAGCTTAAGCTAACATGGCGGTCATTGCGCAGAATGGTGGCGCTCTTTCCCAAGGTTAGGGACGTTGAAGCAAGAAATACTGTTCCCCTTAGGTACTTCATAAAGTCACCCGTGAATATTTTTTATTTATTCATTTATTTCTTCAATCTGTTAAGCGCAAGACTTTAAAATCGCGTGTTATAGTGAAAAAAATACAGGATGGGACGGAACATAAGTCGCTTGACCCTAGCAGTGATTAGAGTAGAAATAAACAGTCAAAGAATACCGATAGTCTTGTTTTATGCTCACATTGTTGTTAGTAAATGATACTTTGTATTAAGTGTTTCCGCGATGGAGTTAATTCAGCATACCTAAATTTACCAGGCAATTATAAATTGACAAATAGGGCGTGAATGAGTTCATAAAACAGTGGAGTAGTATGGAGAAATCACACTCTTCCTGTAGAAAATAAATTTCTTCTAAGCAAAATAAGTCTTCCCTGTTATATCCCACATTAACTAAAGGCAAAAAAACAACAAATAATAATAGAACCACTGACAAAACTTCTCAACTCAAGCTTCAACTCCGTTTTAACACAAGTAATTTCAACATCAGAAGCTCAGCATAGCCTTTCCCCAGGATTCACGTCAATTTATATTATTCTATTTTGCGCCATTTCTCATCACCCTAACATAAAACATCCTGAATATTAATTAATTCTCAGCGTTACTATTTACTTTTAATACTTTTATTATTTCAAGTGGATAGTGCCAAAATCCGGAAACTAGAAAAAATATTGTATGAGCAGCCAGTCGCTAGAAGTCTCTTTCAGTTAGTGCTTGAATTTCATCCACCTATCTACCTGGTGTCGAAAATCTTCCCGCGTCGGGACTGGTAACCTAGCGCATCCAAATCAACGATGCTGCTAGTCAAGGGTGACCGCTGATCTATCGCAGCCGGTCAGCATATATGGATATCGAGAGCGCAAATCTTCGCGGCAGGGCTTGCTGTGTTAGCAGCGGCTTGCGTTTCCAGAACAAGACTTCCATTGCTAAAGATACAGGTGGCGGCGCGGCGCGGTGGGACGAGACGCGGAGTGAGACGGCGGACGCGGTGGGAGTGAGAAGGTCGATTTACTCCCTGCAGTTTTCGTGCAGATTCTCATACAGAAACTCCAAAATCCCAAACTAGATGTATAAAAGCCAAAAGTCCTGTTTAAACGGTTTTCTGTACGAGTTGATAAAAGATGTCGCCAGGGGTTCCGCCGACACACTTATGAGCTGCTGGAATGAACTGACCGAGTATATTAATTCCCAGCATTTGTGTACATACATTCTGACTTACATTATTCTTAATGTATTTTACTATCTCCTATATATACGTATACGATAATATACGTAGTATAGAGAAAGTTACGTAATGCTGCGGAAAATCGATTTCGAGATTTCAACGGAAATGCACGTTTGGAGTCCTCAGATACCGAAGATGTGTCGTTATTTTTATTTTTCACAGCGTCCGTCCGACCATCTGTCTGTATATTCGTCTTGCCTGTCTGTCCGTCCGTTCGTCCTTCCTTCCGTCCGTTCTTCCGTCCGTCCGTCTGTGAACACTACTAGCACCTAAACCATGCCTAGAATTTTTTTGAAAATTGAAGATACCCCTATCCATCTGGATCTAGATGAAGCTCTAAAATTTTGAAAAACATTCTTCATAATTTGGGGGTACTTTACATTTGCTCCAGACATTTTCAAAAATTTCTCAAAAACGGCTTCAAATTTTTCTTTAAATTTCTTGTAAGAATAGAGTGAAATGCATTTATAAAGGTTACGTCGGTGCCATTTTCACGGTTAACTGTGAATTTTCGGAAATTGGAAAAGTGATTTTTTTGGCGTCTTCCTACAACTATAAAATTGAAAACAGAGATTTTCCTTCAAATTTAATTAGATGTCCATAAATAGTTATTTCATTAAGGTCATGTAGATTTTTTGAAAATTTTTGTAGTTTTCGTACTATAGTGCGTGCAATATTTTCAATTTTAAAAAATTACAAAAACAAGATTTTCTCAAAAACTGTCCCAAATTTTTTCTTTAAGTTTGTGGTAGTGGTAGTGCCAAATTAACCCTATACGATGACATAAACGCTACTTTAACCTTTTGTTTTTTCAAAAATTACAAAAATGTAATTTTGTTTAGTTGTCTCTCACATCGGTTATATTTACATTAGATGTGATTACATTAGATTTCTTCACATTATTGTATTCATGAGTAAATATGCTATCAATAATGTCATATAAAGTTTCTCTAAAACTCAACAGTTTTCTGTTAAAATTAGCTCAAAATTCTGCATTTTCAGAAACGTACAAACGACATTTTCTCAAAAATTACACCAAATTTGTTCTTCAAATTTTTCCAAGAGATAGTGCTAATTGCACTATTTAATATGACGCAAAGTTCATTTTGTTGTATTCTTTTGTTTTTTCAAAAATTACACAAATATATTTTTTTTAAATATCTCTTGCGGCGTTAATATGCACATTTCCATTGATTTGTGTACATTATTACATTTGTGAATGGAAGTGCTTTAAATGACTTTAAATGAAGTTTTTCTAGAACTCAATGGATTCCTGTCAAAAAAGCTTCAAATTTCGCATTTCCAGTAATGTATAATCGCCAATTTCTTAGGAACGGCTTCAAATTTTTCAATGAAAATTTCTATTTAGGATGAGGTTTTACTCTTCTGTAATATTCTTTAAGTAATATTTCGGTTGTACTGTTAGGAAACCGAAACGTTGAGAAAATTTAAAAAACAACAATAGACGGCAACTGGCGCGAGGATGTGGTTAGACTGTAAAACCAGTCCACACCAAGGAAATTAGAAAACTTTACTACGAGAAATTCTGTGCCATTTTATAGCACCATTAGTTTAAGAATCGTATCTGCCACGCCAATACGCCAAATCTCAATTGCATCTGACCTACTACAACATTGAAAAGGATAGACAGTTCCGCCGTAAACGAATCCGTTAGTGAATTATTCTGCCGCTAGAAGGTGCTAGAGTCAAACTGTACGTTTTCTGTATGAAAAAATAGAACATGATCAAAGGTTTTCATGGAGAAATCGTGCAGTCTGGACTGCACCCTTTCTGTACATCCAATCTGTATGAAAAGTGTACCGTGTAAAAGGGCCGGAAGTTCGGCTTTTAAGTCCCACCCTGAACGTCGAACAGAGCGGTTTACAGCGCTCCGAAGTCAGTCGAGGGTACTAGCGCTGGTATCGGCCAGTTCATTGTCGTCTCAGTGTTCGTGTGTCAAGTGTACGTCCGTCCTGTGTTTTGTCTTTGTCTTAAATAGTACCTTGCTTGCCTCGGAATTCATTATTTTCAAAACATTGTACCTTTTGTGAATGCTTTTAAACAGTGATCCCGAAACGGGGCAAGTTTTAGAAGACGCCTTGAAAACATTAAATAACACTACTCCGACACAGTTAACAATAGTGTCCCCGAACTTATGAGCTTAACATAAGTGACTACAAGCAAATACTTCATTCACAGCTGTACCAGCAGCATATCAACAATTCCAGCTATAATGGCAACTACAACAATCTCAGCTTCAGTTTCAACAAAGTGATCTTCTGCAGTTTCCGTTGCAGCAGGTGCTCTCAACCGACCTCACAGAACGCACGCTTCAAAAACTGTCAGCGACAGCGATAACATCTACAACGACTCAACCTTGCCAACACAGCCGTGCTCAGAGTCCATTCAGCCACCTTCAAGTGAAAATGTGACCAAATATGTGAGTACTGACGAATGCCAATACATTCGAGAAAAAAAAGAAGCGTAATAGTGAACCGTCAATGGAGGTATTTTCAAGTCAAAGTGCACATATACATAAGTGTAATCGGCATCATCGTGCACAAACAATTTTCCTCGTTAGAAATTTTAAGATAGTTTTCTAACTCAAAATGATGAAAATTGTGGAATTTTATCTTTTTCAGTTTTTATTGAGCTATATGCTCTGTTTTATTCTCTTTCAAACGCTTCAAACCATTTCTTTCTGTTTCTTAGTTTAAGAGCAATTTTGTTTTTCGTAGCGTGTTTCAACTGTCAAGCCCGAGATGAACTTTAGATGCATTTTCGTGTATTGACAATTTTTGACACATTCATGCATGTCAAACATCATAAATCATAAACCGAAAACCATAAAATCTAATGATATAATTATTCATGCAGCTTGCAATCCAGGATTTGCTCTAGAGAATGAACTAGAATAGTTAATAATAACTAAGAGTTTTGGTTAAATGAACTGAAATATCCAAAATATACCTTAAAAAATATTTTTATCAAATAATCAAATCCTGACTCTAGTTTTAACAGTACCTTTATTATTCTAGTTCATTCTCTAGAACATACATTTGTAATCATGAATTAATTATGTAGAAAGAGAGAAAAATACTTATTTGATCGCCAAAGGCATATAGAAATCAAATGTACGAGTAAACACTAAATATAAACAATAGTCTTGAGTTTTTAGGTAGACAGACACTTAAAGAAACCCAGCCATTCACAGAAAAATAAGATTTATTGCCAACTTCCTCGCATGTACAGTAATCCGTCACAAAGAGCTCCAAATTATTTACTCTTCAACCCATCACAATAAACCTGTCCAAGTAATTGAAAATTCCTTCCAAGGATTTGCAAACGCCCTACAACAGCAATCCGAACAAATAGGAACACTGCTAAATCTGTTAACGACCTTAGTATTCAATAGTCTTTAATGGAGTTGACAAAGAAAATTATACTCTGGAACGCGGATGGATTAATCCAACACCATAGACAATTAATAACTATATAATTTTTCTCGGAAGATTCAAAACCCAAAGCATAAGAAGTCATTGCAACGTCCAATGGTTCGTGACAAACAAGACTCTTTACAGAGACGTTCACACTGCTCATCACTATGAGAAGCCAAAAAAATCAGAAAGTTCCAGCAAGCGAATGTCTTTCCAATTAACTTCAGTTCCAATTAAAACAGTCAACATGCATACAAACTGACACGAAAAAATACTTTAGATTTATGAAAACTCTATAAAGTGTCATAGTAGTGATTTACTTCTGTAATTTTGGGTTATACTGTACACAATATGCTCAACGGATTGTAAATCTGCGGAAGAAAAAAATTTTGAAAAATTTGAAAAAGGGCGGCTGCGATTGAACAGAGGTTGTTACGCAAGGTGCAGTAACACCACGTCACCATAAATACCACGACTTCATGCTGTGTCCCCAGATCGCGCCGATTCAGGAATTCGGAAAAAACGCTCAACTCTACGTTGGGACCCGAACGATGGGGAAAGACGTCTTGGTGTCAATGCAGAGAGAAAGTGTCAATCACTAATTTCGACTGAACTGTGATAATCCAAGAACTCTGGGATTAGTTTTTAATGATAAAATTAACATTTAGAGTTGGAATGTGGCATCGTTGTGAGACTCGGAAGTCAATGGATACGCGTTGATAGGATAACGGATCAAGAAGGGTTAATATTCCATGCTTGATGTCAGAAAATTGTGACAATAGACACGGCCCCGAACACATTATGTGAAAAAAGTGTGAAGAGGGCGTTGGATGGTCGTGGTCGTCACAAAGGACGCATGGATTCAGCCTCTAAAAAGATTTCGTCGCGAGTACACGTAAACGGTTGGTGAGGTGCGATCGAATTTTTAACATAGGCTGGGTATTAGGTAAATTATAGTGAACCGGGAAGTTATGTGTAGTTTGAGGTCGGAGAGATTGGTCTTGTGTAAATTGTAATTGGGAATTTTTATTAATGTTATGGTTGGAAGTTGGAATTAAATAGACTCCATGTTTCGAGAAGATATACATTAGGGTAGCTCCGTAGATGGAAGAATTTTCCAATAAGTAGTTATATATAGTCAGTTGCGAGTAGGTGTTACGAATAGGTTGCGAGTAGGCATACGAAACACAGACAGAGAAATTCGCGACCGCGTATTAAATTTGTGGGAATATTAAGTCCAATTATAGCAATCGTTGAGAACATTCTGAAACATTTTTTTAAGGAATGACGCAAAAATTGGGACGCAAGGATTCCGTGGACATTATTTTGTCAGTCAGCCGAGAAGCCAGTGATCACGATTACGAACGTAAGGTTACAAACTATAGCCAAAACCGTACGGTGTTTCTAATGTTTCAAAGTAAAAAGAAACTCTCATGAGAAGGAAAGAACTCTAATATATACAGGAATAAATGTTACATTTTATTGTTGATGAAAGCTGATAATTTATATAGTAGTTGCCATTAATCTAATAATTGATTCCAATCAATAGAATTTCCGGGAATAGTGATTCTGTATAGAATCACCCGTCTGCATGCAACAGGTAAGGAGAGTATGTTGTGTGTCGAACCCATGGTTGAGTTGAGAGTAAAATTTAATAAATTAATGTTGTAAAATTTCACAAATAGCTAGCCCATTGCGCAGATTGATAAGAAAGGAAAAATATCACAGTACATGTATAAAAATAGTTTTCAATAACATTTGTACTTTTAATTACGTAGGAAGTAATACAATGATATAATGATGTTAAACTTTCAAGCAGAAAATGTTTTAGCTCGTAAAAAGAATTCTTATGTGAGGTACACGACTAAAAAAATGTTTGTAATAAGTTATTTGACAAACTTGTGTGTAGTTTTTCGATTTCAAGCTGATAATGATCAATTTTTACGATTTTTCTCAAAAATTAATTTTTCAACTCACTGAAGTTGTTTTACCTGGCAAATTACCACGTAGCACTGCGTTATCTTTAGTCAAATGCGAGTTCCGAAATTTTTGTTTTCTTTCATTTCTGACCACTTTCTTACTAAGATATCCACATTTGCCTATTTTATCATACTTTTCATCATGTGAGTGAAACAGAATTTGAGTAAATGACCTGTGAATCATCTATTCCTCTTTAACATAATTGTGCTTATTTATAAATTGATATGTCATATACCTAATCGACCCCCAAAAGTCACAAAATATTTCATGCTGAGTAACGTGTGGAATCCTTGATTCCTCCACAATAATATATTTCAAGGAATATTCTGCGGACATTATTACTCTACTGTCGTCAGAAGAGAACATAGTCTTTTCATTGTAGATAAATATTTTTAGCCATTTTCTATTCAAAGTGGCTGATTCCGGCTGATTATTTACCATAATTAACTTATTTTCATATCTGGGTATTATATACGTTTCTCATGATAATTTAAACCAACTTATTCTCATGTAAAATATGTCAAAAACTTCTCCTGTTAATTTCAAACTTTGTGGATATCATAAGCTTATGCTTTAAAATTACTCCAAGTGTGACGAGCTGAATTTGATATCAAATAGTTATTTTCGCAAACATCACATATGTAAACACGCAACTGTATTAACACTTCACTGTCCTGTGATCCATATGTGGTTCACAAAACCTAACACTCCATGATTTTACTACATCTATGAATCACTTGTGGGTCACAGACGTTTACAATTTCCACGGCAATTATTTGAATTGAACTTCCCGTGACTACACAGATTTTGAAGTAGAGTTGGTAGGACGGTCATAGAATTTAGAAATGCACCGAGATATGTGGAAAAACATTTTTTATTTTTGAAAATATTACAGTAAAACTTTCTTACTATCAGAAACATGGGGAGTCAGTTTGGATGTGGGGAAATACTTTAATGTTCTCTTAGAGACAGGGAACGTGTAACACTGTACCGTTGAAATTACCTCACCCGACCGCAAGGTAAACTTATTTCATTATCATTCTCAGAGTGTAACAACATATGGACTTGTTTTTTCTGTTGAAGTTGTAGAAACAAAAAATTTCAGAAAAAATCTAAATAAAATGGGATTACCTCGACGAATCCTAAATTACGGACAGAAATCAGTGATCCTGCAAACATATCATATAGTTCGCAAGTTCTTGAACTAACACAAATGAGGCTCTCCTCTCGGTTTTGGGGATCAGAATGAAATCTCTCTCCTCAGTGACCTGATCGTGGCACGAATGGTCAAATTGAACTCAGCACAATCAGCTGAGAATCGCAAGAGAAAGTAATAATAATAATAATAATAATAATAATAATAATAATAATAATAATAATAATAATAATAATAATATTGTAGAAAGATGGTTCTTTTTCAAATTTATTGGACCAAATAGGATCAATCTACGATGATACGATGATACCAGGAATTAAGACGTATGATTCATAGACATTTATTGCTGCTTAACGTTTCGCACATTTGGCATGTGCCTTGTCAAAAGCATTTGATAAACGGTTGACAATAAACATTACATTATTTTTTGTAGTGAAAAAACAAATGAATAAATTAAATATACATATTGAGGAAATGTTTAACAACATTTGGGTAATGTTTAATAAAGTGGTAATGCAACCGTAAACCGTCGTTCCATACCATATTTGCAATTGTTGGAAAACCCCCATCTTTTTAGGTTCTTCAAATTTTCAGGTCATAATAATAATAATAATAATAATAATAATAATAATAATGTTGGAAAATTAAAGAAGCTAATGGATGATGAGCAAATGACATTATCATGAGCAGACTTAATGTTACAAATTCTTGATTTCCAAATAAAAATAAAAGAAGTAAACAAAGACGAATGGTCTGGTGTTACTAAATACGATGTCGATTTATTAAAAGGTCGAGAAAGAAAGAACGTGAATAACAAAAGCCAGAAAAGAAACGACAATCGTGTTGAGCACGTGCTTTTCTTGTTTCCCATTCCTGGAAATAACTTTTTAAGATTTTTTCCTTAGCCTTCTAAAGTATTTTTGATGAAAAAGAGTAATTTATAAAAGTAATTGAAAGACACTGCATGAGGTGTCTCTCAGTCACTCGGTCTAAAAATAAACGTGAGAACCCCTGAATGAAGCCTTACTTACGTCAAATCCATAGCGGCGTAGCACGAATATGTTATAAGAAACTTCTCAAAGGAAAGAAAACTCTTCGAAGATGCAAGAGTTCGAATTTGGGTCAGTGTTCTCGCAAGTATTTTCGTTGAATTCTCAAGTTTTTAAATAGTATTTTACAGCCCCGGGACAGGGCATGTTGTCGACACAATGTCATTTTCAAGAGTCTCACTTTTTTAAATCTCTCTGTCCTTATAAAGCTTTTTTTGAATAGTCATGACCACAGGGAAATTTCAACTTTTATATTCACAGATACAAGGCTGTATTTTGCAGGAATTTTATCACATTAACAGAATGTGTGATTTGTTTTAGAAAATTCTAATAAACGAATACAGAAATTCTTCTCTAACCGACCTTACAACGTGAAAATTCATTGGTTCTGAGTAATATGAAGTTTCAATGCAGAATACCCATGCCCTGGCTTTTGTTTACCTCTACATGGACTTCAAAAGCATTAAGCATATCAAATCGTCACTTATAATATTGTAATCGTATACATACCTTTTGCGGCTCCCACACGCAACCAATCTTTATAAATGAGGTCTCTAAAAAAGATAATTTCACGGAGATGTGACGACGAAATTGTACTTTTAGATATTGCACATTTAAAAATATGAAGGATTTGTTTATACAACGCATCTAAATATGCATGTCAAATGGAACCCGCAACACAATTTCGTATTTTCTACTATATATCCTTCCGTAACTCCTAAACTACGTGTTTTAGGGTCTTCAAAAGTAAAATTATGAAGCCAAAGACATCAAAGAAACGTTTCTCATGCCGTAACCTGCAGGATGAGAACTTCTTGAACATTCTATTACATTTTTGCTGTTTGGACGCTTCTCGATTCTACCCCACCTGTACAGAGCCTGTAGAATCTGCAACGGTATGTGTAATTAAACTAATTACGTAATATTTGACGAAAATTATCCGGGTGTAACTCTTTGTTCGGTAATAACGCTAAATAAGAATACTTTGTATTGGTATGGGTGTATTGTATTGTTGTCAATTACAAGGAGACATTTAGAACAAGTGACAGAGGGTAAGTGGGTCTCGAATAGAAAGGTATATTTCAGACTTTATATGGAAATGACAAAAGAGGGTGGGGTTAACATGTGAGACTTCTCGCACGAGTCTGATAATAATAATAATAATAATAATAATAATAATAATAATAATAATAATAATTATTATTATTATTATTATTATTATTATTATTATTATTATTATTATTGTTATTATTATAATAAAGCCTCCACGAATTCCTATGGGACAAAGACCTCCTTTTTCAAAACAGGGTTAGCTCACATTACACATCAGATGAGCTGCTTCTGATAATGGTTACTATCGTTATGTTTTATCACTAATTTAACTATTAATCTTATTTAGTTTGCTTTACAAGTTTTTCCACTGTTTTTTCTAAGTTCACTTTTAGTTTATTTAACCACTATTCTTACTTCATTCACTTTTTACTCTTGCTTTACCTTTATTTACACTTTATTCACTTCAGTTTCTTATCGACAAAATAATATAAAATAGAGAGGATTGATATGTCAGCGAACACTTGTAATTGTAATTTCAAGATGTTCATTTCTAATTTAATAATTCTGTTGATGTAAATAATTGAAATATTTAATTTGTACTGTATCTTACACTACTGACACGATTAAGATCGATGATATAAAATCGATCGATCGATGGATAAAATCGATTAATATCGACGGATAATAAATATGTAGTACATATAGAAGAACAACATCGTTAGCTTATCCCCCTCGTTTACATCAAGAATTTTCACAATGAAGAGAACAAATTTTTCTAATGGATAATCACAAAGAAATTTTTGTTCATTGAACCAATCAGTATTTCATCATTTTCCAGTTTTCTCGTGTATTACTATATAATATCATAAATCAGTCATATGAAGAGACTGTAGCATTGACTGACCTCATTTTCTTTTATAATATCTCGTTTAAAAAATGGTCATGCTCTAGTTTCATAAATATATCCAAAACTGGGTGAAAATTCGTTCAGACTTTCGTATACATTTTTCATTTTGCTGATAACGTAAGAAACTGCTTCTAAGCGCAAAGTATTGAGGACACTTGAAAAAAGAGATCCTCAACTTTACGGATAAATTTTATGTTCTTCCCGCATGTTAAACCGGTCACATTGCTTCATAAATCTTGCAAAAATCATAATGTGTTTCAACGAAATTTTCTTTAGTTTGTAAGAGATTTCCGTAAAAGGTAGTGATATCATATAAAAATCTTTGTAACAAAATTATTTCATTGCAGCACTATTGAAAAGTTCCACACACGAAGTTGTACAATGACGAGAATAAGATTATGTTTGAGAAACAAATATTTCTGGCCTCCAAAATTTCAAATACGTCATAATTATAACGTCATAATTCATGGAATTCCCTGGGGACGCATTAATTGTCTTCTATGTCATATCTCGAGATTTTAATATTATCACTGTTTTTTTCACTTATTGACTCACAAGAACTTTCGGCTCTGATTCATGGACCCTGATTTACCCTTCATTATAGGTACTTGTTTATATGATTCAGTCCAAAATCACAACTCAAAGATGTATATGTTACATTACTGTGTACTATACGTTATTACATTAATAATTTACTCTCCCATTTTTAGTAAGTGGTGAAATCTAGTTAGAAACTCGTGTTTCTTGAAGGAATTTGTACCAAAACAAAACTTTTTGTACTACATCAGTTTAGTTTGTTGTAGCATCCCAAGTTAGGAGGTCCGTCTAGCTTTCCTCTTCTACTCCGAGTTGCTTGTCACACGAAAGTTGAGAGAAACCATTTCTGAAAGAAGCTGGTCAAGAAATGGCTCCCAAGAGTTCCCCAGAAGTTTCGTGAGGTCGTCCTCTGGGAAAAGAGGCTCTTCGTGTTTCTGACATCATGCAATACACCCTGTCTCTTATGATAAATAGAAAATGAAGTAATCGTATTTCGTAAAGGTTCGGCACGCACAACCGATTCTAAGTGATGAACATTTCGAAGAAAATTACTTTTTTAAAAATACTCAAGTTTTCAAATTTGCTTACAACGTATGATTTAAGGGGATACGAAAGGAGAAAAGGATATGATTGGTAGATAGCCCATGATTTTTTTCGGATCATAAATCAGATTTCAAGGTGAATGTGGTTGGTTGCAGTTTTATAATAAATATAATAAATCATATTGGATTCAACTGTGAGATGGAAGGTCACAGGTTCTGAGTGAGATGCGTGGTCGCAGTTCAATCCAATGTGATTTATGTGAAATGAAACTACGTGGATAATAGGAACATATAGAATGTACGATGAACATTATTGATAACCTTACAGGTAAAAAATGTATTGTTAACAAACTAATTGTAATTTTAGCTCTAATGCAATGCTTCACAATACTTATTCCTGTATATAAATGTTTTATCTGTTCTGTAGCCCTGATGAAGGCCAAATATATGGCCGGCAATGGGAACTGTCTGTTTTCTTTCCTGTGACACAAGCTCAAGAACCATTAGATATAAAGTTTCGAATGTCACGAAAAAATATCTAGAAGAAAATGAAGGTCTTTAATTTCATTTTTTCAGAAAACACGAAGCATTTTACCAACCACCACACTCATTATGAACAAACGCACGGAAACCCTACAACGGCGTCACATTTTAACAATGACGCGAATGTTTCAAAGGTCGCGTATTCGTCATCAAACTCGACTTTTAACTCCGGTATCACGTGTGAACGACTCGGTGACGTCACGATGCCACAAAATACGTACGAGCAACTTTCGTTCCGTTTCACCGGTGGCCAAAGGTCTCCCCGCCCTCAAATCGCGTTAGGCGAGCGATCGTCGCAGACGGAAGTACGTCACTCGGCAGCGGCGGCGCGCCTCACAGCGCGGAAATCAAGTTACCGAAGCCACCGTCACTTCCGGGGCATCTCTCATTCCGGCGCCCGGCACGGCACGGCCCTGCAGCAGCGAGCTGCCACTGCTCGGCACCCGAACACTTGGTTGGTTGGTTAGTGATTCAAGCGCGTCAACAGCTTAGGCTATTAGTCCCGTAATTGTAGTGCATGTTTTTCCTCGAGCAATGGCGGTGATCTTTCCCCGCTGGATGGTGAGATCTGGCGGCGACCTACCGTCGGTGAACGGGGTTTCCCCCTAACCAGAACTCTCCCACCAGCGGAGCACCACCCCAGCCGGGACAAGCTCTGAGCTCCCGACCAGTCTTCCGGAATATGTGGTAGTGAAGGGCATGTTAGTGTATGTGTGTGTGTGTGTGTGTGTGTGTGTAAGGGGAGAGGATAGGACAAGGAAGAGGAATGATCGATTGCGCGCGGTCCGTGGTCCGGTGGTTAGGGTACTGCTCCGGCATTCGCCTGGTGTTGATTGGAGAAACCACGGAAAACTACCGATCAGAGCATCCGGTCAGTAGAATTCTTCTCCAGACAGCGACTGAATTCGACCTAGCTGAAAAGCTAGTGTCAAAAATTCTGCTGCCTTCAGGACTCGAACCTAGGACGCTGCAGTGACATCAGTTGCATTGCTGCAGTGACATCAGTTGCATTGCACATCAGTGCATCAGATGCACTGACCTACCGCTCCCGGTGCCACTGCTCAGCACCCGAACAGCAAACGCGCGCTGGCACGAAGAAACGAAAAGTCTGTTTCGTTAAAAGTACCCAAGTCATTTAGGACGAGAGGCTCTCCAATGCGGAAATTCCCTGGGTAACGAAATAAAAATTCCCGTGGTGCCGCGAAGTTGGCGAAACTGGATTGAGAAAGTCGCTTACTGGGATGGAAGGAAAGATTCACAAAGTAAAAGTCCGGTCTCTTGATGGAAATTCAGACTCTTCTTTATAACCTAGTTTGCTTCGCTCGATTAGAATTTTGCTGATTTTCACCCTTTTTGAGTTCTATCACCCAGGTCATTTGACCGTGATAGATTGTAATGGAAATGAAATGTTAAAGTAAGACATCAAAGCCCTAAAAACCTTTTGATGGCAACTTTTAACATTTTTATTGTCTATCAATTGCGAGGTGTGTGTGTGTGTGTGTGTGTGTGTGTGTGTGTGTGTGTGTGTGTGTGTGTGTGTGTGTGTGTGTGTGTGTGTGTGGAGGCGAAGGAAAATCATGTGGCCGTTAACTCCGTCATATATATAAAGTAGTTTCATAGCCATGCCATTAACGATGGATTACGCAAAGTGCTATGGATTTCCAATTTATTGATCGTAAACCACGTCAAAATATATTGAAGGCGGCATTTTCTTCGGTAAAGGTCATTACATCAAAAATTTAAATATTAATGCTTTGATTTGACCTTTAAAAGAATCAGTCATTCAGAATAAAATGTGTGTGAAAATTCTCTGTGTAATGAATTAAGTTCATTACTTGGGAGATGATTTATCTAATTTTACATATGTTGCTTCAGTGCCCGTTGCTTCAGTGAATAGCTAAGCAAAATTTCTTGGCATATAGTTAGAATATGATGCTATAGAGTAATATGTTAGAACATATTTGACCGCTTTTGCCTTTTAGTGCATATTCGTGTAATTATAGGCACATATTTCGTTAAAAGAGAGGCTAATCTATAAAACGTTTCATTTTCATAGAATATTTATTTGTGAGCGTCAATTGATGTGAAGGAGCTTGTCACAGTTTGCATTTTTTCATGTTTTCTTTAATAAAATACTTGTGCAAATGTTGGATATTTCTTTATAACATATTTTTTAAACCAGTCAGAAGAAATACAACAAGATTACAATATATTCACTAAGGTGAATATTTACTTCAATTATTTTTCTCGCGAAGTCGGGTAGATTATATTATGTTTGCACAAAAATTCTCTTCTTTTCGTTCCAAGCATGCTTCTCCTGAATTTTATCAAGAAAAGGTTAATCGATAAAATGAAATATTGATAATTTTAACTGCATAATAAAATGCATTTTTCAGAATTTGTAGGTTATAATTGCATATTTTTAAAAGCATATTTCAAAATTTTTAGGACATAAAAACTTTGACTATTCATTACGGTTTTGTGAAATAAAATCATATAAATTGTATTATTCCCTACCAAATAAATTTAACTTTAGGATTCACATTTAGCAACGAAGCAATATGCAGCAATAGTTTGTCGGAATTCGTAGGAATTCATTTTATAAACTTTCCCTTCCATCTGATTTAGCGGGAAGTTCAGCGGGAAGTCCACAAATTTGGCTTATATTTATCCACGCAGAAATTGGATTTGGCATTGGAACGCGGAATTCCAAGAAAAAGCGAAATGCTTCTTAAGCGCTGACGGACGGCTCCCCTTGCACCTCTCACTCAAGAGCTCCGTCGCACCCGGAGGAGGCTGATGACAGGACTCATTCCGACAGAGCGTGGAAGGTCCTGCGTCAAGCGCGTGCCGGCGAGGTGGAGACGAAGCGGTGAGCGGTGGCAAGCAAAGGAGTGGGAACGAAAGGAAGAGGCAAAATGTTATGTCAAAAAAATACACACGAGTAAAAAAATAATAATAGTTTATTGAGTCAAGACTTTGGGCGTGAAATGAGGGCAAGACTTTTTTTATTATTTATTTTATTTTATGTCGCATGAACTACAAAAGGTTATTAGCGACAACTACAAAATAACATTAATATTTTTGTACATGGGAAGTTATGACATTTATAGGAACATTCACATTACATTATTAAAGATTATACACATGTCTTATATATCCCCGTACAATTTTATGCTTTTCAAAAACTTGAGAAACCGATTGCATTGATCTTTGTCCTTTAGTACACTTGACATGTCGTTCTCAACTCCATGTTTCGTCCGGTGAGTCTCAAACCTGGGGCACAGAAATAGATGATTAACAATCATAGAAACATTACACATATTACACATAACAGCTGTTTCTCCTGTGATCAGATGGGCATGTGTGAGTTTGGTGTGACCTATTCTGCTTCTAGTTAACACAACCTGGTCAGCTCTGCAAAAGAATGTGGCTGGATTGTAGTCATCGTATTCACATATACTAAGGGCAAGACTTTGTTACTTTGGGCATGAAATAAATATGTAATATTTATTTTTATTGTTGTGGTTGATTATTCCCATATCTATAAGTTCAACTTCCATAATTCGAATCGTACCGTTGATCTACCAATTAAGAATCCACCATTTGAAATAATCAGAGTTCGGGTTCTGATGATATGTTATCTTTTCATTGGTGTAGTACAGACGTAGCTAACTTGTAATTGAATGTTTATCACGAAATATAGGTGATAGAAGTGTATAGTAATTGGGTCATTTTTTATCATTTATGCCATTTTCAACTTTTAGGCCAGTCCTTTGGACCTTTGTGCCATTTTTATGCAATTTGTTTCCTTTTCGTGTTTTTTGTTATTAAATGTTTACGTAGTGAATGTTTTGTTAGTGAGTATTAGTGAATTTACACTCAAACAAAGTTTTTATTGTGTCAGTTCTTGACAAAATTCACTACTGCAGGGAACTCTGTTTTACGAACTCTCATATTCAGTAACTTTCTCGACCTTTCAAAACTGGAAGATCGGAGATGAGGATTACATTTCCTTCTGAAATAAAGACTTTATATTAAATATAATTTTATATAAATAAATATTATTTAGAATTCATCGAAAAAACATTTTCATACACATTTTTTAGCATTTTTTAAAAGTAATTTTCTCCTCATTGTCGAGAATTTTATAGGTAATTTTCAAAGAATTTCTAAGTCATCAGAATCCGAGCTCTGGAAATAACCATGTTCGTAGCGAAGTTGTTACCACTGGGAGATGAACCAATCGCTAGCGCTTTCACCGTTTTCCAGAAGAGTTGTACCAAGGCACAAGTTCGTCGTAGACAGAATATACTCGTACCACGCTTGTTACCTCTACACTGCTTTGCTCGCTGACTGCCTTCCGATCTCTTTTCACTCCTTAATATTCCCGAGGCGACGTCGGAACAATAGACTTGTCTCGGGCTCCCGTTCCGGTGGCCAACTCGCTGCACCTAGCACCGCTGAACCGCTGTCCTGCAGCACGCAAGCCAAATATGGATGCTCTTTATGCATCCATTTCACGATGTTTGCAGAGTACGTTCGGACATCGTAGTAAACAACTAGATTTATGAAACAAACTTATTTTTATCTCCATACACACGCAGGACATGCACAGGTTTTGTGGGATATTTAGTACAGCCGACGTTGTTTCTAAACTACTTAGTGCCTGCCTAATCTGTCCACCCGTGTATTAGGATTTTTCTGACAGTATTCCTAATTCTTACCCAACATTTTCAAAAGTGTATAGTTTGTTTTTAATCTGGCTGAGATGAGTTCCTGTGAATCAAAAATAATATTGTCATTTTTAATAAGAAGCACTTTTCCTGATATTCGTATTTTTAAACATTTTCTCCACAATTATACATATTTTCGGTAATATTTTGACGGGGATGAAGGAAAATATGACACTTAAGTTGCCAAGGTTAGCTTTAGTTCCATTACACTATATTTCTGAATTTTCAAAAAATTTTCAATGTGTAACTGTATTAACATAAAGAAGCCCTGTTTACAGAATCATTACACCCTTAAACCTGAAGATGCAAAGCGTTATAAGAAAGTCTGAACTTTAATATTTGTGTAATGAGTGATTGAAGTGCAGCTTTATTCACAAAAGGTCAGGTTTCGAGCGCGAGGGCATCAAGAACATACTCTCCCCAGAGAATAAAGCTTACGTAAATCCCGTCTCATTGCATCATTCAAAAAATTGTATTTAAATCTATTTCCCAAATAATCCACCGGAACCATTAGTACAGGCGGTTAACCATTAGTAATGCAAGAGCGGTGACGTTCAAATTCAGGAAAGAGTTGTGACTTTACCTCTGAATTTCTCTGAGCTTCCAGCAGTTGCCACCAAAATTTTTAATAGGATACGTCGTACGTCGCAATCTTTGCCGGTTGTCATCCAAGAGCAACAGAGCCGCTCTCACGAGGTGAACCGTGTTCTACTTGGATTCTAGGCAAATTGGAACTGTTCCTTAAAATAATTTAACCCTTCTGAAGTCGTGTGAGATTTCAACACCTATCCAGCTTTATTAAAATTGCTAGAAAAGAGTAGTTCATGCACTGTTATATCTTCGTATACCTTTCCACAAAGGCATTCTGAACCCATTTCTTGAAGGGAAATAAAATATCCCTACTTAATTTTCTGGAAACCGACGTCATTGTAGTCGAGGGAGTCTGTCTCCACGACAAATGTCTTCAATCTTTGTGTCGAAGTATTTTCAATCATAATCTACGAAGTGTGTTGCATCATTAGACTGTTTTTCATGTTAAATAATAAAACAAAATTCAGATAGTATCCTCCAACAATTAAAGTTCCTAATAGAAATTCATAAATTCATTTTAAAAATACATTGTTTGGCATTGAAGTAAGGTAAGTATATACAAAAAATGACCTTTATATTCTTTTTAACAATTTCTAGTTTCCAATTGAATTGTTATTTTGGCAAAATGTATGAAACGTACCCTCTCCCTCAGAAAAAATGTCGTTCAAAATTCTATCTTCCACACCGCGCCGACAAACTTGGACACCCCTCGGCCTGGGGGAGGGCAGGGGGAGGGACGCGTTGACCAATCGCTAGCAGGTAGAACCACAGTTGTCTGTGACTGGTGCAACATCCCAAGGGACAGAAAGAACGCTGTCTCAGGGGGAGGGGGCTAGTTCGTTTACGTACGAGACGGAAATATCGTCATATTTCCCTGCCGAAGGAGGTAGTTTGCCTGCGCGTACGCCACGACGAAAAAAATATTTCTAAGCAGGGTTTTCCGTCCAGAATGATTGTCTATAGACCAGTAAATATTTATCATTTTAGCAAAATTTATTATAACTTTTAGTAATCGATTTGTAACTCCTGACAAACTGCTATTTTGAGATATTCATTTCAGGCACAATTTGCGGCGCCTTCCCGGCCGTTCTAACGCATATTTCGAATTTGTTTATAAAATTATAAATTGTTGCAAAATTGTTAATTCGCTGTTTTGGGTTCTGGGACATCGGGAGACTCTCCCCACTTTAGATTTGCAAAATTTGAAAATTGTTTATAAATTTGCAATTGTTGCAAATTTTTTATTGTCTAATCTGAATGGCGTTTAAATGTGATGCAAAATTCCGGAATCCGTTCGGTGCTATTATATCTCGTTCTCGAGATATATGTAATTGTTTATAAGAAATTAACATCTTAGTAGACCCCATTTGTTTGCGCTTAATTCATTCGCGCTAGCAGAATAGCGTGGGATGGGCATACTGAAAAACAGTTCTCCAATGCCGCGCTTTTGCCTGCCACATACGCTTAAAATGCACTTGCTTGTAAACAAATTCTGTGGCCAATTTAATTATGCTAAATTCGTATTTTTACGGTATGAGCATAACTTTTATTTGGTTTTTATATTCTCTTTTAAGTCCTACAATTAGCAAATCGATATATTTATCAAATAGGAAAGAAATTGATTATAAAAAAAATATTTTTCAAGGTGCATTACGCCCAAACAATTGTTTCTGCTTTTCTATCAAAGGGGTGTTGAGCAACCGAATAACTGTATTATTAATTTTTTTAAGTCCCCTGTTAACACCGAGAGTCAGAAACTATTTGTTCCTCTTGTTTAACCATTACCATTAAAAAATAGGGAAACAAATTGCTTAGCTGTTTGCTATAAACTGCACTGGATTGGATGAAGGTAGTGTTAAGGTTTTCAAATACAGAAATATTCAATTTTGTGTTTTGAAAGATCACATGAGTAGAATCACACATGACAATATTTACACAAGTATAGAAATTTCTAAATAAACGTATATAAACTTTAAGTTAATATTTTCAATTCAATTTATCATTCCTTTCTAAAACTGTTAATTTGATGATTTCATTGTATAATATTCAAATCAGAGCTTTATGTGCTAAATCTACGCATTGTTAATACATATTTTTAAACAACATTAATATATTTAATATACATTTAAAAGGTTTTTAGATTGGCGAACGTTTCAATGAAATTTCATTAATTCCTAAATGCTTGAAAATAAATACTTGTAAAATTAAATAATTGTAGCGTGTAAAAATATAACAAACTCACGTATTTGGTAAAACGAGTTGATATTACTAAAAGAAAGCAAAACAGATGTTATAACAATTCAAAGAGATTTAGCGTTTGTTTACAGTTTAGTAAATATCAATGCACTAGCATTTCCCAGTGAAAATACATAGAACGAACTTGGTGGTCAAGTGATATGACCTTCCCAACACAGACTACATTTCAGTATCGTCAGAGTTCGAAGGTGGTTTGTTGGCCGCCATTCTACGAATCTATCAAAACCTTGAATTTTGCACGACCATCTGTACAGGGAGAACGTAGCGGTTTATTAAACGGAAACGGGCCATTCGAGGTATCTAATGTGCACTCTTTGAAAACGTTTAACCATTATAAACTATCCCTAAGAAAAATATCAAATAAACAATGTTAAAGGTCACGAGCTTAACATTGCCTTTACTATTTGAATGTTTTCAACATCCCCAAAACCAACAGAAAACCCATGTTTTTACAGGTTATTATGAAACTAATTCAATAAATATAAGCATTTATTCACGTTATTATTTTTAAAACACTCAAATATCTACGATGTTATTTGATTCATGTCTTCATCGAAGATCTGAGATTAAAAAACTGATAAGCAGAGAAAATTAAAGTAATTTTGAGTGATTGATGAAGTTGAATGGTCAAATGAAAAACAATGTTTCTTGCTTCATATAATGCTATCGTGTTTAACAGACATGTAATTACATGTGATACCTATATTTAAACATCCGAACTAATGAAAATTTTCAAAATTAAAATCATCAATAAAACGTTGATTCATCAGCAAGGATTATATTATTAAATACTTTTTTGAGATTCATGTGCTCCTGTGTGAATAACGTAGTAAACGTGATTCGTATGATCCAGTTTCTCAGAATAATACAAAACCTGCTAGACACATACACTAAACATAATAGTTGTCAAATAGTTATTTACGACATGAGTATCATAAGATATCTTATTACAATACGAAATTGGAGAATTATCAAACAAGACTCTTTAGCCGAAATTGTTAACCAATTGAATATTGTAATATAATGTTACCATTTGAATATCATAGAAAGTAAGACGCAAGTTGTCAAAATTCATGTGAACTATAATTTTTCTTTAAATTTTACTCCTTATCCTGCGAAAGATGTGTGACAGTACTTGTGTTAACAGTTCTACTGCCATGGGTTTAATTAATTAGTTTGCAGTACGCAAATTATTGTTTTTGGTTTTAAAGAAGCATGGATATACAGAGTATCGGGGAAGGAAACGTCGAAAGTTTGAAAAAAGCTGTTTAAACAATTTTAATCATACTTTGTCTAATAAACTACATAGATATTTTGAATGGCTGAGCTGCAATAAACACGCAAATTTTGGTTTGAAAATATGATTTCTACGCAAAACTTTGCATTCTAGAATCATGTAAACAGACCAGAAACATGTAACATGTTTATTATTAACAATATAAATTAATATATTAGTTCAGAAAAAAATTAACCGAGGAATAAAAAAGCAGTCGAACTGTGAAAATTGGGTGCTTTTTTATTTCTAGGTTAATTTTTCTTTCTGATCAAATGTATTCATTTATTTTGTTAATCATAAACAATTTAGATATTAATGAAGTGTTTATATGCTTCTACAACGCAAATGGTTGCCTAGAAAACATATATCCAAACCAACTTTTGAATGTTTATTGCGGCTTAGCCATTTGGAATATCCGTGTAGTTTATTAGACAAAATAAGCTTAAAATTGTCTTAACAGCTATTTTTCGAAGATTCGACATTTCTTCCCCGAATATCCTGTATATAAAAGGCTTGATTTCTGTTGGTACGCGACGGAACGGCGTTCCGGTTCTTTGGAAATAATTATGAAATTATATTATATATAAGTAGCTATTGCTATTATATTAATAATTAATTTGAGGCGCGTTTCGGGGCCTAAGAATTTAAAAATAAAGGATATATGTATCATAATAACTCTTATGACGACACTGTTCTCAGTTACGTCAAGTTTTAATTTAGAGAATCAAAGTGAATGGTCTAAGTTTACTCACCTAAATAAAGTTTATCTTACTATACATACTATTTAGAAAGTGTTTTATGATCAAAACAAGTGTTGCCTCAACAGCATATATTTTCACGTATTATTCGTAATTGCTATGCAATATTCAATACGGACTATGTGAACCTGCAAAAAAGAAACAACAAAAAAAGACCTACTGCAGCAGAAAATATTTTCTACTCGTCGGGATTCGAACTCGGGTCTTTAAAGTTAACTCACTTCACACGGTTCCCCCTCACCACCAGGTACACGACAAGACTACCTCCTTTCCGATGCGAAAAGAAAGTGAAGCATTTGCAGTTTTCAAAAAAAAAACAGGGTGTTCAATTTATCGTAATACAAGATCTATTTTTAAAAAGAAATTTCATTAAACAAAAATCTCTAGCGTTCATATTGTTTTTCGACAATGTTATAAAGATCAGTCGGGGCTAATATTATACAGTAGATAATTGGGGTTAATGTATTACACTTTAAGAGTTGTTATTTATTTATGTCCAAAATTAACAAGAAAATGACAAATAATAGGAAATATATTTTATTATAATTACCATATAGCAAACACTCAAAATGTAACAATATGTGGGAGGAAAAAAATAAAAACTAAAATGCCTAATTTTTCCAGTCAAAAACTTTACCACCGTGATATAAATCTTTTGATGTTACTTCATTATTTTTTATGACACGATATTTTTGAAAATAGGTTATCATTAAGAAAGAATTAATATTCTTTTTTGCGTTAAAATAATGCAATAATATTTATCGTGTCATGATATATACAGCCTCAAATTTGTGGGGCTAATATGATACAACTTAAGAGGCTAATGTAATACGGGTGTCGGGGCTATTTTGATACACTAAAAATTAACACGCAGACAACTGGAAGGGATTTTTTTATGTTTAATATTACATCAAAGGCGTTAAAATTCCGATTTGATGTTGATAAACTATCCAAGTGTTTATCTGAGAAAGAAAGACCAGGCGACAATTCATACAGATTTCCTCGTTCTCCTCCCTACCCAGTACATGGTGATTCACTTATGATTATCAATTGGCGGAAGCTTCTGCTGTTTCAGTGCAGTTACTGATTTTTCACTGGAATCACAAGGAACCAGGCCTACAATAGGAGCTAACACCATCCCTTCAACTCCAGATATCAACTGTTCTCATCCAGTACTTTTGAGATAATACTGTTGGAAAAAAATTTAAAAAACAGTAGCCCTCCAAAGATAAAGGAAGCGGTTAGACCCAATAGCAGCAATCATTACTAGTGAAGAGTGGATCATTACTAGGAAAGAGTGGAGTGTTTAATTTACATTAATTTAATATCTCTTTTTAAAAAGAGATTTCATGAAACAAAAATCTCTAGCGTTAATATTTGTTTTCGACAATGTTAATAGGTATTTGTTCGCAATTTTCGAAAATTCAGATCGTTCGCCCAAAATTGAACGTACGCCACTTTTAAACATCTTGTGCTTCGAGGAATAGATTTACAGAAAAATTGGAGCTCTTTTCGAGGAAATTATGTAAATATGATGGGGTTTGGTGTAAAGTACCTTCAAAATTAAAAGATTCGTTTCAAATTCGAAGATTCGTAATATTAGCCAGATCGTTCAAGGAATATCCATTTTGGTGAAAATCGTGTTTACTTTAGGCTCTAGAATTACTCACACGAAGACGGATTCACAAAGAGGTTTTTGGAAAATCACTTTTTCGGGTTCAAAAAACAAGCGTTTTGACAGCCTGGTGTATAGAAAATAAAAGAACAATACCAACAATCCACTTTTTTCGAACTAGCTACTTACAAAACGTGTTTTCTGTGAAAATTTCGATACTTCCTCCTACAGCATTACGTAACTCTCTTTACACGTGGAGGTAAAAATACTCCAGCGTTATTGGGATTTGAACTCGGATCCCTGTAGTCCGTAGGTTGGCTCGACCGCACTGTGCTATCACAGATATTTCTCAACACGCTCTCCAAGCACACTTATTACGAAAAGACTAGTTACGTGATATTCATTGCACTTAGATTTTTTATTAAGGAATGTTCTACATGTTTAAAAGGTATCAAATTCGCAATAAGAATTCAAATGATTACAACCCACGCAACTACATAGCTCATTTTACTTAGAAATATTTTCAACCAGAAGCCGTGGTCTTTAGAACCCTCTGTGGAAGTCGATTCCTCTGTGGAAAAGAGCTCCAATTTTTCTGTAAATCTATTCCTCGAAGCACAAGATGTTTAAAAGTGGCGTACGTTCAATTTTGGGCGAACGATCTGAATTTTCGAAAATTGCGAACAAATACCTATTAACATTGTCGAAAACAAATATTAACGCTAGAGATTTTTGTTTCATGAAATCTCTTTTTAAAAAGAGATATTAAATTAATGTAAATTAAACACTCCACTCTTTCCTAGTAATGATCCACTCTTCACTAGTAATGATTGCTGCTATTGGGTCTAACCGCTTCCTTTATCTTTGGAGGGCTACTGTTTTTTAAATTTTTTTCCAACAGTATTATCTCAAAAGTACTGGATGAGAACAGTTGATATCTGGAGTTGAAGGGATGGTGTTAGCTCCTATTGTAGGCCTGGTTCCTTGTGATTCCAGTGAAAAATCAGTAACTGCACTGAAACAGCAGAAGCTTCCGCCAATTGATAATCATAAGTGAATCACCATGTACTGGGTAGGGAGGAGAACGAGGAAATCTGTATGAATTGTCGCCTGGTCTTTCTTTCTCAGATAAACACTTGGATAGTTTATCAACATCAAATCGGAATTTTAGCGCCTTTGATGTAATATTAAACATAAAAAAATCCCTTCCAGTTGTCTGCGTGTTAATTTTTAGTGTATCAAAATAGCCCCGACACCCGTATTACATTAGCCTCTTAAGTTGTATCATATTAGCCCCACAAATTTGAGGCTGTATATATCATGACACGATAAATATTATTGCATTATTTTAACGCAGAAAAGAATATTAATTCTTTCTTAATGATAACCTATTTTCAAAAATATCGTGTCATAAAAAATAATGAAGTAACATCAAAAGATTTATATCACGGTGGTAAAGTTTTTGACTGGAAAAATTAGGCATTTTAGTTTTTATTTTTTTCCTCCCAAATATTGTTACATTCTGAGTGTTTGCTATATGGTAATTATAATAAAATATATTTCCTATTATTTGTCATTTTCTTGTTAATTTTGGACATAAATAAATAACAACTCTTAAAGTGTAATACATTAACCCCAATTATCTACTGTATAATATTAGCCCCGACTGATCTTTATAACATTGTCGAAAAACAATATGAACGCTAGAGATTTTTGTTTAATGAAATTTCTTTTTAAAAATAGATCTTGTATTACGATAAATTGAACACCCTGTTTTTTTTTTGAAAACTGCAAATGCTTCACTTTCTTTTCGCATCGGAAAGGAGGTAGTCTTGTCGTGTACCTGGTGGTGAGGGGGAACCGTGTGAAGTGAGTTAACTTTAAAGACCCGAGTTCGAATCCCGACGAGTAGAAAATATTTTCTGCTGCAGTAGGTCTTTTTTTTTTGTTTCTTTTTTGCAGGTTCACATAGTCCGTATTGAATATTGCATAGCAATTACGAATAATACGTGAAAATATATGCTGTTGAGGCAACACTTGTTTTGATCATAAAACACTTTCTAAATAGTATGTATAGTAAGATAAACTTTATTTAGGTGAGTAAACTTAGACCATTCACTTTGATTCTCTAAATTAAAACTTGACGTAACTGAGAACAGTGTCGTCATAAGAGTTATTATGATACATATATCCTTTATTTTTAAAATCTTAGGCCCCGAAACGCGCCTCAAATTAATTATTAATATAATAGCAATAGCTACTTATATATAATATAATTTCATAATTATTTCAAAAGAACCGGAACGCCGTTCCGTCGCGTACCAACAGAAATCAAGCCTTTTATATACAGGATATTCGGGGAAGAAATGTCGAATCTTCGAAAAATAGCTGTTAAGACAATTTTAAGCTTATTTTGTCTAATAAACTACACGGATATTCCAAATGGCTAAGCCTCAATAAACATTCAAAAGTTGGTGTGGATATATGTTTTCTAGGCAACCATTTGCGTTGTAGAAGCATATAAACACTTCATTAATATCTAAATTGTTTATGATTAACAAAATAAATGAATACATTTGATCAGAAAGAAAAATTAACCTAGAAGTAAAAAAGCACCCAATTTTCACAGTTCGACTGCTTTTTTATTTCTCGGTTAATTTTTTTCTGAACTAATATATTAATTTATATTGTTAATAATAAACATGTTACATGTTTCTGGTCTATTTACATGATTCTAGAATGCAAAGTTTTGCGTAGAAATCATATTTTCAAACCAAAATTTGCGTGTTTATTGCAGCTCAGCCATTCAAAATATCTATGTAGTTTATTAGACAAAGTATGATTAAAATTGTTTAAACAGCTTTTTTCAAACTTTCGACGTTTCATTCCCCGATACTCTGTATATCCATGCTTCTTTAAAACCAAAAACAATAATTTGCGTACTGAAAACTAATTAATTAAACCCATGGCAGTAGAACTGTTAACACAAGTACTGTCACACATCTTTCGCAGGATAAGGAGTAAAATTTAAAGAAAAATTATAGTTCACATGAATTTTGACAACTTGCGTCTTACTTCCTATGATATTCAAATAGTAACATTATATTACAATATTCAATTGGTTAACAATTTCGGCTAAAGAGTCTTGTTTGATAATTTTCCAATTTCGTATTGTAATAAGATATCTTATGATACTCATGTAAATAACTATTTGACAACTATTATGTTTAGTGTATGTGTCTAGCAGGTTTTGTATTATTCTGAGAAACTGGATCATACGAATCACGTTTACTACGTTATTCACACAGGAGCACATGAATCTCAAAAAAGTATTTAATAATATAATCCTTGCTGATGAACCAACGTTTTATTGATGATTTTAATTTTGAAAATTTTCATTAGTTCGGATGTTTAAATATAGGTATCACATGTAATTACATGTCTGTTAAACACGATAGCATTATATGAAGCAAGAAACATTGTTTTTCATTTGACCATTCAACTTCATCAATCACTCAAAATTACTTTAATTTTCTCTGCTTATCAGTTTTTAATCTCAGATCTTCGATGAAGACATGAATCAAATAACATCGTAGATATTTGAGTGTTTTAAAAATAATAACGTGAATAAATGCTTATATTTATTGAATTAGTTTCATAATAACCTGTAAAAACATGGGTTTTCTGTTGGTTTTGGGGATGTTGAAAACATTCAAATAGTAAAGGCAATGTTAAGCTCGTGACCTTTAACATTGTTTATTTGATATTTTTCTTAGGGATAGTTTGTAATGGTTAAACGTTTTCAAAGAGTGCACATTAGATACCTCGAATGGCCCGTTTCCATTTAATAAACCGCTACGTTCTCCCTGTACAGATGGTCGTGCAAAATTCAAGGTTTTGATAGATTCGTAGAATGGCGGCCAACAAACCACCTTCGAACTCTGACGATACTGAAATGTAGTCTGTGTTGGGAAGGTCATATCACTTCACCACCAAGTCCGTTTCTATGTATTTTCATTGGGAAATGCTAGTGCATTGATATTTACTAAACTGTAAACAAACGTTAAATCTCTTTGAATTGTTATAACATCTGTTTTGCTTTCTTTTAGTAATCGTTTTACTCGTTTTACCAAATACGTGAGTTTGTTATATTTTTACACGCTACAATTATTTAATTTTACAAGTATTTATTTTCAAGCATTTAGGAATTCATGAAATTTCATTGAAACGTTCGCCAATCTAAAATCCTTTTAAATGTATATTAAATATATTAATGTTGTTTAATAATATGTATTAATAATGCGTAGATTTAGCACATAAAGCTCTGATTTGAATATTATACAATGAAATCATCAAGTTAACAGTTTTAGAAAGGAATGATAAATTGAATTGAAAATATTAACTTAAAGTTTATATACGTTTATTTAGAAATTTCTATACTTGTGTAAATATTGTCATGTGTGATTCTACTCATGTGATCTTTCAAAGCACAAAATTGAATATTTCTGTATTTGAAAACCTTAACACTACATTCATCCAATCCAGTGCAGTTTATAGCAAACAGCTAAGCAATATGTTTCCCTATTTTTTAATGGTAATGGTTAAACAAGAAGAACAAATAGTTTCTGACTCTCGGTGTTAACAGGGGACTTAAAAAAAATTAATAATACAGTTATTCGGTTGCTCAACACCCCTTTGATAGAAAAACAGAAACAATTGTTTGGGCGTAATGCACCTTGAAAAATATTTTTTTTATAATCAATTTCTTTCCTATTTGATAAATATATCGATTTGCTAATTGTAGGACTTAAAAGAGAATATAAAAACCAAATAAAAGTTATGCTCATACCGTAAAAATACGAATTTAGCATAATTAAATTGGCCACAGAATTTGTTTACAAGCAAGTGCATTTTAAGCGTATGTGGCAGGCAAAAGCGCGGCATTGGAGAACTGTGTTTTCAGTATGCCCATCCCACGCTATTCTGCTAGCGCGAATGAATTAAGCGCAAACAAATGGGGTCTACTAAGATGTTAATTTCTTATAAACAATTACATATATCTCGAGAGCGAGATATAATAGCACCGAACGGATTCCGGAATTTTGCATCACATTTAAACGTCATTCAGATTAGACAATAAAAAATTTGCAACAATTGCAAATTTATAAACAATTTCCAAATTTTGCAAATCTAAAGTGGGGAGAGTCTCCCAATGTCCCAGAACCAAAAACAGCGAATTAACAATTTTGCAACAATTTATAATTTTATAAACAAATTCGAAATATGCGTTAGAACGGCCGGGAAGGCGCCGCAAATTGTGCCTGAAATGAATATCTCAAAATAGCAGTTTGTCAGGAGTTACAAATCGATTACTTAAAGTTAGAATAATTTTTGCTAAAATGATAAATATTTACTGGTCTATAGACAATCATTCTGGACGGAAAACCCCGCTTAGAAATATTTTTTTCGTCGTGGCGTACGCGCAGGCAAACTACCTCCTTCGGCAGGGAAATATGACGATATTTCCGTCTCGTACGTAAACGAACTAGCCCCCTCCCCCTGAGACAGCGTTCTTTCTGCCCATTGGGATGTTGCACCAATCACAGACAACTGTGGTTCTACCTGCTAGCGATTGGTCAACGCGTCCCTCCCCCTGCCCTCCCCCAGGCCGAGGGGTGTCCAAGTTTGTCGGCGCGGTGTGGAAGATAGAATTTTGAACGACATTTTTTCTGAGGGAGAGGGTACGTAATAAAATTTATATATTGCGTTTTTACTTAATTTGGGACAATCGTGTTTCACAGAAATGAGGCCACTTGGAGTTAAATGCACGTATAGAAACATTTTTTTTATTTCACAACATTTTTTCATAAGTTACAGGGGATTGTGTTTCTATTTCCAGATTCTCAGTGAGGTAACATAAAATCAATGTATAGTCGAAAATGAAGTATCAAAGTATAGTAGTATCAATGTATACCAGCAAGTATAGTAGTATCAATGTATAGTCGAGAATGTAGTCCATCATTATATAGTATTATTATTAGTATTATAAATACATTAGTATTAGTATTAGTTTATTGTTAGTATTATAAAGACATTAGTATTAGTATTAGTTTATTAGTATTAAAGTCGACGGTGATGTAGGCTCACGCTTTCTAATATAATTTTTAAATTGAATTTTCAAAATTTTGCCACAAATTCAAGTTTATCATAAGCACTCACAGACAATATATAATATGGAACGTATTCGGCAAGGGATCTTTGAGCGGCCGCAAAGGCGATGATTCGCTCATTGATAATAATAATAATTTAAATCAACCAATCATTGGCTTCCGGGTCGTTTAAAGCCATCTTGTCGAACGAAACAATCAAATTCAAAGGTATTTATGTTTTTCGAGCTAATTCACTAGATGACACCAGAGTGGGATTATGATTGGTAAATTTTTGCGGCGTATCTCAAACGTATTCAATTAAAAAATAATGGAAGGTTGCAAACAATGTTACCTTTGGCCGATTCGGTGGCCAAAATTGCTAAGACATTAGTGTCAGACCAAAGGGTCGCGGGTTCGAGTCCTGCCTCGGGCATGGTTGTACTTGTGTTCGTCCTTTCACCCCTTATCATCACCATTACGTTTCATCTTCATAGTTACCATAACGTTCACTCCAATAGTGGTCGCTAATGACCTAGATGTTGATGCGACCTTAATTAACCAAACAAAATGTTACCTTTATTTTCATGCCCTGAGCACACTGCAGAATCACATCGGGTTTGTGTTTCTCAATATCGAAGAACAAGGGCCCGGAAGAATAGGCACTGTGCCGCGTATTTAGGGCTTGTCAAGAGCATGGGCAATGTCATTAGATTCGCGTTTCACTGTCCTGAATTGGAGGGCGTGCTCATATGAATGCTTGTTCTCTCAGTGAACATTATCTCTCAGGGCTATACAAACCCCGCGTGAACGACGATTTGCGTCGTGAAAAGTGTGGAACTTTCGTATTTTTTTTTACCGGGAGAGGAGGTTCAGTGCTTCTGTGATAACGCTGCAGTGCCTCTGACCAAGAGAGCATAGATGCGAGTTCCGACAGTGGCAAGATTTTCGATTCTAACTTGGCAGTTAGGTCGAAGTCAGTCGCTGTCTGGAGGAGAATTCTAGAGGACGGCTGCTCTGAGCGTTAATTTTTCGTGGTTTCTCCGATCAACACCTGGCGAATTCCGATGTAGTACCCTAACAAACGGGCCACGGGCCGCGCGCGACCTTTCCTACCTCTTCCATCTCCTATCCTCACCCCTTACAAACACATACACACACTAACATGCACTACACTACCACATATGCCGGGAGAACGATTGGGAGCTTAGAGCTTGTCCCGGCTGGGGCGGTGCCCCGTTGATGGGACATTCCCAGTTGAGGGAAACTCCGCTAGCCGACGATAGGTCGGCGTCGGACTTCGCCATTCACTGCGGCAAGATCACCGCCACCTCTCGATGAAGAAACGTGCACTACACTTACGAGACTAATGACCCCAGTAGTTGACATGCCCGGAATCACCAACAAACAAACCAATCGTATTCTTTAAATAACTCCAGTGCGTGACAACAGCTATTTTTCTTACAGCACGTAGATAAAATAATTATCTATAAAAAATGAGGCCAGATTCCAACCTGCACCTGTTGAAAGGTCCCTCGTGAGTGTAAGAGTCCGTGTGTGTACGTGCTCGCAAATGAGTGTGAGACTGTGAGAATGGAAGGTAAACTTTTTTCTCCTCAGGGGCAAGCTTCAAAGAAGCTATACTCCTTTTTCTGCCTGGCTTTCCACCCAATTATCTATCATCCATAAATAGGGTCTTGAGTCCCCAGTCCCTCAACATTTTCCCTCTCCCCCTCTCTATCTCTCCCTTTCTCTTTAATTCGCCAAGTCGGGGCCCTACTTATCGATAACTCGCCGAGGTAGCCATGGTTCATTGGTTAACGCCTAGGTGCTGCTGTGATCCTTGGATCCTCAGACGTTAATGGTATTGTGGATAATGATGGTTAATGATAGGAAAGGGTAAGAAATGATTGATGGAGTATATTGGCTGGGGAAATACGAGTACCCCGAGAAACTCTGCCACAAACCCGCTCTGTCCACCACAAATTCGAACTGGATTCGCCTGAAATCGAAATGGGGCACCAATGGTGGAAAGCGTGCAGACTTACCACTACTTCATGAGATCCTTCAGTTTGAGAGTGAGTGAATAAGTGTGAGCTACGAGCTAAAATTTTCCAAACCTTTCCAAAGATTGAATTATACAAAATTTCTCAGACGGATACAATGACGAATCTGTTAACAACAAAATTCCAAATTCACGAAAGATATTGACCTGAATATAGAGCTGTATTCTTCATCGCGATATTGTCGAGTGTAAATAACTATACAGTTTTTCCTTTTGTCAAAGTATCACCTAACTCACATATGGATAGGAGTGCAATTTTGTTCCGTCGGCATTACAGTTACAGCGCAAAGAAACCTCAGTGAGAAAACTTAGAAAAAGACGAAACCGAAGAAGACTATAAAAACAGTTTAATATAAATGAATAGGATGTTTTGAAATAAATATATCATTTCAAAATGTTAAATGGATATTTGATTGTGTCAAAAAGGTTCAATATGCATCTACTGATTCTACTGACTCTACTGACGGAGGGCGGGGCGAGAGGGCGGAGCGAGAGGGCGGAGCGAGAGGGCGGGCGAGGGGGGCGGGCGAGGGGGCGCGAGGGGCGGGGCGAGGGCGGGGCGGCGAGAGGGGCGGGGTGAGGGGGCGGGGCGATGGCGGGGCGAGGGGCGGGGCGCGAGAGGGCGGGGCGAGAGGGCGGGGCACAGAGGGCGGGGCGAGAGGGCGGGCGAGTGGCGGGGCGCGAGAGGCGGGGCGAGAGGGCGGGCGCAGAGAGGGCGGGCGAGAGGGCGAGAGGGCGGGGCGAGAGGGCGGGGCGAGAGGGCGGGGGAAGAGAGGGCGGGGCGAGAGGGCGGGGCGAGAGGGCGGGGCGAGAGGGCGGGGCGAGAGGGCGGGGCGAGAGGGCGGGGCGAGAGGGCGGGGCGAGAGGGCGGGGCGAGAGGGCGGGGCGAGAGGGCGGGGCGAGAGGGCGGGGCGAGAGGGCGGGGCGAGAGGGCGGGGCGAGAGGACGGGGCGAGAGGGCGGGGCGAGAGGGCGGGGCGAGAGGGCGGGGCGAGAGGGCGGGGCGAGAGGGCGGGGCGAGAGGGCGGGGCGAGAGGGCGGGGCGAGAGGGCGGGGCGAGAGGGCGGGGCGAGAGGGCGGGGCGAGAGGGCGGGGCGAGAGGGCGGGGCGCGAGGGCGGGGCGAGAGGGCGGGGCGAGAGGGCGGGGCGAGAGGGCGGGGCGAGAGGGCGGGGCGAGAGGGCGGGGCAGAGGGCGGGGGGAGAGGGCGGGGCGAGGGGGCGGGGCGCGAGGGGGCGGGGCGAGGGGGCGGGGCGAGGGGGCGGGGCGAGAGGGCGGGGCGAGAGGGCGGGGCGAGAGGGCGGGGCGAGAGGGCGGGGCGAGAGGGCGGGGCGAGAGGGCGGGGCGAGAGGGCGGGGCGAGAGGGCGGGGCGCGAGGGCGGGGCGAGAGGGCGGGGCGAGAGGGCGGGTGGAGAGGGCGGGGCGAGAGGCCGGGGTGGGAGGGCGGGGCGAGGGGGCGGGGCGAGGGAGCGGGCAGCAGGTGTTGCGCACGTGGCCGGGCCAAGTGGGTGCGAGGCCGTCGCATCGCGTCGGAGCGCCCGACCGCAAAAATGGACCGCATCGATCCGCACGCGGCGCGCCGGGGCCGCTGAGGCGCGCGCCACGGGCGAAGGGCGAGGGGGCGGCGGCGGCGGCCATTGCTAAAACGCTTAGGACTTCCTAATTAGATGCTAATAAGTGAGCTGCCAGAAACTTTTCAAAATGTCGGTGTGTGGGAAAGTTTACTGCAGGAGTGGCAGAATTTATCTTTTGGCATGTAATGAAGGTCTTTTTATGATCGTAGAAAGCAGAAGAAAATGACGAAAAGGTTTGAGAGGTGTAGTAGTGATGAATCGGAGATGATTAGGTGAAATTATTTGATGAGCTTGTGAGCTCCTCATTTCTGTCATTTTTTGTCAGCGAAGGGGATATAGATGTGGCATAACAATACAATTGGGGGCGCGGTTTCGAGGGTGGGTGGAGAACAGGATGTAAGACCTGACAGGGGCATAAGATCGGTGCCCCGCTGGGGGAGATATATGGAGAGAAAAATTTGCAAGTCGACGTGTAGGTCGATATCGGACAGATTCCTCCGGGTGATAGCTATAACATGCACTACACTTACGGGGATGCGGCCAAAGTATTTCACCCGCCTGGAAAAATTAAATACTCGCCCACTCACACTTTAATCCCCGTTAGACTTTTAGCAGTGAGACTTTAAATGCAATATATTTCTTAAGGGGAAAGTATACCATTAAAAAGGGTCAAATTATCTATATTTTGATAAATAAATAGTTCAAACCTTGCTATTTCCAAATGCACTAATATTTTTCTTTTGCGACGTCTACAAGTCCTATTAATTCTTGTTTAAAAGTCCTTTTGCACGGGCCACCTTGTTTGACACTGCATACAATTATTACTAATACGGCTATTACAATAAATACTACAATAATTGTTAATACGGCAACTATTTTGTAATTTTGTACGCATGTTGGGTTGTTAATGAGTTATTGAAACATGCTCTTCTTCGTAGTTGGTAGTTTTTCTTTTCCTCTTAAGGAGATGATCCAGAATACGAAGCAGGAATATTCTAGTGGAGCAGGGGTAAGCACGGACTTTAAAAGGGCGTTTGCCAAAAATGTACTTCTTTTGTATTTAACGTACATTTTCTTAGAAACTATTATTCGCAGTTTATTAAAATTTACAGGATACATTGTTTATAGTGTTGACAATAAGTTGACAACTTTATAAGAACATGCTGTGGTATCCCCCCAATCAGAAGACGAAACGGAGTTACGCTCCGCCGCGCCGCTAGTGGAGGGGCACAGCCCCTCCCCTCCCCCTTCACCGGGCGGTGGGGTATCAAGGCATGGTCGGGAGCAGGGCGCTCCCGTTCAGTTACCGCTTCGCGTAGCTACCACCGCCGCACTCGCTACACGCCCTACCGCGGCGTAACCTGCTGCGCACTATAAGAGGACTCCAGACTGCTGCCGCCGATACCAGCTACCGTCACCAGTCGTGACGTATCCGCCGGGCGATCAGCACAGACCTCGGGGGCTACTGCCGCCCTCGCTACACGCCTGGTCAAGGCGCCATCTGTGGCGCGCTACAAAGTGACTGCAGACTACCGCCGGCACTTGCTACCGTCACTAGCCGTGACGTATCAGCCAGGCGATCAACGCCGACCTCGGTGGCCACAGCCGCCCCTCGCTACACTCCCGACCGCGGCGTAACCCGCCGCGCGCTACTAGGAGGCTCGAGGTGACTGCGGCCAGCTATCACGTTACGACGCTTATCGCCACTGCGGGCGATAAGGCTCGGCGAGGCAAGAAGGCCGTTAAGAATTATTGTACAGTATTTGTTACGTTGTTCTGTGTATTGGTTATTGGTGAAAGTAAATGGTTATTAAACATTGACTGTTTAACTTACCTTGCATCCTGCAAATACAACACATGCTTCGATTAAAAACACTATACAAAAACAATATAAGTCCAAAAATACTGTAAAATTAGAGCAAAAGGTACTATAATTAAAAAATTATAATTATTTTTTAATCAATTCAAAAATGTAAAAATAATAACAAAGACTCTACCTTAAAGTGTGAAAAGTATCAAATTGTTTTTGTTAACCATTTCCTAGAAAAGGTATATCAATAGCGAATTTAACATGGGCTTTATATATGGTACCCTCTTTCCTTCAAACACTTTCTACACTAGCCTAGAAAAATTGAATTACATTTTCACGCACGTGATGTCTATAGACGGAAAAAGAAGGATAGTTTTAAAAAGAAAATCTTTTCTTACAAACACAATTCTTTGCAGGATGTAAAATTTTATAACTGAATACGAGACATTCCTGAGTCAACCACCTGATTAAACTCGTACATGGCCGCGGTGAGCCTGGGAAGAAAAGCATCGGGAAATAAAAAGAGTAATGGAGTCAGGAGGAACGGAGTTACGTCGCGTTGACGATGTCGAGGAAAAGCACTCTACGGCTTGGGCGATGACAGCGGTCAGCAGAGGACGTAGCAGTTGATAGGGGCAGAAGTAGAGCTGGTGAAACGAGCAGGGCCGTATAGCGCGGATTGAGGCGAATACTGGGTACTTTTGTGAAAGAAAATCCTATGTCCAGAGTAAAGTGCGGGGAGATGAACTGGTTTATGGACCTTCAGTGGAGTTACAAAGGGTCAAGAAATAATAAAGTAAAACTTTTATAAAATAGCTATAAACCTATAAAACATAGGTTTAGAATAAACCTATATGTTTTAAACCTATAAAACATATAGGTGTTAGAATTCTGTTACGCTTGCTTAGGTCCAGCATTGCCGCTGTCTCTGTACAGATTCTGAACGGGAGGTTCTAATGTAGCGGATTTTCAACACTCGCTAGAATATAGTAGTAGTAATAGTACTTACATTGCGTGCGATCCTTGGTTTTCGTCCTAGGAGGATTTCGAAAGTCGGTGGATGCCAGCCTCTTTTTCGACCCAAGAGTTTTTGGAAGTCTACCTCCGACGCAGGTCTGGAAAATTTTCGAACAGGCGCGTCTCGCGGGCCTTATACGCCTGAGGTGTGACTCTCACTTTCTCCGCCACATGTCCGTCTCAGTTAACTATATCCGAACTGTCTGTTTGGGAGAAAGTTAGATCTCGTTAGGTCGGGATGTTGTCGGAGGGATAGAATTCTGACGGGCATCCGCCAGGATTCTTTTACATGCCACAAGAGTGGCTACTGTGGATTTTCCGCCCTTCGAAAATCTACGCACCTTGGTCGGGATCGAACCCGCACACTGGGGATTCAGAGGTCAGTAAGCTAAGTCACCAACAGAGGTGCGCAGATAGTATATAGCGAAGTCGAATTCAGCTCGTCTGGTCTTAGCCGTTTTCTGCAGCGATCAGCTGTTCTGATCAGTTGTTTTTCGTAGTATCTCCCTCCACATTAGGGTAATATCGTAGTAGTTACATAAAAAAATTACTACGAACCACACGCGATCTTTTCTTCCTCTTCCTTGTCCTATTCTTTCGCCAGAACACAAGTCGGGAGATGCTTGGAGCTGTATGAAGTTGTCGGAACTTGACGCGTGTCCCTGCTGGTGCAAAGCTCCTCTCGGAGAGATATTTAAAGAGGGAAACCCCATGAATGCCGATATATACGGAGAGCATCGACTTCGTACTCCTAACTTCTGACTCAGACTGTTTTTGAAATAGAAAGCAAGGAATTTATTTTCAAATGTGCCGTCAACAATGTGTATTCTACGAAGTCTTATCGCGGCCTCCTAGTTATCTGGTTCAGGTCGGTCGACTGATACCTACAACGGGACAGGAATCGCCCCCACCTCACGGAATAAAACATTCACTACACTTACGATAATTATGACTATAGCAGTTTTCTTCCAGGAAAACATCAATAAATCAGTCAATCGATCATATTAGAAAAAAATATATTTTCAGATGCTTGGAAAATACAGTAACTGCAAAAGCAATTACCGTTTCAGTAATTTGAGAAGCAATAAACCCAAGAGAATAATTAATGCAATGAGTTCAGACAAAATAATCGTGTAAAGAACTAATGAAGTAGAAGGATTAGAAATTTAATTAATTAAAAATCAATCAGATTTTTCTAGTAAACCTATAATGCTTGAGATTGTAAGTCCATATTCTATTTTCCGTTCTTTTCATAAGACGTTATCCGCAAGCAGTTCACCTTAAAAGTAACGTAAGAATCAGCATAATGAAATTAATATTGCAGGAACTAAAAAGTGGAATCTGATTGAAGAATTAACATAATCGAAAATAATCATATAAACTTCGTCACAAACTCCTTAGAAATATTTGTGGTTTTAAGTAGTCGAGACCAAGTTTACTGTGATAACCAAAGATTATGTAGTTGGTTGTCTACAGCTCTTTTGGTCAGTAAAGAAAGCGACGAGTCGAAACAAGAGGTTGTGTAGATGGTTCTTTGTCGTTTTTCCTCTTTTTCAGATTTCTTTCTGCTCTTTGAAGGAGGAAGTTTTTGCGCTGTTCTTTTGATGATTTCAGGCTGCGGCGTCTGCAGTCGCAGTACATTTGTTAATTGTTTTTACACTTGTTTCTGAAGTTTAATGGTCGCACAACTGCCAATATTGGCGGTTTGGGTTATGTATAGTTTAATGTTTATATGTAACAATACCAGCAGAAATCGAGAAAAGTTTCTCTACACATAGAAAGAAGAAATGGAAATGGTTTAAACGAACTTTTGAAAATAACTTGCTATACCTTGACTTGTTATTGACTTACTATTAATTTTGCTACTAATAGGTTTTATTTAAAAGGTTTCCAGAAAATCGACAAAACATTACATATAAGAGATTTTAATGAGAATCAATTTCATAATTAGTGTGTCTATTTGATTAAAATGTATATAATTTAGGCACAAGCATTAGTTATTCCCCAACTAGGCGAAGATAAAGTAGACCACGCATGTTGTATATCGACGAATTTGACGCCGCAAAGTTTCAAGTCTTACATAAGCAATATTACTTTGAATTAACGGTTAAGTTACATTTAAAAGTTTAAATATTATATACACATTCAAATCCTGGTGAATTTCCCGTGATTTTTTAAAACAATAATATTTTTAAAAATATCAATGTTCATAATTGAAAAGTTGCTAATTACCTAAACTACGTAGGAGTACTAACCTACCAAACTACCAAACACTACGTAATTTCTTTACAATTAGAAATACTTAAAGTTTCAATGTTCGGTTGATACATTTGCTTCTTGGTGGTAACTTGTATACTTTTATATTCCTTTATAATTCTAAGACAAATTACTCCGTAGTGTGTCATTTGAAGCACTTCCACTCCTAATTGCTATAATGTATACAAATCGCTGGATATGTGCATATTAACGACGTGAGTGATATTAAAAAAATACATTTGCACAATTCTTGAAAAAACAAAAGCACTATCAGTATTAAATGTTTAAAAGAAATTGAAGCTGTTTCTGAGAAAATGGCGTTGAACTATTTCAGAAAATGAATTTTGAGCTAATTTTTCATACAACTTTTGAATTTCGAGAAACTTTATGACATCATACAGAGCACTTGTTTTAACAAATTCAAACCTGTATGGAAATTGCGAGTGATTTAAATATTAACGACGTGAAAGTGATGTCAAAAATATTAAATTCCCTTAATTTTTGAAAAAACAAAAGAATCCAGGAAAATGACGTATTCAGTGCATTTAGTACTATTCGTACAAAAAGTTTAAAGAAAAAAATTGGTGCCCTTTGTGAGTAATTTTTGTTTGTAAATTTTTTCATATTACACATATTCTCTCAATATTAAAAACAACGCAAAAACTCGCAAAAATTACTAAATTTTTAAAAAAAATTACATGACCTTAATGAAGAAATAAATTTCTTTGGAAACCTATTTTTATTGGAAGGAAAAAATCTCCCCCGAAAAGTAACCCCCAAAATTAAAGAGTATAATTGAAAATTCCAGAGTTCTGATTGAGGCCGGACTAAAGAGTATTCAGTTTGGAAAAATATCCTTGTCTTATTTTAGTCACAGACAGACGGACGGACGGGCGTACGTTACAAAAACGTTTTCTGTATCAGGGGAACCCAAACGTATATTTCCGTAGAAATCTCGAAATCGATTTTCCGCAATATTAAGTAACTTTCACTATACTAAAGGAGGAAGTAAAAATATTTATTTCCAGTCAACAGATTCCTTTATGCTCCTCAGACACATTTATTGTAACGGCGCAAGCAGGCATTCAGTTTGCTGTAATAATATTGACTATTACTATAAAACTATACACTCAATTCACTTAATCGGAAATCATTTGTCTAATATTTACTTTCATCAAATATTTTTACTCAAACTTGGTAATGTTGTTGGAAGTTTTAGATATTTTTACTATGTCGCTACCGCTACCTCCGTAAAGAGAAAGTTATGTAATGCTGCGTGAAGAAACTGAGAATTTTCGGCAGAAAACAAACTGAATACAGGGCTCTGGCAACGAAAATGTGGTCAAATCCAAATGCTAAATTTATAAAAATAATCCTCTAACACGTGAAGAAGCTATAATCCATGTTTTTTAGGTCCTTGATACCGAAAAATCGATAGACGTCAAAATTCCGTCTGTCTGTGAACAACGCTAGCGGCTAAACCGTACAGCCGATTTTCTCCAAAATTGATATTCCCCAATCGTTCTGGCTGATGTCTCAGCGCCATGAATTTGAAACCGAGATTTCAATTTTGGAAGGTACTTTACATGAAGCCTCTGGATCGTTTTCAAAATTTCAAAAATATTGCTTCATCGTTTTTGATTAAATTTTATTGTTGGATAGTGCAAAGGAAGTTTAATAGAATCTCATTTTCGTTTAAAACTCTCATTTTTCTAACAATTAAGTAAATAAAGATATATAATTTTTCTCTTAATAAAATCTGTTCCTTAAAGATAGATTTTGAAATTACGTTATGCAAAAATTTCCGACCATTTGAGTATTTTTCTGGTAATTTTGCACGAAATATAGGCAATTTTTAATTTTTGTTTAATTTTTTCTCAAAAACCGCTCCATCAATTTTGATGAAATTTTGTTTGTGGATAGATTTTTAAGGACGTTTAAGAGAATGGTGCAGATCTCATGTTGGTTAAAAACTCTAATTTTTCGAAAATTAAAAAAAATCAAAATATTCTTACAACTTCGGTTATGAAGATACAATTTTTTCTTAATAAAACGTGTTTATCAAAACCAGATCTTCAAATAAGGTCATGTTAATTTTTTTGAAAATATGAGTATTTTTTGTGTAATTTGGCGACAGACATAGTCACCCTCTCGCTATTTACTGCGCTTCGTAAAATGAATAGTGATGTTAGACTGTTGGATGCTACGAAAGTTAGAATTTGTATATTATTTCATATTTCTTTGTTCGTTTCGTCTTCGAGCTTTTATTATAAGTTATAAAATTCATCTTCAAGAAATTATTTAAAAACTATTTTAAATTGCGCCCTTTAATTAAGTTAAATATGAAAACGAATAGACGAATTCACTTTGATTAATATGATATGGGAATGAAAAGTAATGCATGTAAAAACCGAGTAATTTTGATGAAAATAAAAATGTTATAGTAAATAATTTTTTTTCAATCCATTTTCATTTTAGCGGTATCAACAATACTAATTGGGAAAATGTGTATCTCACACGAATTAGCGGTCTTTGTTGTTTGTAACCCATTTTTGTAACGCCACACTCACAACAGACTTCTGACTTTTCTTTCGCATTAATATAAACTAATAATTTTATTTACGCCTAAAATAAGTATCGTGCATCGTTGGTACATTTATGAAGAACGTAAAGACCCTGAATTCAATAGCTGTTTTTATTTAAACATTTGAATATAAAAAATATGTATTTTTCACGCTTTGTTTGTTTAAGAATTTTTCAAATGGTAGTTCAAGTGTAAGACAAAAATTGTCATATATTATTAAATAGCCATTAACAATATCGCGAGAAAGTGCGTGCTATTGTAGCAGCACTATTTATTTTAATGTGAGTTTCTCATTTGGGCAAAACGCCATAGCAGAACTTGACTCTTTTGTTAGTTTGCAATACGAGTTGCGGTCGCCAGACCTTCATTTGTTGTGGCAATAAATATCAACATTATTCCCCTCGTGGGATGAAATGTGTAGTATATCCCCTTTTGTGCTTTACAAGACGCGTGACAACTTGCAGCATTAGCTTTTGTAGGTTAAATTGATATCCATGTTAAATGTCTAACTACACTTTAAGTGTGTGTACCCAAACAATAAACTTTTATCTTGTACATACTATACAAATAGTACACGATACATCACTAACAATTTATCACTTGCTCTGTTGACAGTCGCGGATTACCGTGAATGCAAGAAGTATCAAAAGTGCATCAAAGCTCAACAAGTCCTCTTGCACATAATGTGGTTCCAATTAGACCTGTACGCACAATTTTTGACTGGTCTCATCATCAAATTATTTAAGTATCTTTCACACTGAGAGAAATGTTGTAGTAGAATGTACTAAACATGTTTAGTAAGCATTCATGTAGTAAATACAATTATTCATGAAGTAAGATTTACTAAATATGATTTAGTTTCGTTTTGTAAATCAGACAGTACAAAATCGTAAGTAAATTAACAAAGAAAATTGTCAGTGGTACTATACTTGTTTCGTAGATAGCATTCAGTGAGATCTACGTTTCATGTCGTCATACTTACGAAATACTGCTTGGTAAGCGCGCGTTCTCAGCAATCTGACCAATTCGAATGGTTATGACAGGGTGAACTGTGATAAATTAACGCTGATATAGTATTATACGCTATATAAATGGCGGTTAGAAATACCGTCGGTTGGCAAAGGTCGGCAGTCAGCGTCGGAAACTGTTCTGCTTGGCTAGGAGCTCATCAGGTAATCGAGGTTAAGAAAGCAACAGTCCACAGGGCCGTAGGATGGGTGATCGTTCGAGAACTCCTTTTCCTACCAGGCTGAAGGCATAGAATGAAAATATTCCCTTTTACGTTTGTGCTTAGTAGAGCTTACTGGCCGACCTGGATGGCCGAGGTGGCTAAGAGCGAGTACCGACTCAGCGCTTCGGTCCGAAAGGTCGCGGGTTCGAGTCCCGCCTTGGGCATGGCTGTTTGTCCCTTGACGTTGTATGTATGTGTTGTCGCGGAGGGCCTCGCGTTCTGCTGACCCCAGATCAGAGGAGCCCGCAAGTGTGTTGGTGTCTAGTGTATGGTCGAATATGCGTCCCATCGGGGCGTACAGGGTAACCGGCTGTCGGCTGGATAAAAGCCCTAGGAAAAAAAAGAGCTTACTGAGCAGCGTTTAATAATTTATGAACCAGAACTATTCCTTTAGTTCTTTTTAGTGCAATGTGTTTAGTTAATATTATTGGATGTATTCGTCAACTCACCGATTCGTATAGTTATCTCCCCATCGTCTTGGGTTACGACCTGCTTATTGAACATTACTACACGTGCGCGTGTGTTTAAGTAAATAGCAGTTTCTTGAAAGTGACTAAGCCCTTTGTTCTTCCAAAATATACTATACTGTTTAGTTCAATCTATTCTTGATTAATTGTATGAACTTAACATTTCTCTCCGTGTACCGTGAATTAACGAGGACGACGAATAGTGAATCCATTCATCGTACTCGTAATGTTCTGTGCGCGCTTCCTGATATCATATCATGCAATCTAATAAAACCCAATCACAAGATTAATTAGGGTTATCAAATAAACACAAAATAAATATATAGACAATACGCTATCAGATCCATTGGGGTGACCCAAAACCGAGTTGGTTTTGTTCGAATACGAAATGTTCACATAGTAAATCTGATGAAGAGTGGAACCATTTGCACTCGCTCTTGTAAATTTAAAGTGTTCACCTCACATAAATGAACATGTAGCAGCAATCCAGCATGTTCTACGGCAGGATACTTCACATTGTTTCTTTAACAAGAAACCAAAATTTATGGCTGTAAGTTATCACTTGAAATGGAAAATGTTAAACCATACACTAATTTACAAAGTCTACTTTCAATTAAAAAAAAACACTCAATGAATTTATGACGTCCCTTTTTTAGATAATCATTTAAACAAATGCTACTAAATATTTGTCATTGCTTATTGTCTTTTATTTTCTTATTAGTAACAACTTTTTGTGAACCTCAGTTTACTCTCAACTTCTCGACTTCAAAATTCATAAGAGATTTGTGTTACCATACGAATGATTTTTACTATAAAAACATCTAAAAGGATAATATTGTATCACCAAATTAGGCAGAAACGTTCAACAACTACATGTTATGCAGATGTTTAGTGCAATGAATACTCTGGATAAATAGTTCACATTACCAACATATTGTATTAAAATAATTAATAATTAATAATATATTTATTAATTATATACTTAATAAGTAATATTTATTGTCTATAGACTGTGAATATAGATTTTGATAACGATTTTCTAAAATAATACTGAAAAACATTATCCTTGTTAACCAACAAAACTCAAGAATGTTGAACACTTAATAAGTGAACCCATTCTTTCGAAGTGTCGCTACCTATAAGACAATAAATCATGATATTTTTGTAAGAGTATTTGTTTAAATGATTGTCTAAAAAGCTAGTAATGGTATATTTATTGTCACATTCCACAGGCCATGAAATGAATTGATACTTCAATGTAATATTCAATAAAGTACCCGAGAAGGGTTTTCATTTTCAATGCGACACAGATTTCATGTACCATGTTTTATACCCACGTTTATATTTATTACATAATATCGTCTTGATAGTCTGTCTCTCGTCCGTGTCGAATATCCCCTCTGGGCATCCGCGCAAAAAGCTGACCTACTTCGGTTGCCACCAGAAGACGATGTTGATATTGAATGTCTGTCTAGGGGAAGTGCAGCCCCACTTCTCAACTCTTTTCCAAGAAATCTCTGCGAGTGGCTGATCGAAGGCGTTCTCTCCGAATGCCTCTCGTCCATTGCAATAAGAAGGAAAACGAGAATACCAATGCTTTTTCCAGTGAATCCCAAGGTTGCCCTGGCGATATGACACACGTGTTTGATACAGTGTCAATCGGGTTCTTCCTCCAAACCAAAATAGAGTGAAGTCAAAGAAATGGTATTTCGACCAACGAGAAATCTCAAGGAGAGAGTTGAAATTGGAATTTTGAAACATTACAAGTTCATATTCACGCTAGATATTGAAAATATATGTGGAAGGAAAGGCAAACATTGATGGTCAATATTTATTTTAATGTTTATTTTAATGTTTGTTTAAAACAAGACAAATAATTTAATAACTCAACGACAGTGTTTAATTTTCTCTGTGGGGAAAGTTGGTAAACTCACTGATCAATCAATCTAAATTCACATGAAACCTTCTCCTGGATGTTTCCAAAAGATGAAGTCTATGTGGATTAATAACTTGTAAACAGTCCACGAAAACATCAGAGTGATATTGATCAATTACTAAGATTAATGCGAGATTATAAATGCTAGAGGGGAAGAAGACTCATTTCACTTTTCAGTTGCCTTTCATCCATCTTGTCTCTGAACTAATGACGTTGTTGTGAGGGAAGTGCTTCAAGTTCTGCAAACAAGAAGAGTTCAAAATTGGGATTCGGTGTCAGTAACTGAGAATACTCTTAGCTGGTTTCATTTTCATACAGATATATGAGAGTACTGGGATCGAATTGGCGAGGTTTGGGATAATTCCTAATCATGACTCATACCATTGCAACCTCCTATTAATTCTTCTCGGATCTACTTCCAAACAAGTACTGAGAACCAGATTGAAATCTTATTCATCAACAACGAGGGGAACTGCTGACGTTTTACGGATAGGAAGGAATGAGTTTAAAAATTGCCAGAATGTGTGAAGTGGTCCTCTTATTAAGTTTCCTATACACTTGATATAAAATTTAATTTGTTGTTCTAAATACATAGTACATTTATCTCCACAACTTTTTGGTATCATATCTACGTAGAGAGTTTTTAGATTGAACTAGTAGCTACACTCTGCATAATTTCACTATGAATTTCTCGACAACAAAAAACATTTACATTATTCTTGTCATTATCATAATGTACGGTATGCTATTAATGTACAATTATGTATAAAAAAACAGTAACAAAATGTGAAGATCTAACGCTTAACGATGTCAATAGTATTGATTTGTTAGTTTATGTCTGGAAGCTACACTTTGTCTTCATTCTAAAAAAAAACAAGATAAAACCTTTATGCCTTTCTCAAGGTACGAAGAGAGAGATTGTCATCGAACTTTTTCATACGATTCTTCAAAAAATGTATAATTCGTTTGTTCGAAAATTAAAATCGATGACGAAACAAACATAAATATTGTAAACGTGTCAGCGGATGAGTTCTGGCATTACCTATCATTCAAGTTTTTGCAGATGTCAATCGGTAAGAAACTGTGCTATGAAGGGCGTCGAAAGGAGGCGAAGCGCTAGGGGAAGGGCGCGTCAGAGCGAAGGGGTTCGGGTTCCGGAGGATAACCCCGCCGGAACAGAGGGCCATGAAAAATGAAGGGCCTGGGAGGCGGCGTCAACGAAGCGGCCAACTAGAAAGGCAAACGACCTCCCCCAGAGGCGCTCTCTGACGCGGGAGACAGCGGCGCGGCGGCTTGCCCTCCCAGCACATTCACGTCCCTGTCCGTCGAATCTACGGGCGCCGACAGGGCGCCTTAAATTACGACGCCCGTTCAACTGATGTCATTCCAGCGCCTCTGACCGGGATGTTCTAGGTTCGAGTCCTCACGGCGGCAGGATTTTCGACACTAGCTTTCCCGCTAGGTCGAATTCAGTCGCTTCCGGAGGGGTATTCTAGCGGCCGGCTGCCCTGATCGGTAGTTTTCCGTGGTTTCTCCGATCAACACCAGGCGAATGCCGGTGCCCTAACAAACGGGCCACGGACCGCGCGCGATCTTTCCTTCCTCTTCCTTGTCCTATCCTCTCTCCTTACACACACACACACACACACACACACACACACACACACACACACACATACACACACATACACACACTTGCACTAACATTCACTACATGACCACGTATTCCGGAAGACCGGTCGGGAGTTCAGAGCTTGTCCCGTCTGGGGCGGTGCCCCGCTGGTGGGAGAGTCCTGGTTAGGGGGAAACCCCACTAGCCGACGGTAGATCGGCGCGGGATCTCGCCATCCAGCGGGGGAAGATCTCCGCTATCTTCCAAGAAACAGCATGCACTACACTTACGGGATTTTTCGGTACCTACAAACATGGCCTACAAAACATGGATTCTGACTACACCACGAGAGAGAATTTTTTTCTAAATTTATCAACTGGATTCATATAGTCGTATTTTAAGTTTTTTGCTTATTTTGAATTTTGTCGATTACAGAGCCATGTACGGTTCATGAAACGACAAAAAACGTTAAATATAAAAGTTACAATTGTTTCGGATAATCCGAATGTACAATGTTAATAGGGTTTCCATTTAATATTTTTACTTTTTCCCACCCCCACCATCGGGTGGTAGGGGTGGGGATCGGGTTTGGTATCTTTGGATGTTCCCCGTCGATCGAATGGCTTTCATTATCCACATTTCTTTTTCTTTTTTTAACTTTGTTTTTTAGTCACAAGAACTTCAAGTTCATTAGCGGCCATATATGCAATTCTTTACAGTGAAATAAATAAATCAACATCTTTTAAGCCGACCTGGATGACCGAGGTGGCTAAGAGCGAGTAACGACTCAGCGCTTCGGTCCGAAGGGTCGCGGGTTCGAGTCCCGCCTTGGGCATGGCTGTTTGTCCCTTGACTTTGTGTGTGTGTGTTGTCGTGAAAGGCCTCGCGTTCTGCTGACCCCAGATCAGAGGAGCCCGCAAGAGTGTTTAGTGTATGGTCGAATATGCGTCCCTTCGGGACGTAAAGGGCAACCGGCTGTCGGCTGGATAAAAGCCCTAGGAAAAAAAATATTTTAAAACTTTGAAATCATTATATACTTGGGATTTTTCAGTGAGTAATTTGGGGAGATAGTTTGTAAGTGAATGAGTAATACGTGAGTCATAATACACTAAGTAATCTATTAAATGTTGGATAGTTATAAGGGTATTAAAATATGTATAAAGTGATAGAGATTCTTTCTTAAACAGATGTGAATACCCACTTTTCTTGATCTGATGCTCATTTTCGAGATACGGTAAACCCTCATTAACACGAATTCCAAAGGAACTGAAATATTCGGAGTTCATGGTATGAAAATTCATGTTATCCTTGTATTCTAAATGTCCGTTTTACCGTAATGCCTTGCTGGGACCGAAGTTTTGTTCGTGGTACGGTGAAATTCGTGATAAGCTAGTTCGTGCAAATGAGGGTTACTATATTTCTTAAACCAATTTTAAATGGAACATTAAGTATAATTTCATAGAAGCATCCTGGGGCACTAAGCAGAATGTAATAAAACATATACTAGGATTTTTCTATCGTGGCAGGTGAGGGTATTATCTTCAAAATGAAATTGGCACGACTTTTCACCTCTTTCTCGGTCGTGCCGCTAGAGTCGCTTGATCTGCAGCACTGCTTGATAGGGTCGCGATCATGCGACATCTTGGGCCAGGACAGAGAAAGACACACAAATTCGTGCCATATTCCATCTTGAAGATAATATCCTCAGCTGCCACGTTAGAAAAACCCGTGTATAAGACAGGTTAGTCAACATATTGAACTGAGTTTACATGGTAGTCTTGATTCTGTAGAACGTGCTGCGGCAAAATACTGATGAAAAAGATATCATGAAGGATCTCCAGGACGAGGTTAAATACGAGGGATTAAATACGAGATGTTCAACAAATGCGTTGACGAAAAAATTCTAAAAAAACGCATAAATGCAATAAGTAACAAAGAGAAATAACGAAAGACATGATATGAAAATATTTCTTAACAGAAGGTAATGAGATGATAATCATGATCATTGAACGGTTGAATTTTTGAGAAAAGAATGATGATGAACTATGATAAGTAGATGGCCAAAAATAATTGCGCTTCTTGATTGAATATGATTGCCCAGATACCTTCAGAAAGAAAAAAAGACATGAAGTGGTTGAAGAGGGGGAAGATTTAGATATATACAAAACTATACAAAGGTACAAATGAATGATGAAAAACAAAAATCTGCATGTACAATGTATCATGCATAATAACTCCTGCATTGAAAACAAGCCGTTTTGGTTACGCAACGCACTCAGAATGCAGGGACCCGTTCCTCGCCGCCAACATGCTTTCGTTCTCCGTTTGAGAACATTCCGCCAAGAGAAGCAGTTCCATCGCCGACCCCTCTGCTACTCGTATACATATTCATGCGCGCTGTTCAAACGCTAGCTGCGTGAATTTTTAACAACGATAATGCGCCTAAATCCTTCAGGTTTGATTCGCTTCGGTAAGCCCACTACGTGCAATGAAATATTTAAATAAATCCATAATAAACAGGGAGGGCGGAGGAGCAAAACCCTGTGAGTGAAGCGGAGACCAATTCATTTTTCCTCGGGAATTCTACTTAGTTCTCACAGGGTAACCTCAATGCGATCTTTCTTTTTTAAATTCTTCTTGGGTCGCGTTGAATCTCCATTGATAAACGGTTGAATTTTTGAGAAAAGTTTTTATAGAAGAATGCTCAATAAATCGATAATGAAAATTTTAACGTATATTCAATGTGAAAGCTAAAAGTAGGGCGTGCGAACGAGGATTGTTTTGTTACTGCTTTTAGCATCATAACGTACCGAGAGTTCCGTACCGTAGCGTACTGTTGAGCCTCTCGCGTGAAATATTTATTCGAAACCTTAATGAAATGTACAAATTAGAAATTTAGTAATAAAATAAATGGATATCGGTAATATATGGATCAAAACATGGTAATATTTTACATCAACTATTAATTTGTTTACTTGACATATAAAAAGTTCGCATTAATGAAATTCCATTTAAATGGTCACATTTTGCCTAGAACCAGAAAAACAATTCAGGGCTGGCAATGTTAAACCAGTTGTCACCTGAATGCTGTTAAAGCGGCACATTGATCTATAAATTGTTGCCAGCAACTAAAAAGTTCCTTTAAGCTCTATTGAACAAAAATAAATTTTACGGAATATTGTTGCCAGCAACTAAAGAGTTCCTTTAACACTGTTCCAGACATAAGGAGTCGGTGTAATTTTGAAAGGCATTCAACCCCTGAATTTCTAATAGTAAAAGTCGATAGTGCCAAGATCTTTAGCATTAAAACCCTTTAGGATCTCCCCCTCCCTGCGGGATGGACAGACAGGAGTCAAAGAAATTACCTCAACTTTTGGCATTGATTGATTGATTTCGTCGTGTTTCCGGGCGCGTCAACGGCTTTGGTCATTAGTCCCGTTAGTGTAGTGCATGTTTTTCTCGGGAGATGGCGGTGATCTTCCCCCGCTGGATGGCGAGATCCGGCGCCGACCTACCGTCGGCTAGTGGGGTTTCCCTCAAACCAGGACTCTCCCACCAGCGGGGCACCGCCCCAGCCGGGACAAGCTCTACCCTCCTGACCAGTCTCCCAGAATACGTGGTAGTGTAGTGCATGTTAGTGTAAGTATGTGTAAGGGGACAGGATAGGACAAGGAAGAGGATGGACAGATCACGCGCGGTCCGTGGCCCGTTTGGTAGGGTACTGCTCCGACATTCGCCTGGTGTTGATCGGAGAAATCACGGAAAACTACCGATCAGAGCAGCCGGCCGCTAGAATTCTCCTCCAGACAGCGACTGCATTTGATCTTGCTGGAAAGCTAGTGTAGAAAATTCTGCCGCCGTCAGGACTCGAACCTAGGACCTCCCGATCAGATGCGCTGCAGTGACATCAGTTGATGCACTACCGCTCCCGGTAATCAACTTTTTGCATTTCACATGTTATATTAACTATGTTCACACTGATCTTAAAGCTTATACCCGCTGGAATGTACAAAAATCTCATTTCCTTTGCAAAATTGTTGACGGGGTAGTCCTTGGCTTCACGTCTCGACGATGGGTGCTTTTGGACACTAGATACAAGCCGGGTCGAATTCTACCAGTGCCTGGAGTAGAAATCTAGCAGCCAGTCGCTCTGATCAGTAGTTTTCGGAGTTTATCCCATCAATACCAAGGAAATATTGCAAAAATATCTTAACAAACTGGCCATGACCCTGCGCGATCTTCCCTTCCTCTTCCTATAATCACTCATTACGCACACCCACATGAACTACACTACTACACATGTCTGCGGACCTGTCAGGAGCTTAGAGGTTGTTTCCGCTGGAGGGTGTTGGCCATTCTTGTTCCTTCCTCTCCTCTTCCAAACACACATTTACACTTGCGTACATTTTAGTACCTCACACTTGGGAGCTTTAATCTTGATTCATCTGAGGGAGATGCTAGATCAGGAAAATCATCGCTCACCTATGTGTAGTGGAGCGTCGGATCTCATGCATAGGTAGGGGAACATCGCCGTCTAGCAGGATTTATTGATTGTAGGGTTTTCGTACATGTCAACTGCTAAGGTCATTAGTCTGGTAAGAGTTGTATATGTTTTATAGCGGGAAGTGGTGGTGTTCTACCCCGGCTGGATAGCGGGACTCGACGCCGACCTAAACGTGGGCGGGGTTTTCCTCAACCAGATGTCTCACACCAGCGTGACATCCCGCGAGCTGGGCAAGCTATAAACTCCAGACCGGTCTCCCGACATGTGTGGCAGAGTAGTGCCTGTAACAGTGTGTGTAAGTAAGGACTGGAGATATGACAAAAAAGATCTCCCGCATTGCGTGGCCAGGGCTCTGCTCCGGAATTCGCCTATTGGTAATCCCCCCCCCAAAAAATCAGAAAACTTACCAAGCTGGTCCGAGAGGTGGGCTGAATTTGACTTAGCTGTTAGACCAGAAAATCACGCCATCACAAGGGCTCGAATCTTAGGACTGAGGCACTGTAGTAATACCAATTGTTGTTGTATATATATATATATATATATATATATATATATATATATATATATATATATATATATATATATATATATATATATCGAGTACTATATGTAGGGAACTAGTGGCATTGTCCTTACATATCAAACTTTGACGCTTCGGGAAATAAGAATTACTCATTTATAAGTTCTCATTTGCATTGCGTGAGTTCGTTCGTTACTCGGAGATACTTCAGGCGTTCTCCATCCCCATCATGTCTGCATTTCTCTAGCGCTGTCCCAGGAAGATGGTGGCGCCGCGGGCAATCATTATTGATTGATTGATTTGTGATTCCGTGCGCGTCAACATCCCAAGATTATTAGTCCCGTAAGTGTATTGTATGTTTTTCTCTGTAGGTGGCGGTGATATTCTCCTCCCGCAAGATGGTGAGATCCGGCGCCTACATATCGTCGGCTATCGGGGTTTTCCTCATTCAGACATCTCCCACCAGCAGGGCATTGCCACAACCGGGACAAGTTATAAGCTCCCGACTGATCTCTCGACATGTAAAGTAGTGAAGAGCATGTTAGTGTAAAGGTGTGTTAGTAAGGGGTAAGGATAGAACAATGAACTTGGGAGTTAACGACATTGTTATTACATGTCAAATTTTGACGCGCCGCTAAACAATAATTGCTCTTTCACAAGTTCTCACTTGCATCGAGTGCCGTTCTTTTTTGATTGATTTTTTTCGTGTTTCCGGGCGCGTCAACTGCTTCGGTCATTAGTCCCGTTAGTGTAGTGCATGTTTCTTTCTCGGGAGATAGCGGTGATCTTCCCCCGCTGGATGGCGAGATCCGGCGCCGACCTACCGTCGGCTAGTGGGGTTTCCCCCTAACCAGGACTCTCCCGCCAACGGGGCACCGCCCCAGTCGGGACAAGCTCCCGACCGGTCTCCCGAAATATGTGGTAGTGTAGTGCATGTTAGTGTAAGTGTGTGTGTGTGTAATGGGAGAGGATAGGACAAGGAATAAGAAGGACAGATCGCGCGCGGTCCGTGGCCCGTTTGATAGGGTACTGCTCCAGCATTCGCCAGGTGTTGATCAGAGAAACCAGGGAAAACTACCGATCACACCAGCCTGCCGCTAGAATTCTCCTCCAGACACCGACTGAATTCGACCTAGCTGAAAAGCTAGTGTCGAAAATCCTGTCGCCGTCCGGACTCGAACCAAGGACCTCCCGGTTAGAGGCGCTGCAGTGACATCAGTGGATGCACTGAGCTACCGCTACCGGTGAGTGCCGTTCTCATTCTCCATGAAGTCTGCGTCTCCCTGGTGTTGTCCCTACGCCAGGGTGACTGCTACGCCGCGGGCGCCAGACAGGCGATATCCATTTAAGAATTAATTAGTGATTCCGAGCGCGTCAAAGGCTGAGGTCATTAGTCCCATAAGTGTGGTGCTTGTATTTTCCTCGGTAGTATTTTCCTCGGTAGTGATTCCCCCGCCCAGCTAGATGATGAGATCGTGCGTCGACAAGCTAGCGGGGTTTTGCCCAACCATGCATCTCCCATCAGCAGGACAATGCTCCAGACGAGACAAGCTATAAGATACCGACTAGTCTCTCCACTTGTGTAGTGCATTTAAGTGCCTGTAAGTGAGTGTTAGTAAGGGATACGGATAGAACAATGAACTTAATAACAACTAATGACATGGTTTTTACATGTCAAATTTTGACGCACCGGTAAACGATTACTCATTCACCATTTCCATTTGCATTGATTGAGTTCTTTCGTGTTACGGAGATACCGCTCTCATTCTCCATGAAATCTGCGTTTCCCTGGTGTTTTCTCCGGGTGACTGCTACCGCGCGGGCTCCAGTGGCGGCCGCGTGTGATCTCCAGACTGTATCGGCTGGCTGCAGCACGACTCTGACAAAGCGCTTCCTCCGGGCAGCGCCGAACCGTCGACGCTTGCTGCCGGAACCGCGTCGCAGATTTACGACTGCGAAGGCGCTTCGAATGTTCGCCCCCGGCACCGAACGCTCACGCGGGCTCCACGCTCCGCCCATCACTCTCCGCTGCGCCCGCCCCCGCTCCCCCGCCGCCGCGGGCAGCGCAAGCGGACTGAGCAAGCCTTCGACGTGCGGAGAATCTCCTTGCGCTGAAGGAAGGAAATGGCCGCTGGAGGGAGCCAACTGAATAGAATTGATTGATTGGTTATTTCGTGTTTTCGGGCGCATCATCTGCTGTTGTCATTAGTCCGGTCAATGTAATAAATATTTTTAACTTGGGAGGCGATGGGAGGCGGTGGTGTTCTTCCCCCGTAGAATGGTGAGATATGATACCGGCTTTCATGTTAACTTGCGAGGTTTTCTCCATCCAGTTATTTCCCACCAGTAAGGCACCGCTCAAACCTGGACAAGATGTAAGCTCCCGAATGTCTGATAGTAAAAAGCATGTAAATGTGTGGGTAAGTAAGGGGTAAGGATAGGACAAGGAAGAGCATGGGTAGATCGAGCGCAGCCGTTGGCGTATTTGCTACGATACTGTTCCGGCATTCGAACCGAACCCTACCCCGACTCGAACCCTAGGACATGCTGGTCAGAGACGCTAAAAGAATGACGCGCTGTCTGTGGAGGTTTTAGGGTTGTGTTTTGTCATTCACGTGGTGTTGACCAGAGAAACCACGTAAAACTGCCGATCAGAGTAGTCTGCGCCTGGAATTCTCCTTCAGCCAACGGCTGAATTCAATCTTACAATCTATTACACCTCGAGTCGAAAATCCTGTCACTAGGGTAGCGCAAGCGGACTGAGTAAGCAATCAACATCCGGCGAATCTCCTTGCGCTGAAGAAAGGAAATGGAGCTGGAGAGAGCCAACTGAATTTAATTGATGGATTGGTCGATTATTTCGTGTTTCCATGAGTATCATCTGCTTTGGTCATTAGTCCCGTCATTGTTGTACATGTTTTATCATGGGAGACGGTGGTGTTCTTTCCCCGCTGAATGGTGAGTTCCGATGCCGGCTTTCATATTGGCTTGCGAGGTTTTCCCTATTCAGAAATCTCCCATCAGTAGGGGACCGCTCAAGTCAGGACGAGCTCTAAGCTCCTGATATGTGTGGTAATGAAGTACATGTAAGTGATAGTGTGTGTAAGTAAGGGGTGAAGTTAGATCAAGGACAAGGAGTATAAGGTAAGAATAGATTTGAATTACTTCACTTTAATTCAACACAATTCACTGACAATAGATTTTTTTACTTTAGTTCATTTTTGTCTGCTTCACTGAATTTCAGTCGAGTTCAATTCAGTTGTACCGACTGTAATGGCTCAGAGCATCAAATTATGTCTCTGGAATGTCACTGACCGGGAGGTCCTAGGGCTTGAGTCCTCATGGTGGCGGGACTCGAAGTAGAGTAAACAATATCGAAACCCACTGTCTGAACGAAATACCCACTGTCTGAAGAATAATTTTAGGGATAGGCGTCTCTGATCGGTAATTTTCCGTCGTTTCTCTGATCAACACCAGGCTAATGCCGGAGTTGTATCCTACCAAATGGGCCACGGACCGCCGTGCGATTTTTACACATAAACATACTTACACTCACATGCACATACTTACATTTACATGCACTACACTACCACCGGAAGACCAGTCAGGAGCTTCGAGCTTGTCCGACTGGGGCGCTGCCCCGCTGGTACGAGATACCTGGTTGGGGAAACCCCGTTTGCCGACGTGGAGATTGGCGCCAGATAGCACAATCTAGTAGGGGATGATCACCACCCACCTGCGATAAAACTGTGCACTACACTTACGGGAATAATGACATCCGGTAATCACAATCAATCAATCGGTCCGGAATGACGATCAATCAATCAACCAATCAATGGGGGTGTCAAAAATACTCCGAAGCCAAACTAACTTCCGATGTGAAAAAAAAGCATCATGGGGTAGCCTGTTACAAGGCAGCGTTGTCGTTGGGAAGCCGCGGGCGTCACGTGCGGAGCACGGGTCGCGCGATGGCCTGCAGCCCCGGGCGGCAGCCAGTTTCGCCGGCCGTAACAATGAAAGGGCGCCGGAAGGGCGCGCGTTTCGATCAGTCTCTGCGGCGCTTCTCCTCCCAGCCGCGCGCACTGGGCCCCGCGACCCTCCCGGACGGACGAACGTCGACAATGGGCTGCCTGCAAATCAACTATTCGTGGATTTTTTATTGATTGATTATTGGTTCTGGACGCATCATCTGCTAAGGTCATTCGTCCCTTAAATGTAGTACATGTTTTACTCGTTGGGGAAGGAGGTGGTTGTGGTGGTGGTGGTGGTGGCGGTGGTGGTGGTGGTGGTGATATTTCCCGCTGAATAGTGAGATCTGGTGCCGACCTACTACCGGCTAGCAGAGTTTTCGAACCAAGAATCTCCCACCAGCGGACAGCGGCCCAACCGGGACATGCTCTAAGCTCCCGACCGGTCTCCCGTCGAGTATGGTAGTATAGTGCCTGTAAGTGTCAGTGTAAGTGTGTAAGTAAGGAGTGTGCATAGAAAAAGGAATAGGAAAGAAAGATCACGCGCGGTCCTTGGCCCGTTTGTGAGGGTGCTACTCCAGCTTTTGCCGGGTATTGATTGTAGAAACCACGGAAAACTACCGATCAGGGCAGTCAGCCGTTAAAATTCTCCATCAGAGAGCAATAGGACTCAACCTAGCTGACTAGCTAGTGTCGAAAATCTTCGCATCGTTAGGACTCGAATCTAAGATCTCCCGGTCAGAGGCACTGAAGTGACATCAGTTGATGCTCTGAGCTCTCCCGGTAAATCAGTCTCGGACGATGAGAGTGAAATGATTTCTGACTTGCGTACTTAAGAAATTAATTTATTACAACAGTAACTTGCACCATTAGAAAGTATTTCCTACATTGACGGGAGCTTGACGGAATGCTTTGCGGGAAATACCCCTTGGGTGTAGGAATGGCAAAAAACATCGATGTTTTTAAAACATCGACGTTTTCCACCAGAAACATCGATATATTAACTTCAATATTTTGCTTTCGATGTTTTCTTCACGTCGATATTTTGTTGCAGAAACATGGATGATTTTTAAATTTTTTTAACAAAGGAGTTTATAATTATTTTAATAAAGGGGTTTAAGCACGTTGTAGAGTAGCAGAAATCCACAGCAATATCGTTGTTTTGCGTCATCCTCTTTTTCACGCTTCACATTTCGCCTGTGCAATCTGAGGGAATTTTAAATGGTTTGACTTCGATGGTGTATGAATAGAAGACTAAAGGGTAAAGTGGTGAAACACGATGTGCTTTTTTGTTAATTTTATTCTTTACATTCGATAGCAATTTTTATTAACATACTACTTACATGCTGCTAACCAAACAATAAAATATATCACTTTCACGTACTGTAATTAAAAATGAATAGGAAATAGCATGTTTATTAGTCTATAATTAAAACATCGTTGTTTCTTCGTCGATGTTTTCATCGGCATCGAAAACCCGTTAGCGATGTATCGAAACATCGATGTATCGATGTTTTGATGTTTTGGTAAAATTTGCCATCACTACTTGTGTGTTTGTCGTTTAGGCACACTGTGCGGCGCGGGTTGCGGGATGCGGGAAGCGGCCATATTTCCTCCGGGCGAACGTCCATTGTCATCGCGGTTTACGGTCGCGCACCGACGATTCTTCCATCACAAAGATGCCTACTACGTAGGAATGGGAAATCGGAGGGTGTGTGGAAGCATAACTAAAGATGACAGGCTGTACCAACAAGACGTAACGTGTGTTCCGCGAAAGATCCTCAGTCTTTACAGGAATATCCCTTTTTATAATACTGTAAAATAATGTGTTTTTCGGGAATCAGACCGATGAAAATCGATCAAGGGATCACTACTCATGGATTGTGTTTCCGACATCTGCAATCGCTTTTAACATCGTTAGTTCCATAAATGTGGTGCACGATATATCTTAGGAGGTGGCGGTGTTCCCCCTGCAGGTGTGTGAAATTTGGTGCCGTTGTTCATGGAGATCTTGATTATCAGAAGGTATAGAAAATGTGAAAAGAAATCGACGAATTTCTATGTTGGTTCTTTGTTTTTGATACGTATTTTGACTATTCGTCAAGATCTGTTAGACGATTTTTTTTCAACAACAAATTTTCAAATGACTCAAGGCTACTCAGTACATGCGTGATGTTTTTTAAAGAAATATTTTTAATTAAATGTATTTAAATGCACATCAAAGATATTTGAGGGAATGCTACAATACACTCAATGGGGGAATTCATTTCTTTCGGATAGCAGGGCCTCACCAAACACATTTGTGCAAATAACAATGAAACTTATCAATACAACTGACTTTATATGTTGGATTACAATATCAGATTTAATATACATTACCTAATATATTAATTACAGTAAACAGTTAAGTATAAATGAAGAAAGTACATTTTTAATTTATAATGACAAAACTGATGTTTTGTATTAAATTATTAAAAATAGTAAGTAGTTGAACCCTTGTAAGCATTACGAATTTTTTAAAATTTGATTTTAAAGTTAAAATATCCGTATTTTGAAACCAAACTTTTAGCGGGCACAGCTCCGAAAACCAGCTTATAGGTCCCTTACAGTGTGAGAGAAAACATTGTTATTGCTTAGAGATGGGAATAAATTGCACATAATATAAAAATATTCAATTTAATTTTGCACCGATTTTGAGATTTTGCTTGTTTCTGACTACCCATTACACGGAGAGGGACTACCCTTCAGGGCTAAACCTTCAAAAATGTAATATAATCTTCAAACAGGTATAATTTTCTAGACTGGGGTTTATAAAATAAACCATGATCCTCTTGTGTCCCTTCCTCACTTTTTCCTTCTTATTACTTACATATTCTCCCACAGGTTTCCTTCATGTTTACTTCTATATTTCCTCCATTTTCAGAGTGTCCCGTGTATTTCTTTACTATATTCTTCTATAATCCAGAATTTTCCCCATGTTTTCCACCAAAATTCTCGACATGTTCCTACGCATGTTTCTCTCTCATACACACAAACACACACACTCTTACATGTTCTCCTCAGATTCCCCTCATAATTAACTGTTAATCACTCTTGAAATTTGAAAAAGCAGTTCTTTATTACGAAATACTATCCTAAACCTTACTGTAACCGCAACGGCATTAAATATCTTGGCGAAGGAAATTGGAAATTTTGAATAGCGAGGAGTACCCCAAAGAGCCGGACGTGTAATCGATTGCTCCCTCTAAAAAATGTTTACACAAAAAAGCTAGAACATAACTCGAACGCTTCTGAGATTCCTTGACTACGGCATGAGGGATCAACTAGAAATGTAATAGAATGTTTCATTTTGCAGATTACTGCATAAGAAATATTACCATGGTTCATTAAATAACACGAAAACGTGATTTTAAAGGCCTTGAACGCAGCATTTCAGCTTAGCGTGATGTTGCAGTGTTGACGTGTTGTGCAGTTGTTAATGTACAATTTCATTAATGCAGTAATACCAATTGTTTGTCTTAATTCAGTCTGATTCACGTCTGGGAGATAATTAATTATTCAGCAATAGCATTCTTACGAGACTTGAGTTTCTATAAATGCTAGAATACCGTTATCATTTTTAGCGTGTAATCTACAGGTGGTTCGGAATAAAAGTTACAAACTTCTAGGGCAGTAAGGGGTCAAAGACATCACTTTTTATGTTAACATGTGGTGGAATAATTAGATATAATTGGTTACACACTTTCAAATTTTAAATTGGACGTCGCACCCCTGATTGGTAGGACACACGCCCTGTACAACTATTTGGCAAGCACACGAACTAGTAGAAGACGACGAGCCCGCTGGCAGTGACAACATCGATATTTTTGTCTTTATTGTTCAGCTCTGCAGTATCTGCAGGAGGAAGAAGATAACCTTGAGTAAGCGCCAGGCCCAGGGGTTGGCGAGGGCCAGCGGCCTTGGCAACCGGGCACGCACGACAACCTCCACGGCCCAGGGGCAGCGGAAGGGCAGAGGGTGGAGTCACGCTTTGCAAACTTCCAAAGCCGCTGCATGGCGCGCCACGCCAGGAGGAGGGGGCGTGGGCGAGGACGTGGCTTGGTAGCGCGCCAGAACGCCCACGCCTCCACCCCCACCAGGGCACGGAGTCACCAGGGGGTTAATTTTCTGAATTAATCCTGTCGGACCACCCACGCATCTCCGCTAGCTCTACTCCTTGCACGCGTACCTTCATCTCGATTATCTCCGCATCTCACTGCTCTCATCTTCCATTATTGCTGGTTCAACAGCTATCGCCACCACTTCTTTACCCCAATCACCGAACCTCCTTGTGTCCCACACATATATACCCAGAATTTCTCCTGCGGTTTACGCATTTCACCCCCTCCCTTTCACCGGCTTAAGCGGCCCAGAGTATCGACTGATTAATTGATTGATTTTTTCGTATTTCGGGCGCGTCAACTGCTTTGGTCATTAGTCCCGTGAGTGTAGTGTATGTTATTTCTCGGGAGATGGCGGTGATATTCCCCCGCTGGATGGCGAGATCCGGCGCAGACCTACCGTCGGCTAGTGGGGTTTCCCCCTAACCAGGACTCTCCCACCAGCGGGGCACCGCCCCAGCCGGGACAAGCTCTAAGCTCCCGACCGGTTTCCCGGAATATGTGGTAGTGTAGTGCGTGTTAGTGAAAAAGTGTGTGTGTGTGTGTGTGTGTGTGTAAGGGCAGAGGATAGGACAAGGAAGAGAAAGGAAAGATCGCGCGCGGTCCGTGGCCCGTTTGGTAGGGTACTGCTTCGGCATTCGACTGGTGTTGATCGGAAAAACCACGGAAAACTACCGAACAGAGCAGCCGGCCGCTAGAATTCTCCTCCTGACAGCGACTGAATTCGACCCAGCTGAACAGCTAGTGTGGAAAATCCTCCCGCCGGCAGAACTCGAACCTAGGACTTCCCGGTTACAGGCGCTGCAGTGGCATCAGTTGATGCACTGAGCTACCGCTCCCGATCCCTGCCTCTGATGGGAGGTCGTAGGGTTCCAGTCCCACCAATGGTAGGTTGTTCTACACTAGCTAGATAGCTAGGACAAATGCAGCGCTGTTTAGAGGATAAATCTAGTGAGCGGCTGCTGTGATCCGTTTTCCGTGGTTTCTCAATCAATACCAGGCGAATTCCGGAGATGTATCCTAACAAATGGACCACGGACTGCGCGCGATCTTCCTTCCTCTTCCTTGTCCTTCTAGCTTACGCTGCCATGCACTACACGACCGCACGTGTTGAGATACCAGTCTAGAGCTTAGGTCTGGTCCCGACTGGGGCGATGCTTGGCTGGTGAGAGATACCTGGTTGTGAAAAACGCCACAAGTCTACGTTTACGTTGGCGCCGGAACTCACCATTCAACGGGGAAGAACGCCGCCACATACGGCAATAAAAATATGCTCTACACTTACTGGAGTAATTATCTTAGTAGTTGACGTACCCGGAAACATTAGTCAATCAATCAACACTGCTATTCTTGAAGCGGCACTGGGAGAGGTAGTTCAGTGCATCAACTAATGTTACTGCAGTACCTCTGACCGAGAGGATCTATGTTTGAGTTCTGACGGCGGCAGGATTCTCGACACTAGCTTGTAAGATAGGTCGAATTCAGTCGCTGTCTGGAGGAAGCCGGCAGCTCTGATCGGTAGTTTTCCATGGTTTTTCCGATCAATAGCAGGCGAATGCCGGAGGTGTAACCGGGAGAGGTGGCTCAGTGCATCAACTAATGTTACTGCAGTACCTCTGACCGGGAGGTTCTAGGTTCGAGTCCTGACGGCGGCAGGATTCTCGACACGAGCTTGTAAGCTAGGTAGAATTCATTCGCTGCCTGGAGGCGGATTCTAGAGGCCGGCTGCTCTGATCGATAGTTTTCCGTGGTTTCTCCGATCAACGCCAGGTGAATGCCGAGGCAGTACCTTCCAAACGGGCCAAGGACCGCGCGCGATCTTTCCTTCCTCTTCCTTGTCCTATCCCCTCCCCTTCACGCACACTTACGCTAGCATGCACTACACTACCACACATACCGGGAGACAGGTCGGGAACTTAGAACTTGTGCCGGCTGGGGCGGTGCCCCGTTGGTAGGAAAACCCCGCTAGTTGACGATATGTCGGCGCCGTATTTCGCAATCCAGCAAGGGAAGATTACTGCCACCTCCCAATGAAAATCATGCACTTCACTTACGGCACAAATGACCCTAGTAATAAACGCGTCTCGAATAACTAACAATCAATCAATCAATCATTGAAGCCGCCTCCCCACGTTTGCTGGCCTATATCCATTTTGCCAGTTCGTTCTCTCTAATGCTCCTTTGAGCGGCCGATCCCGCAACCCTTGCATCGACAATCACTGCTCATCCTCCCTACTCTCTCTTTCTCTCACTTCCTGTATTGTTTGTTTCTGTGGCCCCACCCCTTTTATGCCCTTCCTCGCGAAAACGTGCTCTCTCCATTGCAACGCCACCTCTATGGATACTTTTACCTTCCACACAACCCCCACTTAAGCTCGTGAAACTCCATTCCGATATGGATATGCGTCGTTGTCTGTTTTACACGAGCTTATTTCGTGCCGGCGCGTGCTGGCACGAACAGTTTCTTCTTACGCCGCCACTGAATATAAATTCATTTACGTTTGTTATCTCTTGGCTTCTATTTCAGACTAAAGGGGATATTCTCGTTTCCCTTTACCATCTACATTGAGGAATTGAGAAGAACTAATAAAATGAATTGAAAGGCTACTTATTACGGTACTAAGTAATTAAATATACATGTTGCAATGGCTTCTGGCCTTCATTCGGGTATCTTAACATGTGAACTTTCAATTGTATGACGTATTCTAAAAATACCATACAATTTAATATCTAGATATTCCATGAGTTGTCGGGGAGTATTGTTTCTGATTAGAGAGAGAACGATAAATAATGGAGAAACTCGTATTTGCGTAATCTTGCTTTAAGCACATTTACAAATGCCGAAAATGAGATTACATTCAGCAACCGATTCTTACTTATTTCTTTTGTTGTCGTTGGAAAAGATTATGCTCTTTTTGTCCTTTTTCTCCTTTAAGTATTTTGGTCCTTCCGGTTAAACGAAAGTATTGTTTTCTTCGTTGCATTTACAGATTTATCAGAACACGTTAGCATCGTCTCATTTTTAGCACTAGTGCTAAAAATTAAACTTTCAGCACGCTCGGCATGCCCTGTAGCGGCTGTTTAAAAATATAATTATCTATTAGTTGTTAATTATTATTTGCACACTAAAGAATACAAGCCCATAAAACGATGGTGAAGACAGCTGATAAGTTGGTGTACTATTCGTGGTAATAAATATTCAACTATTCAGAAGTTATCTCTTGAAAATTATAGGAAATATTGAAACTGTAACGACTTGATATGCGACCTGACCATCTCTCAAGAACAAACTCCACGCTTTGTAAAGTTCCAAGCTATTCCTCCGTGTGGTCTCCGCAGGACTCTTGTTAGTTATGTTTACGATGTGAAAGTCTTCATTTATAAGGGCACGTTGCCCCCACAAGCGTTTCAGAGGTCGTTGTTAAATGTCACTGCGCTTAAACACGAACATTAACGAGGCAGAGGACACGTAATAGGTTCTGTAAGCTGCATCAACTCATGAGAAGTAGTATCATTCTGGACTGTTGGCAATTGAAGCGAATGGACGTGACTGTGGTGCTAACATTCACATCGGACCAATGAAACATTACAGAGAATGTTAAGGAACCCCATTCCTGCCTTGTGGAAATTCTGAAGAACTTTTAACTTGACCATAGTTCATGAATGAAGGACAATGACAGAATTGAATGGAAAATTATCGAGTAACAAAAGAAAATAAAAATATCCCTGCGAAAATTAATAATATTTTTCGTGATCAGACTTATATATTTTACTGGGCTTTATATAATTATCAGCGTTACTTGTGGGCCTTAATTTTAGTAAAGCTCATATATGTACATATATTGTCGTTTTTTTCGCATATGAAGTTATAATGTAGGAGGCGTCTAACTACAAATAGTAAATAATGACATAGTTAATATCAATTCTGGATTTAGTGCACATTCCGGGGGAATATACACCTGTAAAGTTCAAAAAACTACATTTTTTAACTTATTTTTTCTAAGTAAAATAAGGTTTCTCTTTAAGTTCACGAAAGAATTTTTAATTATCTAAATCTTGAGATATGTTTATAAATATCGAAACTCCCAGTGTCCCTTCAAATTCATCGCTGCCATGCCCATTCCAATACGTTTCATTTCTCGATAAACTTTTCTCGTATTTAAGTCAAAGATATTGGATAGTATTACCTAGATGTACATGTAGCGCTAGTGTAGCCTGATAAATATATTGTAGGCAACTAGTTTCCTGGCAAGTGTGTTGTGTCCGTATGCGACAAGAGTTGTCGGTATTTCCCATATAAATTAGTACTTTGAAGTGCTTTTATCTTACTATACAAAGATTATTATTTACGCATCAATAAAAATATATAATAGCTTCATGGTTCTGTAACCTCAAGGCCAATATAAAGAAGCATTAAAGTTACAAGAAGCAACTTTCAATAACCCAAATGATATAACCAAAACATGTTTCATTTAATAACATGAGCATTTTTCATCTAATTGAAACGTAAACTTTAATTTGATTCTAACATACCTGCACAAGGAGTAAGAAAATATATTCGTTATATATACTCAAAATATTTTATTAATTTGAAAACTTGTTCGTATTATTAAAAATATGACTACATAACGTGCTAATGGGAGTGTTTTTACTACAGTTTAGAACAGAATATATCCACCTTTTCTACGGGCCCCACAGTACGAGTTTTTCTGTCCAAAAATCACGGGTGTTTTGCCCCTTTTGCATTACATAACTTTCTCTATACTACTTATATTAATCCACATATACGTACGTATACGAGAAAGTAAAAATTAGATGAAAGATTACATGAGTTTTGGTCATTTCAAAGTATTCTTGAGAATGAATATTTTTGTTTGCCAATCTTTACTTAAATCATTTTCACTTTAAAGAATAATTTGAATATCTCCTTCAGAGAAAGAAACTACGTATATGCATTAACTACGGAGGGCAACAAAAGATGTAAGAATGATGAAATTATTTTCGATGAATTGGAAGTCAAACCATTCGAGCTATTTCCATTTACGTTATTTTTAAAACACATTTAAATTTTTCGTAATTTATTTATCATAGTGTATAGAAACAATAACAATGTGATTTTCGAAGTTTTGAATCCGTAATATCCCGTGAAAAGAGCGTTAAAACACACCGTTTAAATGGCCGCTCCCACATTTGCCTACAATATGGCGGAGAGCGCAATGTTCATTTTTCCACGCTAGTGCTCGCCTCTCACCATAGGAGTAGTGTGCCTTGATTTAAGTTTCGCGGTGAGTTTCGGAATTGAAATTCTGCGCACAAGGAGTTTGCAATGTCCTAATCTATTTATTTTCATACAAGTCATAGAATATACAATAGTTTTGTTTTGTTTATCATTTCAAACGAATTGAGTGGATAGTTTCTATTTGTTGTTTTCTTTAGAGTAGATATATGTTGTGATATGTACAGTATAATTACAATGGCAAAGGGCAAAGTTGTGGTCAGATCTAAGAAGTCTACATTTCTTGGCAAAAGATATACAACAAAAACGACTATTCCTAACAGTACACCTGAAAGTGCTTCATTAAAAAGGTAAGAAGTAATACACATTTCAGTTCCAGCACACATGATGTTAACATTACATTTAATGTAAATATTTCATTTAGAGAATTAGAAAAGTGTCTTCAAGGTATGTGTGTGTGTGTATGTGTGTGTGTTGATCAATTGTAAATACAAGTGTGAATAAATTGGTAGGTTTTTAGGCTAGAATGTGCAAGTGTAGTGTAGTGAATGTGAAACAGTTAGTTCCTTTGACAACTTTTACAAATCAGGTGAAAATAAAGATGCGTATTCTATAATTAGACGTCCAATTTATGCTGATGTATTTAGGGCAGGGTTTATCAGGATTGAGGGTATTTTGTGGATTTTGAATTTCCTACCTTATGTAAAGAAGTCTACGTTTATGGTGGTGCATGACAGAATTCTAGCTGCATCTAGTGAAGTAGCTGCTAAATCCCTGCATGTTGCAGCTGAAGAAGAAGTAGAATTGACAAGCAGCAGAGATAAATCAGCGACTTGTGATGGTAGATGGTTAACCAGAGGACACAGTTCACAGCATGGTATGTGCACAGGGAGAAAATAAATAATGTTTAGGCTGTGTGCACATTAGGTGGTACACAATTCAGAAAATTGAAAGAAACCATGAAAGGTGAAAAGTGGAGTGATGATAAACCACTTGATGGAAAGAATAGATTAAGTGATTCTGTAATAGACAGTTTATTATGAAAATGCAATCAGGACTCACTGTTCATCTGTAGATAAAATAATAAATGCCATTTGGGCTATTTGATATCATAAAGTATCATCTAATCAGGAACCAGTGCACTTTTTATGGCCAAAAGATTCTGAGTTTTTGTGTCCGTACCAAAAATCTGTGCTTCATACGGTTGAGAGTTACCTTCACAAAAATAACATTCCTTCTGCAGTAATGCAATACATTAAATCTGGCTTCAAAAATTTAGTGGCAACAATATTAATGTAAATGTGTTGGTGGTTTCACTTAAAACCACAACGAATCCTTCAATTCCAAAATTTGGAAGGTTTGTCCAAAGACTGGATTTGTTGACAAACTGTTGAACTACCTGCAAATGCTGCAATAATAACATTTAATGATGGGATGAAAGCCAGAATAAAAGTGCTACAAAAGTTTGGGGCTTGTGGTTAGCAATAATTGTATGTTGACGTTCCAAAAAAACGACAAACGTATACTTTCTGCAAATAGAAGGGCATTAGATGAAACAAAGGAGTTTTAAAAAATCCAGAAGGAGATTAAGACTGGAAGAAGAAGCAAGAGAGAATCAGAACGAGGGCTCTGTTTATGCATCATGAACATTCTGATGCATAAACACATGTTAAACTTTAAACTTCATTTCTCGTAAGTTTGATTTTTTAAATTGTTTGCAAATCAAGAAATAATTGAGTTTTAAGTTACATAAATAAAATTTTACCCACTGATGAAATTTTATCTTACAATCAACATTCACTTGAATCTTTGCTCTGTCATCATTCGAATTTTAAAAAATATCATATAAGATATTTTGTAGAAATGTAAATGGAAATAATTAATAAAAAATATTTTATCTTTACAGAAGTTAAAAATTCTAGTGAATGTTGTAGAACTGAGTCTTAGCAACATATAAATGTAAAAATCAAAGTTATAATTTACAAATTGAAGAAAGTTATCATGATAATCCTTTGCAACGACAATGTGTACAATATAATGTTTTACAGTTTTTCTATAATTATTTTAGTAATTTTGTAATGAGCAATGGTGCATTACAATTACCAATGAATCAAAATGACGTAGACTCACAAAAAAGTCAGCCTCCTAGGGCAATCCGTTGCAGAGATACGAGAAACGTGTTTTGCATGTTTTATTTTTTCTCAGCTTCTATTGCGTGCATCAGGCTGTTAAAAAGTGCAGAGACGGGGAAATATAGTTAATTTGAAAGTATTATTGTCAACGAATTTTGACGCCAAATCCATATATAAAAAATAAATAATTTTTTAATTTTCATTTTCGACGTAATAACGTTAGAGTACCGGCTCAATGTTTCCCCTAAAATGGCTGTTATAACATTCTATGACATATTTTTGTCAGATTTTTAAACAATGTGGACAGTAGTCAAAAAAATATTTTGTGAACCTACGTCATTTTGTATTCTCTTTCATATGAGCATAGCGATTATCGTTTTGGTTTGGGAGCTCTTTTCACCGCCTTATTCGGCTATACCTTTTGAACTCATTTGTAACAACAACCTACCCCCACCACGCGCTCTATGTGCAGAACATTTTCGCGACGCGATCGCCGTTAAAACAAAATATTTTATTTCATGACGAAAATAGATGGGTCAGTTCTTCCGATGAACCCATTTTTACTCGTTCTGCGCCACACCAGTTTGCGTGACGACTCACGTGACCACAGCACAGGTACATCGTTTGAAAAGCCAGTCCAGACGCTCGCCGCCATGTTGAATGGATAACGAGCAGTGTTGTGAAACATTTTGAAAGTGGTACAAAGTGACAATTTTCAACTCTGAACAACCGAAAATAATACGATGAAGGTGTACAAGATGCAATATTTTAAAGGAATGCTTAGTAAATCTCTTTGAAAGTCCCGCTAATATTGTACATTTAAAATTCCCGCTAGTATAGTCACGCAAACTGGTGTCTGAAGCTCGTTGGCCGAAGTCGAATACAATACGAAGGATCCCCCCCCCTGGTTCAACTGCACAAAACACTCTGGTCGCACGCGAATGAGTCCGTCTCGAATCCCGTTTAAGACGTGTAGTCTTAGGAGAGGACGTTCAAATTCTGAATATATATCGTGGGAACCTTTGGAAAAACGCCGAGAGAAATCGCGTATTTGTGCATTATTCAAATCAATAAGAGGGGATCGTCCGTGGGGTGAAGTACGGGAAAGACTATCTAAACCAACTTACGTCGCGCGGAAGGATCATGGTTTCAAAATTCGGCAAAGAAAACAGAGAACAGATGTAGGAAAATTCTCATTTGCAAACAGAACGCTACAAAATTGGAACAAATTACCTGCTGCAGTGCTGGAGACTTTCCCTCAGAATGTCAAAAATTTTAAAATTAGACTAAGTAAATATGGTTAATAGATTAATTTTGGAAAATTGTATTTGGTAACATGTTAATATTTTAATGTTGTTTGATGTTTGTTTTGTGTATTTTTAGAAATTTCTTAGAAAACGCTACCACCGAAAATATTCTATGTATTCCTAAGTAGCAAAATAAATATTCTATTCTATTCTATTTCCAAGCAAAATCTTCATTGAAGTGTTCAGCTACAAATAAAGCAACTGCGCGGACCTAAAATAGTAAATTGTCAATCGTGAGTGTAATTGCACTCTGTGAAGCGTGCAGCGTATTAAATAAAATGTTTAAATCCAGTTCTGGTAACCCGCAATTCATGATTTCTACACAAATGAAGTATCAGAGAGCTACAGACTTGTCTTGCACCAACAAAAACCGGGAGCGGTGGCTCAGTGCATCAACTGATATCACTGCAGTGCCTCTGACCGGAAGGACCTAGTTCGAGTCCCGACAGCGGAAGTATTTTCGACACTAGATTTTCAGCTAGGTCGAATTCAATCGCTGTCTGGAGGAGAATTATAGCGGCCGGCTGCTCTGATCGGTAGTTTTCCGTGGTTTCTCCGATCAACACCAGGCGAATGCCGGAGCAGTACCCTAACAAACGGGCCACGGACCGCGCGAACTTTCCTTCCCGGACGGACCGACGGACGGACTGACGGATGGACGGAGGGACTTGAATAAAAACAAATTACATGTTGATTAACGTACTGACGTTGCAAGTACGAATTACAATTGTGAAAATGAAAGTTTGAAAACTGAATTAGTTATGGTACGGTCAATGTACCGAATTAAAAAGGAATTTTTAAGTATCTAATACTTCAATACGATTTAACAAGGGTAACGGAGGCTCAGTGTGATGTCATTGCAGTGACTCTAATCAGGAGGTTCTAGGTTCGAGTCCCGACGGTGCGCCACCGCAGCGGCAGGATTTTGGACACTAGTTTTTCTGCTAAGTCGAATTCAGTCGCTGCCTGGAGGAGAATTCCAGCGGCCGGTGTGTTTTCCGTGGTTTCTCCGATCAACACCAGGCGAATACCGGAGCAATACCCTAGCAATCGGGCCATGGACCGCGAGCGACATTTTCTTCCTTTTCCTTGTCCTATCCTCACCACTTAAACACACACTAACATGCATTATACCACCACACAAGCCAGGAAACCGGTCGGGGACTTAGAACTGGTCCCGGCTGGTGAGGTGCCCCGCTAATGGGAGATACTTGGTTGGGAAAACCCCGCTAGCTGACGGTAGGTCGGCGCCGGATCTCGCCATCACGTGGAGGAAGATCACCGCCACCTCCCGATGAAAAACCTTCACTACACTTACGGAACTAATGAGTCCTCAGGATCTTAGTAGTAGATATGCCTGGAATCACTAATCAATCAATCAATTAATCAACCAAGAAAATATAGTACAGTCCACTACAACATTCTGAACGTGCAAGCGGTCTGTAACAGTTACATACAGAGAGATGATGGTGGATCTCTCCACTACAAGACGATATCCGACACAGAGCTACACCTGGCTTCCACTAGTATTCGTCTCCAGGGACCTCTTCGAGTGTTACTCCGCCCTAACGGGGTCAATCTCTAACCTCCCGACAGGTCTCCTGACATGCGAAGTATTGTACGTAACTCAGGATTGCTTTATGTAAATCCCCTTGACAGCCCAGCATTTTGTACTTTCACTGACCTTAGGCGCAGCGCGCGAGTCACTAGAGTGTAAATACGAGCAGTTAGGAAGAGTGGGGATAATACTCAGTCTAGGAGTGTGAACCACCAATGAGAATGCGTCATTCGAACTGTAGCGCGTAAATTGAAAGAGCAATCTGCGAGAACATGACGGACTGTTACAAAGTTTATGAAATATTGCATTTTGCATTATATTGGAAATCTTTGTTGTCCATTTATGAGAACGTGAAATATGAACCTGTAACAAATTTGAGATATTTGATTTGAACTCCAAGTATTATAGTTGCTTGAAGAGGTATATAATAATTCGCCTTGCTACGATGTAAATTGTACAAATGTAGTGTGGTGCTACACACAGAATTGTAATATTAAATAGTTTTTGTTTGATGTCAGCAATAAACTATTTTTTTCAAAAACTATTTCTAATCAAATATGACGGTTCTATCAAAGCTAAAAAATCTTTTTCTTAAAAAATAATGATAAGTTCTGCTCTAATTTCTGACAAGAGTATATTTTAACATAAATCTTCAACACTATTCAGAATCGTTTTCGACATTGTACAAAAAATATAAAGTTCTTCGAATTCAATTTAACACGACCATAATAATATCATGATTGCCGGTAATATATCGTCAGAAAAGTTTTCTCGTTGGTATCTCCTATTCAGATTCATGACGTGAAAAAATATTCCCAAATATATGTGCCTCCTAACATTACCCTTCTTGGTATTGCCAATATTTCAGTTGTATGTCCATCTTCAGGAGAGAGATTGCTCTCATTATGTAAGTAGACACGTTTTCGTCACAAAATAAAATTTGGAGGAATTCGAAAGCATAAAAGCAGGTATTAGACGCCCAGGCATTCAATCTTTGCACCGCATCCACTCTAGGCAAGAGCAAGCAGCTCCCCTCCCTACAAAGCTGCTTATCCCCACTACTTGCACTTTCACCGCTCTCGCGGGGGGACGTCTGGCTCTTGAATGCAAAATGGCCGTGAAAGCAGGCGTTTTGCAGGCTAGGCCTAGACCGAATGCCGGGTTCTAATCACAAACACCAACAACATACACGCAGAGCGAAGCGTCACTTTCCCAAAAAGTTCGGCTATAATGTCATTTTGTGTGCGGAATCACACTGTCGTGCCACATGTTCGCACGGCAGTGAGTCGATTCCGTTACGATGTGCACAATAAAGAATAAGAGCAGTTTTTGTCTCTATTACATTTGAGAGAAGTAGTCGAGGAAGACGGAAACAGTAGGCGAAAGTAAGGCAAATATTGCTTCTTTCTAAACTTCTCGAGATTCGGTAACCTGCAGTTCTTGGAAATGTCGGGTCTTTGAGGAGCGCCAGCGACATCAACCAAAGGTCGGCCAACACTGTTCTTATCCACACAGATGCCAATAACTCCATCAGATGCTGATAATTTGAGCAATTAAAGTTTATCATCATATTGTCTGTCTGTACTTGGCACGTCATTCCGCGTACAGACCATGGGTACCAGTAGCGTCGCGGCCTGGCGGCCATGGGTTAAGGCGGTACGTGTGGTTTGCACGAATACTGGTCTACTGAAGCTGAGAAGTGAGTTTTCTCAGTGTCAAACAGCGACATATACTGGTACACTACAAGGGAAACGCACATTATAATCTTGCCCCGACTGGAAATCGAACCCGTGGTCGCGTCGCGAGCACGCAGACCAATTACCCAAATCGCGAGGCTTGCCGTCATATTACATGTGGAAAATAGGTACGAAAAATTCTCAATAATTTAGTATCAATTATTAATTCACCGTATTTTAATATCAAAAATCGTTTGCGTTCAATATAAATTATAAAATTTGATCAAAAATACAGAAGTGTACAAAAATAGCTTACACAGGATCTATTATATTTTTAAATTGCCTAAAAATAAGGACTGTATTTTTCAATAAATGTAAAGTAAGTTCACCGGGACCGGTAGCTCAGTGCATCAACTGATGTCACTGCAGCTCCTCTGAGGGGGAGGTCTTAGGTTCGAGTGCTGATGGCGGCAGGATTTTCGACACTAGCTTTTCAGCTAGGACGAATTCAGTCGCTGTCTGGAGGAGAATTCTAGCGGCCTGATCGGCTGCTCTGATCGGTAGTTTTCCGTGATTTCTCCAATCAACACCAGGCGAATGCCGGAACAGTACCCTACCAAACGGGCCACGGACTGCGCGCGATCTGTCTTTCCTCTTCCTTGTTCCTTCCTCTCCCCTTACACATACTTACACTAACATGCACCACACTACTCCGGGAGACTGGTTGGGAGGGTAGAGCTTGTCTCGGATGGGGCAGTGGCCCGTTGGTGGGAGAGTCCTGGTTAGGGGAAAACCCCACTAGCCGACGGTAGGTCGGCGCCGGATCTCGCCATCCAGCGGGGGAAGATCACCGCCATCTCCCGAGAAAAAAACATGCACTACACTAACGGGAGTAATGACCAGAGCAGTGGACGCGCCCGGAAACACGAAAAAAACAATCGATCAATCTAAAGTAAGTTCCGTAAAAGCAAGCACATTCCAAAATATATTGACAAAGATATAATTACATGGTTAATGCTCATCGTATAAAAGCATAATCATTTGATTTGATACATTGTTGCTTCTTAGGTGAAAACGAATAAGATCGTTGCCCTGGAAATAAATGCAAAAATAAGCTCCATCTCAGTATTTGCTTGTGGCATGTTTCGCATCAATTGAAAGCAAACCCGGCTACCAGCAAAGCATTATGAGGATCTTTTAAACTAGTCAAACAACTCTTCACGCACTGCGCCCCATTCCCCAGAGGCTCGCGTCCGCCGTCGTTATTTTTAAGCCCCGTCGGGTGCTCGGATCAACAGTTGCTGACGAGCGCGATTCCAATAGGGTGCAGCAATGTTTGAAGGCCCATGGCCTAAAAGCTGCTAATTCGGTGAAACGACGCCCAAGCTCTCTTTTGAGCTCGGATCTCTGCGATAGAATTGAGCTCTCAATGGAGACGAATCGGCTCATTATCGTTGAGAATGCATGTTTTTTTATATCGTCGTCATATTCTTTCCAACCGATGTATTGATCTTCAGTTTCTACTGGTAGTCATACACAAGAGAGGACTGGAGGGGGAATTTCACAGATCTGAGAATACGTTGAATTATAAAGCTCATTCATCAAACCTGTAACTTAGTAGTAAATATATTTGAAAAGGCATCTTTTGCATAACTAGGTAAAATTTTAAACATAAATAAATACATATATGTACGTAATTTACAAAATAAATTAATATCAATATAATATCAATAATAATAATAATAATAATAATAATAATGATAAACAATTTCATATTAAACAGGATTGCACTACACCACATGGAGATACACAGCATTAAAATAGTCATACCATTACACTTCACTATTCTACGATTCGACAACCTACGACGCCCTTCACAACTCTTCACTTACATTTTATGCACTTTTCTTCATGTTGCTTCAGTTTTAACTTACTGTAAATAATATTCTAAAGGTATTTACTTCATTGGTACTAAACTAATTTTAAAATATTTCTGTGACAACAGACTTGCGATGAATACTTTTGAAAATTGCTCCAACAAACTATTCCATTCTCTTGAAGTTCTATTACGGAACACAAATTTCCAAATAACTTCCCTCTGCATTTTTGTTAAAATTTTGTCACTAGTTCCTTCTACCGAAATACGTCAGCTTCTGTTGTTTATTCTAAATTTCCTGCCAAGTCTTCGTGCGATTTATACGAAGTACAAAGCCTAGCTTTCATTCTTGTTTCGAGCGTTCCCAACACTGCTTTTTTTTAATGAGTTTTTTTTTCGTACGTAGTAAACGTGACGGCTTTCTTTTGAATTATTTATCGATTTGCTTTGTAAGTCTGTTTAGATCCAAACAAGTCACTTGTATTTCATAATAGTAGAAGCAAAGGAATATAACAATTCTTTTGCGCTTATGTACATTTCTTTAATTTTACAAAATGGAACGATTTCCATGTCTCTCATTACTTGGTTTATTTGATTCACCCTTCTTAACTCACTATCTAAACGAATACCAAGATATGAACATGACGATACTCGCGGAAAGAAGACAATACCCAGTTGATAATCAGTTACATGGTACTAATATCAACCGGAATTTCAAATATTCAAATATCAACCGGAATTTTGTAACAAAGCGTTATTGGTAGGACATAAAACAACAAATGGAGTCCCTTATTTTTTATCAGGGTTTCCTTCAATTGAAATACACTTTCTTCATCACATAGGAAATTTTCTGATTCCTTCATGGATAAAGAAGACGGCTGCCGCAGTAAATAAATTGTTCACGTACTGTTTGATCGCAAGGTCGTCTTCAAATATTTCTCCACCCAATGCCTCATTTAATGGACCAACGTATGGTAGTCACATGGGACAAGTCCGAACAGTAAAGTGGGTGTTCTAGAAGTGGCCAGAGCAAGTTCGTGAATTTTGGAACGATTCAGAGATATTGTATGCGGTCGTGTGTTGTCACGTAGGATGACATCATGAATTGATAGCCACCATCCAATCTACTCGCCGGCAGCCGCCGGTAGTCGCCGTCCGATACAATGGTATGGACACTACCAACACTTAAGGCCCATTCACAATGCAGACATAAACATAAGCATGGCGTTAACATAAAAGTTAGGACTACGTCCATAAGCGGACTCATTCACAATGCGTTCGCATAAGCATAACACAGAAGACGTAAACTTAAAAGCTTGCAAGCTTCAAGCTTCTGTGCTTATGCTTACGTCAAAAATAAGAAATGAACCAATCACACTACGTTAACTCTAAATCGAGTATCAAAATAAGTCGATAGACGAAGTAACACAATCCACGGCAAGAGCTCCCCCGTCATGGACACAATCGATATCTCTAAATCGATTCTCACATCCAACCAATAGTAAACTAGAATGTCTCACAGCCAATAAAAACTCTTATTTTGCTTACGTTTATGTTCTACATTGTGAATACTTCAGTCTATCACTTATGTTAAAGTTTACGTCTATGTGTCATGCTAATGTTTGTGTTTGCATTGTGAATGGGCCTTTACACCCATCTCTGATGCAATATGGGCAACAGGAATGCGGCGATCGCCTTCAACAAGCTCATGCGCTGCTTGGATATCGCCTTCATTTGACATGGTAATTGGACGCCGTTTATGGCATTCATTTTCCACTTATCACGGCCATTTCGACACTCCTAGTCCCAATCGAACACTTGGAGTTTACTCACAGAAGTATGACTGAACTGCGCTCTGAGTCAAGTGTGCTCTGAGTCTCTTCAAAATTGCGCGATAGACACAGATGCTTTCTGTTCATTCTAGTGAAACTGAAATAGCAGACGTGAGTATGAAGGCCTTGTGCATGGCTATCTCCTCTCTACGTTCCCATTACGGATTCCCAGGGACACCGTGCTGACCACGTAAATACGGGAGACAAATAAACGAAAATCTATGTATATTTCAACCGTAAATCTATGTATACTTCTATAAAATATAGAATATTACTTTTTTAATAATTGTGTTTATTTGTGAATGTCTTACTACATATATTTTCTCATTCAAAACACAAAAATCCCATTTCATGTTATTCAATATTTCGCTGACTTAATGAACAAGTTATAGTCAGCCGCAAAAGGAAATGTTTGGGATTTGGTTTGAAGCCGTTTAACCCTCTCATGACTGAGCAGGGAATCTAAGGTCCCCCTGTTCTCTTCTTTCCCTTGTGATTAGCAGAAAAAGTAATAGAAAGAAAAAGTAGCAGAAATAGTAGAATTTTTTCTCTCGCGTATGCAAATATTCATATATTTGAAAGATTTTAATACACTTTTCATAATAAAATGGATTTGAATTACATAAAAACGACTCTGGGGAACTCAAGATTTCCCTAATGTGCCATTCATGTTGTTGATATTTTGGTGTCCACATTCATATTTCTGTTGTATTTGACCGTTGTTTCATGACTAATATGACACTATTGTGTTGGAGATATTTGTAAGTACTGATAGGTAGCGTTTACCTTCTGTTTTACTCTCCACGCAGCGTTTTACATTCTCAGTTGTGTTGCGCCAGTTGTATGAAACTGCGTTTACGACAGTTCTGAGTGAGCGAGATATTAGACAGTGGATTTCAGATGTAGATATTTATTTTACATATTTTCTATACATTCTCTAGAAATGTGTTCAAGTGTTCTTGTAATAATAATAATAATAATAATAATAATAATAATAATAATAATAATAATAATAATAATAATGATGTGAAATTACAAAGTTTTAATTTAATGGTTATTCCAAAGATAATTGCATGACTTAGATGAGTATGCAAAAAACTTGTTTTTTCAAAATTTTAATATATTACAAAATATTTGCGAAATTTACACAAATGTTCTTATACAATTTTGTAAGATGATAAACAAGACAGAAATAAAGCAAATACCATTCTGTACTTAATATAACAGCTTTTTTGTAACAATTTTTCGTAGGGGTCACTGGGGTTCCCTACATCAACGGCTGCATTTCAGTATCATGCTTGAGCATGCAAGGGTAAATGAGAGGAGTAATGAAAATTCTTATTTCTGATTTATGGTTATTGGAGTTGCAAAATAAGAAACAAATTGCCGAAATCCGTGGTATATTAATCGGGTAACTTTCCCAAAATAATTATTTGTATTTATTCAAAATTATATTATATTATTGCCTTATTCTTCCCCAAAATATGTGTTCGATATTTTACATTTTACTATTTGTGAAATGAAGTAAGTTTTTCTGTCTCAAAAAATCATTACTAACTTCACGTTTATAATTCAATTTTTGCCGACGGATTCAAAAGTACGTCATATAATGATACAAATAAAGCAACAGTAAAAGAGACTTTTATTTGGATGCTTCTCATTGTATTTTTATATCTGAAAAACAATTCTGACGAAGAGAACTAGACCTTCACCTAGTTTCAGGAAAATATCGCCTCAAACCACACTCGGCGTTCCCAGTTGAAATATCTGGAGCGCGGTGTGCTGTGCAACCCAGGAGAAATGGCGAGAACTTAAACGCGTTACGCAACTAAATTACGCACTCCCCCGTGTGAAGCGGTGAATTTTTTGCACTAAAATTCGTTTTCCTTGCCCCACCACAACACGAGCAAACATCTGCCGCCTCGACCTCGCTCTCGTAGCTTTCCATATAACGGGGATAGGACACAGTTCCGCTCTAAAACGGTCACAATGATATATGAAAGTATCGTATGGCACCACGAAATGCAAATGGAGGCATAACATCGCCTGTATGCGACTTTTCGTAACATCCAACACTAACGTAACACCATTTTATCCTGCTAGCCAGATAAATTATTTCGCCATACGGTAAAAGCAACAAAGACGCTCAGAACACGATATGCGAAATTGTTATTCTATGCCTCTTCACTAAAGTTTAAATAGAAAAGGCGATAGGTTCCTTTTCAGCATTATTGCATCACATCTAGGTGTTATCATCAAATCATACGCGTAAGTGTCGAATATACCCCAATTCTAACAAATATTATAAGAATACTAATCTTTATGTGGATTATAGTTTGACACTACTCTCCTAATGAAGTTTTGATTAGATTTTAACACATACCAAAACACAACGCATATTAAGATTACATTACGCATACATTATTATACTTACGAATATTGAAATATATTCTGCTAATAATTCACCCATTCCTTTTACACAGTCAATAGACTGGCGGGCATAGAGACGCTTTTGAGGAATATTACAGATATATTTTAAAAGACAAAAAGTAAATATAATGAATTTGATTCCTAAAAGGTTACAATGTATCTGCTGATAAACTTTAAATTTACAAATTCTGATTCAACACAAAATCAGGTGCAACTATTTAACAATCAAAAATTATTAAAAACTGTAAATTTAACTCTTCTTTCAGTTAAAGTGGAAAAGTTATACAGTAGCTTTGAAGCTTTGCAACTTCATCGCAACCAAAATCAAGTCTATTATCTTTATTTTGTCACTCTCCATGTACAATGATGTAGAACAGATATTTTTCTAACAACTAACTAACTCTCTACATCTTTTTCTAATATGTATAGTATTTACACTCTATTCAGTCTTTGGAACGTAACACTACATGTGACTTACGGAGGAGCTTGAACATAGCACGTTGTGAATGTCGCTGGCACGCTTTTCTCCGGAGGCACATTTCATCTTCGAAAAGAAAAAGGAGAAGCCAAATCTGGCGAATAATGGGGATGTCTGACCGCTCGGACGTTCAAACTAAAAGCTTCTGAGCGGACGCATGGTACATGGCGGTTGTGAGCGGTTGAAGTCAGCCCTTTTGTGAAACAGCTTGTTTTTACACAGCGCTTTTCATAGAAAATGTTCCCATTATTCTTGGATACTGAACTGACGCTCATAATCTGTCTTTAACGGATCAACTTAATAGAAAAAATATAACAATTACTTGTAGGTGTTGCTCGTCTTACTGCAAACCTCATTATGTTTAATAATTACGTTCTAACACATACCGGCATGTGAGAATATAAATTTGAGGGGAAGAGGGGGCGTTAACGAACGACCCCCGAATAAATTGCAATATAACTGAAGGTAATTAGTTTAAAGATATAATAATCCATATATTCGGTAAAATACTAAAATAATTTTCTGCATATTTGTGTCAAAAATGCCTTTTAGTTTTGACGTATGGCAAAGGCATATTTATTTTTAAAAGATTTTGTACTTACGGTCCTTTCCGCAAAAAAACACAGATAACCACGACCTTCCCTTGGAGAGTTAGTTCAACATTCACTACGTTGCTCGTATTCCACAACTGTTCTCTTCATCGTCAACAACTAAAATAAGATTTTATAATGAAAATGAGCCGGCCTGAGTAGGGTTACCAGGTGAGAATTGAGGTGAAGAAGAACAAATGAGTTCACAATGCAGGACGAAAGCCGGCCGTATTAAAACTAGAGGTGCTACAGAATGGCACACACTTTTTCGTACCAAATTTTTCTAATTTCTTTAATGTAGTCTGGCTTTAAGATCTTGCTCCATTCTCTGGCCAGCTGCCATCTATCGTTGCCGAAATTACATGTTTTTGTCAATTTCTTAACTTTTTGCATTCCTAGTTGTACAACCGAATTATTACTTCAAGAATATTAAAGAACACTCATCCCTCTTTGTCTCGTCCCTTGACATACTCTCCGTAAAAGAGACGAATTTAGCGTAATTAAATTGGCCGGAGAATTTGTTTACAAGCAAGTGCTTTTTAAGCGTATGTGGTGGGCAAAAGGGTGACATTGGAGATCTGTTTTTCAGTATGCTTGGGTAGAGCGAATGAATTGAGTGCAAAAAACTGCGGTCATTGTAAATTTCTATTTCTTATAAACAATTACATATCTTGGGAACGAAATATTATAGCACAGAAATTAGGTTCAGAGAAATGAAGGTCAAAAACTGAAAGTTTGCAGGGAGCATACAACCGTTCATCAGTTTATAGGTGCTCATATAATAGGAATGATGATGCTAGCAACGATGATCGCAACAAACATGATGCAAAGTCATGGGTGAGCCATTTGCGTATTCTACCCGCCTTCACCCAATGAGCTTCATGCTTCAGTTTGCGTTCCCATATTAGAGGGAATTTTAAATGCAGCCAGATACCAAAACCTCAACCTGCAATCCTAACAGTTTATTTCCCCAAATCAAGGTTTAAATTCAAAAGCATCTAAAAGAAAATAAATTATATAATTGAGTCAGAGAATTCTAACCTCAGTTTGTCAAGAAAAGCTCAAATCCCAAAAACATCAGTATCTCCCTCGAGAGACTTTAGGTCGAACGAGTAGAAATTTTTTTTTTAAAGATATCAAAACAGTTATCATCTAGTTACAAGACATTAAAACTAACATACGAAGCATTTTTTTTAAATATTGCGTATTTTATTTCAATTACACCTTCATCGTGTTATCAGTTCGAAGATCTTCATTGAGTCACTGTTGAAAGTTGTTAGTATATGCTATTATGTTTCTCAACACTTTGCACTTGACACGCAGTCTGGCAGCCAGCGTCAGGCCTGGCTTTTCAAACGTAGTGCTCATGTTGTGGTTATGTGATTCGTGACGTGTCTCGACCTGTTTTTTAAAAATATATATTTTTAGGACTTCTGAAAATGCACAAATTTGAGCTAATGTTTACAGGAAACTTTTGATTTTTCGAAAAATTAATTGTGAATTATTTGAAACATATCTCCAGACAGATGTTGCAAAAACGTCCGAAATATAAAAATTGACGTCGTGAGACATACTTGAAAAATACACTTGTAAAATTTGGAAAAAATAAAAATAGTAAATCAAAATACCTTTAATGTCACTTTATTCACTGAATTTATCACTATCGCTTAGTAGTTTTAAAAAATTAGAGCTGTTTGAGAGAAAATATTGCAAGAGCGTTTCTTATAATGTGGAATTTTTAGCTTATTTTCAAAGCAAAGTTTTGAGTATTCGAGAAACTTTACATTCACAAATTACATTTATGTGAATAAAACAGAATACAACAAGAAGGCATATGTGAAAAGTTGTAGTCATATGATACAGTGACCTGATTTAGATCTATACCTACAAAAAATGGTTGCGATGTGTAATCTTCCGCGATCATTATAAAAGTAATAGATCACATCCAGTATATTTACACAGAAAAACACGCAGACGGGCGGACACACACACACACACATACACATAGACGTCGGCCAGGCACACAAACACGGACGAAAGGACAGGCACACACACGTACACTGAAGGACGGATAGACGCACTCAGACGGGCGGACATGGGTTGACGGATGGTCAGACGGTAATTTTTTCTGTCAACCACATTTCGATAACATGGACCCTCAAACATGGATTCTGACTACACATCGTGTTAACGGGAAGTAATTTACCACATATGGGAGCAATATTAAACCACTTTTCATTTCCACTGTCTCACAATAACAGTTTTTCTGTTGAAATATCATTGATTTCTGCCGCAGCATTACAATACTTTCTGTTTACTACGTAAGTATGTAGTATGTCCAGAAAGTAAAAAGGTATAATAAATATTCTGATATTTGCTCAACGTATTAATAAATACATTAAATAATGTCGCCAAAACTTAATTTTTGCAATTTACTTTTCTTTATTTAATATTTTTACAAATTAGTAACGTGTGATATATTTTAAATCACACTCTTCTGGAAGAAAATACCTTCTGTGCTTCTCTTCTTTTAAAGGTGATAGTACGAAGCACTCGATAACAACACACGCTTTAACTTGCTTTCTACAACTTCACTGCGTACATTACTCAATGTAGCGGCAAACAAAGCGGTACCATGATCTCTGCCACGCTCACCAGTTCCATTCCACCGTGGAAACAGAACGCTCCGAGTCAGTTGAAAAATGCACTGTAAATCACATCAATTAATAACATACTCAGGGGCAACGCAATCAAGTAATTACTTGTACATGCCCCAGAGGGACACAAGCGTGACAGAGAACGGTAGCGTTCCGCACTGTGTGTGCCGAAGGCGAGTCCGATGGCACAACTAGTTCATGTTAGTTGCTGTGCTACATAACTCGCTGCAGTAGGAACATGTTGATATTGAAATTCTTTGACTAACAAAACATTTTACGAATGTAAATCCATAATGTTTTATTAGATTATGCATAATATATTTTATTTAAAACGAAAAAAATATTGACATAAATATTTATCTCAATTGATAAAATTGCAACGAATTAATTTTTATTAAAATGATAGTAATTTTTACACTAAAAATAGCACAAAACTTGTGACCTTCGACAGTAAAACTGTTGCTGAACAAAACTGCTTTTTTATGATACATCAGCACAATAAAACACACCAATTTTCAGGATATGGCCTTTGGAATGTTTTTATACAGAAAATATCGGACGAATTGTGTAAAAATATTTCATATAATTACCTAAAATTACTACACTAAAAAATATGTTAAACGCTTATGTGATGAACAAAGAAACTTATATTACTCCTTTATTACAACAATAAAATTAACAACAGAAACTATATATCTACAACAGAAACTATATATCTACAACAGAAACTATAATATCTACCACAAAACGTCCCACCCTATTGCTGGCCTTTGGTTCTTCTTTCACTAAGAATACATTTTTAGTTGTCCGTGATTTTCCTGGTTCTATCATTTTCCGGGTAGCTCAGTTATTATTATCATCTTAGGGCCTTTTCTTTTTTATCGTATTTTTATCTCAGGGATGTTTCTTATTCTAATTCACTGGGCTTGAAAATTCACCGCCCTACATGGTCTCGGTTGATATATTTTCACCTAATGTATTTTTATCATTTATATCTCATAACATAAATAGAAACATTTGTTAAAAATTTCTACGTGCAATAATGCCTGATTGCATCATTTATTCTTTCTCAACTGCTTTGGAAACAATCAGACAAATAACGTACAGCAGAAATGAAACAATAATAATAATAATAATAATAATAATAATAATAATAATAATAATAATAATAATTCAAATTGCAAAGTAAAAAACACATTGACACCAAATTAAAATACAATCACACCCATTCCACTGTCACTCGCGCAGATCTGTGCACTTTACCAACTGGTTAACAATTAATATCCATTGTTTTATATTACTTTAATACTTAAAATTGATGCATATCTTGGGCCTTGTACTGCATTGCTATTCAGGTTTGTGTGTTTTTTAAGAATTTCACTTTCCTTTGGCTGGTTTCCCACCTCCCCCTTGATTAACGAATGTCTATACCGAGAGAGGTGGCTTGATGCCACTGCAGTTCCCCTGACCGGAAGGTTGTAGGTTCGATGTCCGACATTAGTCGAATTTTGTCTGGAGAAGAATTCTAGCGGCTGACTGCTCTGATCGGTAGTTTATCTTGGTTTCTTCTATCAGCACCAGGCAAATGCCGGAGCAATACCCTAACAAACGGGACACGGACCCCGCGCGATTATTCTTTTCTCTTCCTTGACATATCCTTGCCCTCACACACACGCACACTTATATACATTACACTACCCCACATTCCGGGGAGGCCGACCGCTAGCCGACGGTATGTCGGCGCCGGATCTCGCTATCCAGCGGGGGAAGATCACCGCCACCTCCCGTTGAAAAATACATTCACTACTTTTACGGGACTAATTTCTAGTAGTTGACGTGCCCAAAATCTCTAACAACCAACCAACCAATCGGGAGACCGGTCGGTAGCCTAGACCTTGTCCCGGCTGGGGCGGTGCTCTGCGGGTAGGGGATACCTGTTTGAGGAAAACCCCGCTAGCCGACGGGAAGGTCGGCGCCGGATCTCACCATCAAGCACGAGAAAATCACCGCCAGCTTCTATAATTAACGCATACACTACACTTACGCGTTATACTTATCAGTTGACGCGTCCGGAATCAATAAGCAATCAATCAAATCAGGAATCGAATATCCTTGGCCCGCCATAATTCATTCCTCAGTCTGTTACGTCGTAGTCCTCCTCCCTTTCGTCCTTCACACTCGAAAATACCGAATTTTTAGTTTAAAAATTCCAAAATATTACTCAATTATCCGAAAAATTAATTTGCCACTTTACCATAAAAATTTCCCGTATTACATTAAATTAAAATTACTAAAATCCAAAATTATCCACATCGTGCGGAGCTCCTAGGACGTCAATACTATCTATAACCTTCATTATTCTGCTTTCTGTAACCTTAACAATGAGATTTGAGAAGCCCTTGAGGAGTTGGACGGTTCATGTTCAGTTCCTCATATTATTGTCACATTCATTACAAAATTGATACAACTATAGTATTCATACACACAAACAAATAAACTATTTTAGATAGGACCATTTCCTCTTCCCATAGACAACTAAATACGAATTCATGAGGAAATCTTGTGCATTTACAAAAACCCTGCTTGCCATTCTTTTGAGTGGATATTATTTCCGAAATGTTATCACAAAGGCATAATTATTAGTGTAGTATGCCCTGACGAAGTATTGCACCCGGTGGTTCAAGAGTTCCACCAACCAAACAGCAGCACAACTACAGAGCCCAGCGAAGGAAAAAAGGAATGCCAGAGTTAGGCGCAACACAGAGGCGAACTGACGCTTCTGGCTACTGAGATTGCTATTGGCAGACGAAGTTCCAAGTGACGAAACTGGAGTGTTGCTCATTGATGTTTGTGACGCTGGCGATGGGCTAGAACGCGGTTGGTTGTGATGGCGCCGGAGGGAAGGTGCGGCGGCGGTGGGAACGGCTGGTTATGATTCTGGCAATGGGAGTGGCAGCGGCTGGCAGCGGAGGTTGTCGCGTCGCCGAGGGAATGGTGGTGGCGTCGGTAGTGCTGTTTATGACGCTGGCGATGGGCGTGGTGGCGGCTGGCAGCAAAGATTGTGACGGCACCAGGGGAAGGTGGTGGCGTCGGTAGTGCTGGTTATGACGCTGGGGATGGTCTTCGCGGCGGTTCTGACGGCACCGAGGGGAGGGTGGTGGCGTCGGAAGTTCTGGTTACGACGCTGGCGATGAGCGTGGCGGCGGCTGGCAGTGGAGGTTGTTACAGCACCGGGAGGAAGAGGGTGGCGTAGTGTTGGTTAAGACGCTGGCGTTTGGCGTGGCGGCGACTGACAGCAGAGTTTGTGACGGCACCGGGGGGATGTTGGTGGCGTCGGTAGTGCTGTTTATGACGCTGGCGATGGGCGTGGGGGCGGCTGGCAGCGGCTCGCAAGGGAGGTCGTGACGGCGCTGGGGGAATGTACGGCGGCGGTGGGAATAGTGTGTGCTAGTTATGATGCTAGCGTTGGGAGTGGCGGCTACTGGCAGCGGAGACTCTGGTGGCACTGGTGGGAAGGTGGCGGTGGGAATGGTGGTTATGGATAAGACGCTGGCCATGGGTACGGGGGAAGGTGGTGGCGACGATAGTGCTGGTTACTATGCTGGCGATTGGCGTCGCGGCAGCGGAGGTTGTGATGGCGCTGGGGGGAATGTGGTGGCGGCGGTGGGAATGGTGGTACTGGCTGTCGCTGGCAATGGGCGAGGTAGCGGAGGTTGTGACGGCAGCAGGGGGAAGAGAGTGGCTTCGGTAGTGCTGGTTATGACGCTGGCGATGGGCGTAGCGGTCGCTGGCAGCGGAGGTTGTGACGTCAGCAGGGGGAAGAGGGTGTCGTCTATAGTGTGGGTTATGACGCTGGCGATGGGCGTAGCGGCGGCTGGCAGCGGAGGTTGTGACGGTGCCGGGGGCGAGGTAGAGGCGGTGCCGTCGGTGGTTGCGGCGGGTTGGGGAGGCGGGGCCGGCGGCGGCGGCCGCGTGACGTACCTCCCAAATCGAATTACCGGCGGCGCCTGTGTAATTTCGCTCGCCGACGGCGCGATGACGCGTGGAAACGGTGTGTGTGTGTGTGTGTGTGTGTGTGTGTGTATGTATGTGTGTGTGTGATCGCGGAGGCCGCGACCCCGACCCTGCGCCAAGCGCCATGGGCTTCAGTGTCAACACCCTGGAGGCGGTTGGGCATTGTTTGCTGCAGATGTACGTGGGTCATGATACGTGAAAAGAATTGAGGATTAAAAAGAGAAACATATGGATGTATTGTCAACGAAGCAGTGGACAAGATAAACTGAAAAAAAATTGAAGAAAATTGCACAGGATGCAACTAATAATGTAAAGAAATACGGCGGCATACAGATGAGCTGTGTTTTTGTAGGAGTACAATTTTTTAAAGAATGCGTATATTAGAGGATATTCTGTTGTTATTCACTCATTCGTACCAAAGACAAAATGCTGACGTGACGTAGTGGCGTCGATAAATCTCTGTAATATTTGTTATTTATTGTGCTTTTTTATTTGTTTTGTTTTGAAGTTCTATGTGCATCATTATAAACTAATTGACTGCACATCATATTACAATTCGTGGGTTACTATGTATATAACGTCCCACCAACTTTATATACCACCAATATTTATTAAGTGGCCCTTAATATTAGAATGATTTTCCCTCGACGAAGACAATTTATAGGGTATCATTATAAGTTAATTTTTAAATGTCGTTTTATTGACTTAATGTTGTTAAGAATTTTTATTTGTATAGAATTTTTCATATCCAAGATAGGTTTTTAAAAAAACAAAATTACAGAATAAAAGTGTTTACGTTAATATTTGCAGAGTAAATTTGCTATAAAATTGTTACGCAAATTCTGAATGACGTACGAGCGCCGTGGTTAGATATTTTGAAAGCAAAAAGGAATCTTACTGGAAAATTGAAGATAATGGGTGTTCCCATAGTTAGGGGGACGCCTCAAAAAGTAATTAACATTAAGTACTTTTAAGTGTGACTGAAATATCCCTCGATATTTGAAAAAAGGATTCGAAAACGAAACCGTCTGGAACGCAATAAAGCTAGGAATCGCAGTATTGACTCGCTGGGCGTGATTAAAAACGCACACCTACGCATGTAACCCCTGGCCCAACATGCACCTTCAAAGTAGAATGAATTCAAGAGCTACACGCTGCATTTGGTTTCAAGCGCTCAGATTAGCCTGAAAGCACAGAGGCTGGGGGAGTGCAAAGCTGTGTTGTCGCAGAGTAGCTTTTACTCCGGTCTTAGCCACCTGTCTTTCATCCAGCAGAATAGATTGCTGCTCACAAGAATTTCATTAGATTGAGGTTAGTCTTCGAATACGAAACAATATCATATACATTTGCTTTTATTATTATTTACTTTCATTTATTCTCTATAATTACTTTTGGATGTGAAAGGAATTCTCATCTAATGGTTAAAAAAACGAGATTAATTAGAAAATCATTTAAAAACACTTGGGAATCAAACTGACTTTACTTACATTTAAATAAACTCGATGGTTACCGCAGAAATCTTGTGGCAATCAATATGGATAGGTATAAAAATGTTATGTTTCACAATTAAAAAATATATTTAGGGGAAATACATTTATTAATTGTGGGAGACAACTTCTTTTTTACCTATCCTTCCATTTAAATCCAAAAATGTAGGGAGTTATGTGTCTAAAATTGTTGACCGATGGAGTGAAATGCAGATGTTTCACTTCTTTCAACTTCTGTCACTTGATTTTTCGTTACTTTCATATTACAAATTGAACATTTATAAGATCCAAGATTAAACATATGTCATATGATTTTTATTGAGAAATTTGGAATACTTTCGTAAATTCTAACTTAAAAACATGATTCCAATGACCATAATTTACGTCAGAAAGCATTACAGTAAGTACGCTTTCTTAATAATTTACTGCTAGGTCGACTCGTAAGTATTAAGGTCACGTAGCTTCTCCAAGCTTATTAACCATATGGCACTATCGTATTTGACATGATGTCCACAAATTCTTACTCCAATCTGTATAGTAATTAACATAGTTTTTGTGTTTCCATTTTCATGGCTTAGTAGTTATTATCTAGTAGTAAGTAAGTATAGAGGGAGAGTAAAGAGAGTGGTATGGTGTCAAATGAACTACAAAATATCAACAAAAAAAGGTGGTATCACTCTTGAATAAATTGAAAAAAATAGTATACATTATATTCGCTGTGTTTTTATTACATCATTTCAAAACAATTTCCTCAGAAATATTCTTCTTGAATTTAATGGAACCTAATTTATTAGGGAATTGTTAGTCCATAAGTCTTTTTACTAGAAAACTGTTATAAAAATAAAGTAAACTTTGCATGCAGTACCCTATTTTAAATATGAAACTGCAATTGCAAATGTCAGCCGAAATCGTTTTAATTTCATACAGGTTTCAGATCACTCTTCAGATAAAATAGAAATATACTATCTACATATTACGATAATATTATTGCTGTCTTGATACCTTTTAATCTCAAAAAAGTTATATTTCAACACATTGTAATAAGATTATATTAATCTCGGTGAAATAAAACATGGTTGATTATGTATCAGAAACATGCTAGGAAGGTACACAAATTTCTTCTAAAAGCCCCTTTCATCTAGGGTAACTTCGACCCTAGCTAATTTTCTGGATATTATCCCGATCCCAATTAAAAGGTCTTAAATAAATTATTAGTGCGCGTCTATTGCAATAAGACTAACAGGACAGTACCCTTATCAGTGAGAACGTAATGGTTAGACTTTTGAAGTGACATTCATCATCTATGGAAATGTTTAACAAAGAATACTGCACCAAAAGAAAAATAATATCTAATTCTTAAACCGCAAACGTCACTAATTAAACTCACATTCCGCGAGATAAAATGCTTTACAATTCATATTTTTATTAAAATATAATTAATATTTACCAGACCCGCATGCTCACATTCTTTTGGCTCCAAATACAAAATCATTCAAAAGTGCAATTAAGACCAGAAAAATGTTCCAAACAGAGAAAAAATATTAGAAGCCTTCACGAAGATCATTTATCGGTTTTTGGAAGCAAATCAATGAAGTAAAGGGGCAACAGATTTTTAAAAAAGATCTCTAAAACGAAATTTACAGTTTGGTGAAGCAGATGCAACTTGTTCACCGACGCATAGCAACAAATGGTCAAATAACTGAGCAAATAAATGACTGAGCAGAGCACCACTGACTCAGAGTAAGGATGGTCCATAAATTACGTAACGCTAAAGAGGGAAGAGGGGTTTTAGGTAGCGTTACGCTGTGTTAAATAGGGGTATGGAGGCCATAGTTTTGTATTACCTTAACTTTTTATGATTTACTGACATTCATTTTCTTATCATGTAACATAAACAAATTAAATTTTTGAAAATGTGATTAACTTTTGAAAATTAAGAACTTACCTATAAATTGTTAAAATAATTGGAAATATTGTTTCATCAAGAGTGTATTGATTGAATGTGTTATATTACGAAAAACATTCAAAGCTGATCTAGAGTACATTTTAGAATTCAATTAAATTGGCGCGGTAGACTCTCGCCCATGCATTGTCCACATCGGTATGTGCACGGCTTGTGGAGATAAATTTTCTCTATTCGTCCTTCCTTCATTCAAAAATTTTCCCTAAATTGTTTGGTAGCATCGTTAGCATAATTAGATAGCAGTCAGCGTCGTTAACTATTTCTGGCTTTAATTATCGTAAATTTTAATATAAATCACAAATAAAATTAACAAAAAATGGTTTTCACGATGATATAATTTATTTTTACTTCCTGTAAGTGGGAATAGTAGTGTTGTCACATGCGTTACGTAATTATTCAGGGAAGTAATTATTTAAGTAAACGTTACGAGTCAAAAGACTCCAAATTTGCGTTATTAATAAATGGACGGTTCCGTAGAGTGGGGTAACGCAATTTGTTTGTGTTTATTGATTGATTAGTGATTCCGGGCGCTCATTCCGAGAGAGAGAAAGAAATGGAGAGAAAGAAAGAAAGAGAAAGGGAGAGAAAGAAAGAAAGAGAGAGAAAAAGAGAGAAAATGAGAGAAAAAAGAAAAAAAAAAGACAGAGTAGAAGTCATCGTGCCACGCACCAGACACAGAGATGGATTGATTGATTGATTACTAATAATTTCGGGCGCGTCAATTACTAAGGTCATTAGTACCATAAGTGTAGTGCATGTTTTCCCCAGCGGCAATCTTCCCCCACTGGATAGTGAGATCCGGCGTCAACCTACATGTCGACTAGCCGGGTTTTCCCAAACCAGGTATCATCCACCAGCGTGGCACCGCTCCAGCCGGGACAAGCTCTCAACTGAGATAATGTGGAAGCGAGAGCTGGTAAAGAGGAGGAAAGCCAGGGTTTCGTGGACGGCGGCGGGGTGGCGGGCGGCGGCAAGTGCTCGCAATGCGACGCGAGCGGAGTGCAGAGCTGTGTCGCAATGGAAGTCGCGGTCCCTGCCCGCCAGCCAAGCGGCTCGGCCTGCAGCTCGGCCCAGCCCGTGCCCAGCACAGCCGGCCCGGCCCTCGCGGCGCAACGCACTGCGACGTTTTGCCGCTCCACTCACCTCTTTGAGCGACGACGCGGCCGCAGCCCGCGACCCATGCGGGCGACGCGACGCCCCGCGCCCGCGCCAGTGGTGAAAAGCCAACGGCGGGCGGCGCCTCGGGCGGCGTGGCTCCTGCCGCCGGCCACGCCCCCTCCCTCACCCTGCGACCAAGGCAACAATGCCATCGAATAGTCGCTTTGGGTGGAACATGTCCTTTAATTGTCGACAGTATCGGCAGCAGTCACGTAAAGCGGAGCGGTACAAATCTCAGAAAAGAACGATATTAATATTTACAAACCGGGAGCGGTAGCTCAGTGCATCAACTGATGTCACTGCAGCGCCTCTGACCGGGAGGTCTTAGGTTCGAGTCCTGACGGCGGCAGGATTTTCGACACCAGCTTATCAGCTAGGTCGAATTCAGTCGCTGTCTGGAGGAGAATTCTCTCAGGCAAATGCCGGAGTTGTACCCTATCAAACGGGCCACGGACCGCGCGCGATCTGTCCTTCCTCTTCCTTGTCCTATCCTCTCCCCTTACACACACACTTATACTATCATGCACTACACTATCACACATTCCGGGAGACCGGTCGGGAGGGTAGAGCTTGTCCCGGCTGGGGTGGTGCCCCGCTGGTGGGAGAGTCCTGGGTAGGGGGAAACCCCAGTAGCCGACGGTAGGTCGGCGCCGGATTTCGCCATCCAGCGGGGGATGATCACCGCCATCTCCCGAGAGAGAAATACATGCACTACACTAACGGGACTAATGACCAAAGCAGTTGACGCGCCCGGAAACACGAAAAAATCAATCAATCAATATTTACCAGATCAAAGTTTGAAACAAAGTTCAACGATAGATACGACGAGACTAAGTGGAGGTGTATTTGGGATGGATCGATGTTGTTACAGAAAATGATGCAGATGTGGTGTCTACAAAGTGATGCATTTCTGCAAAGGCGGGCGGCGTGGCACCTGCCGCCGGCCACGCCCCCTCCCCATCCATCGCCAGCTCTCTCCTGCGATCAGGGCAACAATGACATCCTATAGTGGCTTTGGTGGGAACATGTCCTTTAACTGTCAACAGTATCGGCAGCAGTCACATAAAAACGGAGTGTTACAAAGCTGAGACAGAATAGGTCATTATTAATTAACATGTTACAAGTTGAAAACTTGAAGCAAAATCTAACGATAGCTACGGCATGATTAATTGTAGGTTTATCTAAGGTGGATTGTTGTTGTAACAGAAAAGGAGGCAGGTGTGGTGCCTACAAATTAATGCATTTCTACAATGCCTGGCCGATTCAACAAGTTTGATGTTGGATTATCGAGTGACGACAGCAAACGTTGTGTAATTTCAAAGCTAGCAAACGTTGCTACTGTCAATTTTGAAAAAAATGTGCGTAAATCGACACCTTTCCCAGTAGTAAATTTTTAGAATCCCAAAAAATGGGGTTTCCACACCTCTCGTTACATATGTTTTTTGTCAACTCCCCCCTCAACTCACACACACGCACACATGTACGTGGGCTATCTGTCGATCTCACGAGTGGTTCTTTCGGCTGCACTCCACGACAAAATCTCTTTATCTCCCTCCCCCTCCTCTCTCTCTCTCTCTCTCTGTCTCTCTCTCCCCCTCGGTGTCTCTCACTCACTCACTCACACCCCACTCTGTCATCTGCTCCGCCGGTGCACCTGGACGTTCACTCGATGCTCTTTGCTGGAGTCCTGACTGGAAAGGTCACGTGCTCTCTATGTAAATCTGACTCTTTTCCTCCAACAGGGTTCAATCTCAGTTTCCATTCCTACAGCGAACTCTGTTTCATACAGAAGCTCTTATGTAAGTGTATGTGCACGGAAAGAAGAATTCATTTCAGTGCGCTCATTATTGTGAAATTTGAACCATCACAGTCTCAGAAACCTCTGTCATCAATCACTGGTAGTAAAAATCAGAGAATTTAGTTTCATATATACTTTTGTTTCATATTTTGTTATTTTAAACCTGTTAAATATAGAGTATTTTACGTCCATATTCTCCTGTAGTTCATGCCAGTGCTTTCATGAGAAATTATTATCGTTAATTTATTTCAAAAGGTCAGATTTATCAGAGTTGTTCTTTGCCATATATTTTATTCGTGTGTTGTTCGTTTATTGTAATTAGTTGTATCTGTGCAAACATTCCGCACTATTTATACCATTGTTTTAAAAAAAATTAAAACTTCAAAATGAAAACCAAAACCGAGCGTTTCTGGCTACCCACGTTATGAAGTTACGGTATTCTTCAAAAGTGGAATGTTGAAAACCATCTCATGCTGTAGATTCCGGTACAAAAACATTATACGTACGTGTCTCACAAGGGAGCAATAATTGGATTCTAAGGATCTGGGACGCGCAGTTTCAATGGCGTAATGTGCGGTAGTAATTAATACGTGAGTTGTAAAATAATGCATGTCGCAGGTTGCATATGCGTCTACCACCTTCATTATATCATAATATACTATATTTCATTTTTCCCTTTAACTCTATTTCATGTTCTGGGCGCTAGTAAAGTCTCTCCGTAGTAGCACTGTGCTGATGAGAGTCCTCACAAAAAGTATGTTGGTAGCACGAGCTGCAAGTTGTAACAAAAGTAAATACCGTACTCACCACAATCTTAACAGATGCTGGAAGTGTTGGCCCTTTCACTTGTTTCCCTGCGATCTGTTTGCTACCAAAATAAATGCAATTTTTAATTGAAAGGTTCTGATTCAGCCTAGTGGAGAGAGACTTTCCTGGTTTACTATACAAAACTGTAATCTTTACTTAGCGTATTCATATAGAATGTTTCTGCCGTGAATATAAAGAAAAGCCGGTATATCACAATGAATGTCTTGAAAAGATACGCAAACCTTGAACAATAAATCCATGAAGGTTTCTAGGTACATCGTCTTTCTACCAAACTACCTTTCTACTAAGATATCTCAAATAATCTTTAAAACATACATATGGTCGCATGCGCAGAAGATGAAATCCCGGCCATCAGTGGCATAGCGTGTCAGTGGAAACGCCTAAATTCTGAGCATCTCCGTAAAATATTTATCAATAAGCCCCAAACATGGTCATTATAATCAATGAACTTTGCATGAAGTTGCAATGAACTATGATTTAAGAAGGATATTTAACTAGGGCGATGAGGGTAAGTATAAAAAGCGTCGGCAGGTAATCGGACACAGGTTGAACAGCTTGAACAGCTTGAACATCATGCGGCGGTTAAAAGAACCTTTCACGGTATTTTTCAGCCAATGAAGAGTCAAACTCATGTGTCATGTAAACGCAATCTACTTACACACAATAATGTGTAGTTAGCGTAGTCCAAGTACATGAATGCGCGTCGTTATTGACCGAAAAATGATGAGATAAGATCCTTCAATCACCGCGTCGCTAAAGCTCGTGTGGGCGATTAGTTACTGATGTTTTCCATATATATCTCACCATGTTCGTTCAATATTCAAATATTGTTCGTTCAATCGTTTAATATTCAAATATTGTTCTTTCAACCGTTAAAATTTTCAATAAACTATAATATAATTCTTACAATTATGTTTTTCATTATTCATCTTTTCTAATAAAAACAAAATAGAAAAACTACAAAAACAAATAAAACAAAACTTAATTTAAAAAGGAACTTTTAAATTGCTGTTTTATTTAAACTAAATTATCGGAAGCAAATTACAAGATGCAAGGTTCAAAAGTTTGAGAAACTGTAGAGAATTTACAGGGCTACAATTTGTATTTAATCCTTTTCTTGGTGTGTCAAAACGAAATTTTTTTAAAAAACGAAGTTTTTTCTTCTTTTCCGTCTTTTTTATTGATTATACGGGTCCAAATTGGATATACTCGTCTGAAAAAAATCTCAAAACATCCTTATAGTCTACAAAAGAATATAAAAAACAATTAAAATAAATATTCACAAGTATAATGCGGCAAAAATGTAATCTAATAAAAGTAACTAAAAATATTTTTTTGTTTTTTGTGTGAAGTACTCAGAGAAAATTTATTTCAATCTGAAGAAACACTTTTAGACTTAAAATACGATTTTCAACTTCCAATCTTTGTATCTCTGGGGCACTTTTGCCTTTATTATTCCGATATCCCATTTGGGGGACATTAAATGTTACGATGTCTTGAGTTTGCATTATTGTTCAGTATTTCCACACTCGCGAGTAATACTAAGCCACTGTAGACCACTCTAAATACATGAAAAGTACATCAAATGCATAAACAAATCCTCTAATAATTAAATAAACAAATCCTCTTTTATTATTTATTCCTCTGCCCCATTCACTGCGCCCGCAATAACGCATTTACTCATTGTGCTGTTGATTCTAGGCCCAGCCCCCTCTTTGTCAGTGTGTTGTGTGTGTGTGTATATACAACCTACCCCCTCTTGTAGTTGCCACTAGTCCCAACCCTACAGCTAGTTGATGATACAGTACTAATGTCTCTCCGGACCCTCTCTTGTTCGCATTTGTATCCACTACTGTGAACTGCAATTTCCAATCTCTGTTTTCATAAAGAGGGCAGGATCATCATGGCTCCCTAGATAAACACAGTGTGTCCGAAATTTTTCTTGAATGAAACTGTTATGTCCAGTGGCGGCTGGTGCCCCAAGAGACTGGAGGTTGCACCTCCATCGAATGACGGAAATGTAATTTCCAAAATTCAAAATACGAATACGTAATAAAAATGTAAGCAAATCAAATCAATTTAAAATAAGTGAAATAAAAGTTAATATTGAAACAATACTTACATAATTTTATGCGCCTTGTCCGCGCATGTACACCTCCCGCGCACGTGGTTCTGGCTTTGATTTCCACGGGACACTTAAGGGGATGCAATACTGAAAATTGTAAATCTGTTCGTTTTTGACACATCAACTTCAAATTTTTAGCACATTATAGTTATATTATGTAGATATCAACTGCCAAATTTGGAATTGCTAATTTTAATAGATTGTAAAAAAATAGTTGTTTATTACTTTTTTATTTATATCATGAACAAATGCTCCTCTTGTTGTAATTTAATTAATTTTGAAATGAATTTTTTTTTACATTATGAGAAAAGAATAACAAAGATATTAGCGTTTTGGTTTTGAATTTTATTCATTACTTTACCAGAAAAAAAAATTTTTATGTTATACCTTACTATTCGCATAGCAAAAAAAAAGTTTCACACTTTTAACATTATTTATTTAGAGAAGTATTTGCATCACTAAAAAATTACAACACTAAGTTTTTAACACAGTATCTTTTAATATATCTTGAATTTTTGAAAAAGATTCCATGAAAATTACATCATGTGGAGCATTTTCAATAAACAAAAATGTCAAAAAATTACTATTGCAGAAAATGACATTTAAAATTTGAACTTTCTAAAAAAGGTATTTAGTGGCCATATCTTGCTTCAGAACTCTCCTACTCCACATGTGTGACTTTCTTCTCCTTTCTTTTTAGCTTCTTTGGCATTTTTGTCATTTTTAGTTTCTTTCTTGCAGTTTTCCTCTCCTGCTGCATAGCTCGTTCACTATTCTGCAACTGACGCTTGTCCCTAGCTGCACAAATTTTGTGACTTGTGGGTGTGAGATTTACTCCAGTCACACTTTCTCTTATTCTCTCACTGGCCTCATCCCATGTTAAATTCAGAAATTGCTGACACCACGGTTATTTCTAATTTTTTCTTCGACACAAATATTTCTTTTGGACATTTGCTCCAAATGACATTATGCAAATATTCATTTGCATTTTGTGTCTTGCCAGCAGTACATCTTGCATGCAATTTTTCGCATTCTTTTTACTAGTTTACTTGATCTCTTCTTCTGAGTATTATGTTTAGGCATTCTGTTCATTTTGCGTTTCCGTAACAAGGTACAACACAATGTAAATAGTTCTGTACTTATAACACTATGTACGAAACTAACCTATGTGCTAACCTAACCTACACATCATTTGATAAAATACTAATAATAAACAAATAACTTATAAATCTAGCTAATATGATGAACAGGATCAGAGAAAAACTCGTCGCTGTCGCACGAACCCAAACACAAACGTCAAATTGTACAAAACACAATTCTACTGACTACACCAGAAACACACGCTGAAGTCAGGTTGTTTACACGTCTCCACTCGAAATAACGTTGGCAGTACTGCATCTTCGCGCCCAGATGTTCCACAAAGAATACACTTCAAAGTGGCAAAAATATTTACCGCAATATTAAAAAATATCCAGCCAAAAAATTAAGTTTCCAGGCTGCATGCAAAGGAAAGGGGGCGTAACCGGGCAACGCGCCTGGGCATTTAAATCCACGTGGCGGCCATTTAAATGGCGATACATGAAAAATTCTTACGACTGGCAATTCTAGAGACTTGGCACTTTGAAATCCATTAAAAATATAAAAATTGATATTTTTCAGAAATTTCAGTAAATTTCAGTATTGCATCCCCTTAAGTGCCCAGTGGAAATCAGCTCCAGCACATCGACTCCAGCACATTGCAACAACCACTGTTGCTTCGACAAGTTTCACACAAATAATATTACTTTATTTCGAAAACTTCACTACTCTGCTGTATTTGACAATAATGAGAGATCTTCGATACACATTCGTATTCACAAAAACGCATTCGTATTCGCAAACCTCTGGCCAGCTGCAGCCACACTGGCTTCCGCAAGACAGTATAAGAGACTTCCATCCAGAACGGCCACCTTTACACAAAGAACTCATCAATTATACGTTTTGAATCAACAAACCTAATACCAAATGAAAACAAATTCTCTAAACATCATAAACAATGCATTAAATATTGTCAATAATTGACAGAACTTGTGTACTTTCAATGACAAGCGAAATTCACAAAACTACATTGCAACGAGTCAGACGAAAACAGAATATAGGTATTCCCCTGAGACTCACTCTGTCGCCACGCAGCGTGACAGCGCCACTAGATTTGTTGCGCCACCAAAAGGTCGTATGTTCCCCGTGTAAAATGGAAGTACAAAAGAGTAAGAACAATAAATCCAGTAATACAGCCCAGAGCCAAGATCGTGGTGCAATTCCTTGCAAGGCACCAAACACCGGAGAGAGCGCCATTTGGACGCACTTTGGTTTCAGAATGATTTCATATACATCGATATTGCTGCATTATCTTGAAAAAAGAATGCCACTCAAAGGAAATTGTATTTCTAAGATATTATGAGATATTTTTCATTTTCTGGGGACGACCATGGACCGCGCGCGTTCCGACCATTTCCATGAGCCGCACGCATTCTTTCCTTCCTCTTCCTTGTTCTAAACATACCCTACACTACCACACATGCCGGGGACCGGTCGGTATTGTACAGTTTGTCCCGGTTGGGGCGGTGCCCCGCTGGTAGAAGATATCTGGTTGAGTCCCCGAAGTCTTGCTAGCCGACGATATGTCAGCATCTCACCATCTAATGGCGGAATATCACCGCCACCTCCTGCGGAAAACACATGCGCTACACTTACAAGACTTATGACCTTAGCAGTTGACGCGCCCGTAATCATCTATCAATCAATTAAAATCAATACACGTTTCTAAGTAAGTTTTTGCACCTCCATGTGTTTCCACCAGCGGGGTATGGTCCGAGCTGCAAGAAACTCCAAACTCCCTACTGGTGTGGTAGAGTGGTGCATGAAACTGTAAGTGTGTTTGTGTAAGAGGAAAGATTAGGACGAAGAAGAAGAAATATCTGCGGTCCGTGGCCTGTTTGTGAGCCTCCGGATTTGATCCTGAGGCTCCTGAGGAACCTCGGAGAAATACCGATCAGAGCAGCCAACCGCTAGAATTTTCTTCCGTCAGCGTCTAAATTTGACATAGTCCTTTTATTCAGCCAAATGAACCTTTCGCATGTGATGCTTGCATCAAGATAATTTTTTTTATTTTATTAGTCACGCCCTTTCCAATTAATGGCACAAAATTCATGAAGTTTATAAATGGTGTAAAACTTTCCCATAAATATTTGGAAGATCTTTAATTCTCTATGGCCGAGATGTGTCTTGACATTTCGGTCACTGTTGATCTAACAGTACAACCGAGTATGTGTCGGTATGTTAGATTAGCAAAAAAGAAGTAAGTAAATGATCGAATAATTATATTTCAAAGGAAAAACAGTCGATTCATTCTTTTGGAATCGTGGCGAGCAAAAAAATGACTTTCTTGTTTGTCCTTAATTTTTCAAAATAAATGTATTAAAGAATTGTGTTTATCCATGTGTAAACTAGACTTTTGATCTTATACAAAATTTACTCAACATAATGTAATACCTTTCAATTATTAAGTAGATTGTGAAAACAAAATAGTTGTGACGAAATCGTTCCTACTGTAAATAAATCAGTGTGTTCATACTTGATCTTAAAAGTGAAAATATATTAGAAACAGTTTGTCATTTTCAAATACATTCTATCTAATGTAATTCAAATTAAGTATTACCAATATAAAAGTCTGAAAGCTTGCATTACAGTAGGAGGAAAGTGATTCTATATTTAACAGAGACTGCAATGACATACAGAGGTGCTCTACAGCAAATAATGCATTGATAAATATCTCAGATCCATTTCACCAAAAAAGTGACACTGTCATTCTTGCAGTGTACTCTTCATATGCAATTAATGGTAGAACGGCGTAAATTAACAAGAATGATTGTGTGAGTACTGTATGTTTTCCATCAGTGATTTAAATGTAAATTACGAAAATTTCAAATTAGACATAAGTGGATAAAAACGGACCAAAATATCAGATTGTGACCAGTTGGCGAGAAACATAACTTAAATCTATTTACAATATTTTAGAATTAATATAATTAAATCTGAATACAAATTAAATAATAAATCCGCGTAGCAGCGGATGAAACGAGCTGTATAATTTCAACCACACACATAACATATTTATCAATGGGAATACTATAGAGAACCTAGTGGAATATGAAGTCCAATCTCACAGTCCTTTCATAAACACTGAATTAATTCAAATGAGTTTTGTCGTTCTAAGAACTGGGTGAAATATCTCAAGATTACAACAGGAGAAACTGAAAATGATTAAATTGAACAGGTATAGACATTCAAGACGTGACAATATTAAAATCCAATTCACAATCGTATCTTGAAACTATAACAAACCATAACCTATCACAACGAGAATCCCTTTTTATGTTTCTCAAATATATCAATGTAAAAAAATATATTAAAGGAAGTGTCTCTCTCTATTTGAAGTTCATTTCCCATAAGATGATCAACATCCTTCAATCTCTCATGTACAACGAAAATGCAATCATGTTTGTGACAGTTGCAAAAGCATCATGAAGTCTAAGTGTATCTAGAGAAGGGATGAGATCTTATCGCCGACGATTGACCCACATCTGTAGAGTAATAATCGTTTCCTTAACAAAGTACTCGTCTGATACTTTGGATCCTTTCAAGTAAATAAGCACCACTGCATCAAAACCAGCGAATGAAAAAAAGGGACCAGAAACGCGTTCTGAGAAACAAGAGAGTAGCGTGGCCGTACCGATGCCTTCCAACGACCCGTTGCCACCTACACCTCTTCCGATCTATCGCTGTCTGAAGGAGAATTCTAGCGACCGGCTGCTCTGAGTTTTCTATGGTTATTCCGATTCTGGGGTAGTTTTCTATGGTTATTCCGATCAAACCAGGCGAAATCCTGACGTTGCCCTAACAAATGGGTCACGGACCGTGCGCGATCTTTCCTTCCTCTTCTTTGTCCTGTCCTCACCCCTTACTTACACACACTTACACTTCAACACATTCTACTACGCATGCCAGGAGATCGGTCGGGAGCTTAGAGCTCGTCCCGGTCGGGGTGGTGCCTCGATAGTAGTAGGTACCTGATTCGGGAAAACCAGGTTAGCCGCCTGTAGGTCGGCGCCGAATCTCGCCATCCAGCGGCGCAAGATCACCGCCACCTCCCGAGCAAAAAGCATGCACTACACTTAAGGGACTATTGACCTAAGCAGTTGACAGGAATCACTAATCAATCAATCAATCCACCTATTCTAACTATCCCGCCTCTTTCCTCAGTTCCACCGCCAGCGTTCACTGGTACTTCCTTTGCCGCTGCCTCCGCCTCGACTCCCCGCTTGCCACTCCTTCTCCAACTTCCACGACCAGATTAATATCTTAAGCGGCTCGCATCTTGACTAAGTGATGGAGATCCCTGAAAAAAATGAAATATTGAACAAAAGGAATTAAAATGCCGACCTGGATGGCCAAGGTGGCTAAGAGCGAGTATCGACTCAGCGCTTCGGTCCAGAGGGTCGCGGGTTTGAGTCCCGCCTTGGGCATGGCTGTTTGTCCCTTGACTTTGTATGTATGTGTTGTCGCGGAGGGCCTCGCGTTCTGCTGACCCCAAATCAGAGCCCACAAGTGTGTTGCTGTTTAGTGTATGGTCGAATATGCGTCCCATCGGGGCGTAAAGGGTAACCGGCTGTCGGCTGAATAAAAGCCCTAGGAATTAAAATAAGGAAGTAAAATATTAAAATTAAAGAGTCGATAGTAAAGAAGTAACCACCGCGGCGTCCGTCACTCGCTGTTAGACTACTTTCCGTTCTCCAATCGAGACAAATGACGCGTCTCGGTCGCCTGTTAGGGAACTGATATATTTTGTGCGGATCCATCCAAAAACGTCTAATAAATTTCTCAAAAAATGTGTTGTTGTTTTTTGTTTCTTTGTTTTTATTATCTTAACGAAAATAGGTTCTGGAACCATACGGCATCTACAGCGGGAATCAGTAGCTCATGCATTTCGTCTCTGCAAGAAAAAATCGTTTCGCACAATTCTTTGCAGTTTTCTCTCAATGATATTGTGAAAAACTTGTACGAAAACGCACTTTTTGATGGTTTTAATGCTCTCGCCAGTACATCGATGAAATTTTGTGAATTACTCCAGACATTTACATAAACCTTTGTGATAATCCATCTGGTTGTTTTGAAATCAAAAACTTTTTGTAGTGTAACGAAAATTTTTGGTTTTAAGCAACAATTTTTCATGAAAATTTCTGTCCGGCAACGGTAATTTATTTCTGTGTATCATTAACAAGCAAAGCACAAATTAAACTGTTAAACATGAAAATACACTCTGTAGGCGCCACGTCAAACTACTTATTAATATTAGAATAATGCATACATCTACATTTGAGAACGAATTTTTGTATGCATATTTTAATATTTAAGATGTGAATTAATATTATTAACTTTTATCTGTATACTTTAAAAAAATATAATGTGTTTACATATGTACCAAACCGCATAAAATTCTGCTTCGAAATTATTTGGGTTCCGAATTCAGCGCTACTTGGTCTGCTTATGTCTTAATGCTCCTGCCAACTAACGCGATTGCAAGGTCTACTCCAATTGCAAGGTCAATTGCAAGGTCTACTCCAGCGTCACTTACATTTACGACGCTTACATTGCCCTGGTTTCTCCATCAATACCAGGCAAATGCTAGAGTAGTACCTTAACAAATGGGCCACGGCCCCTTTCTTTTCATTCTTGTTCTCTCCTCCCTTATACATACTTACACGTATATACTCTACACTACCACACATGTTGGGAGACCAGTCGGGAACTTAGACCTTATACCGGTGAGGCGGTTCCTCGTGGTAGGAGATACTGGGAAGGAAAAAAACCCTGCCTGCTGACTTGTAGACCGGCGCCGGATCTCACCATCCAGCACACTTACACTTATATGCACTACACCTCCTCACATGTTGAGAGACCAACCTGGAGCTTAGATCTTGTTTCAACTGGGCGGTTCCCCGGTGGTGGGAGAAACTGTTTGGGAAAAATCCCTCAAGCCAACTCGTAGGTCGGCGCCGGATCTCACTATCCAGCGTGGGGCATGAATACCCCCACCTCCCGGGAAATAACATGCACTGCACGCACGGGACTAATTATCATAGCAGTTGACGCGCCCAGAAACACTAATCAATCAATCCTCCATTTCTTCTGCCATTGCTGATTCTTGCCTCTCCAGGCTTTTCTTCTGTCCCTGTGTCATTCCCTTCTGCAATTTAGTCCTCCACTGCCGATGTTTTCAATACTAGAGACGATCACTTCCTAATAATTTTTTATCACAATCGTTTTTATTATTTTGGACTATTTTCAGTATTTATGCGTAGTATTTTTCTCGTAAATACAATAAAATCGACATTTCTTGAAATTTTTACAAAATAAATTTTATTACAGCTAGAACCTACTACCTACAATTTTAAACATATCAATTTGCATTAGCAAACTAGTTTCCTTCAATTATTTTAAATTGTTTAATTTTATTTTGAAGTTTTGTTCAGAAGTAGTTTCAATGAATAAACAATGATTGAATTGTCACCTGCTTTGGGTACTAAAATTAAACAATTCTACCCAAGAATAAATTTGCCTTTTTTAAATCCATTCAAATCAACATGTTTTAAGAAATGTAATATCTCATTTAGATTATATTCAATTATTCCCATCTCAAACCATTTAGCTTCTTTCTCGCCCGCATGCTCAACTATTTTGTCGCTTTCCCTCCCCTTCTCATCTCTCTCCTGCGCCATCTCTCTTGCCACCCCCACACTCCCACCTGATCTACATCTTCTGTGCCTCCCACCTCTTTCGCCCTCGTCCTTCGCGTCGCCCCCTGTCCCGGGGGCCTCGCGGGGGCGGCGCAGGCGCGGCGGGCGGCGCGCCAAAGCCCCCACCCCCACCCCATCCACTTTGCAGCGGCGGCGGCGGCAGGGAAATTTTTTATCGCTAATCCGGTGAGCCGCGCGGCGTCGGGTGAGGGACGAGAGGGAGAGGAGGGGCGGGAGGAGCTCCTCCTCCGCCGGGTGATTACTGCCATCGATTGAGCGAGGGGGTCGGGGTTCGCGTCCCCGCCCGGGGAGCCGGCCTCAGGTGCTCCCCAGGGTCCCCGCGCGCGCCCTTTATCGAGCTCGTTCCTCACGATCGCGCCCACGCCCCCGCCGCTGCACGGGGGCCGGCGCAATCCTAAATCTTCATTTCCAGCGCGACTCCGATGCGATGATTTAGCGCGCGGAAAATAATGTAATTTCGCGCTGTTTCCCGGGCGGTGCTTTCTTCGGCGAGGCTGCCGGCGCGAAGGGAATGCTGCGCGAGGATCGTTCAAATGGTCCCCTGAAATAAGAGAAACAGCTTCGCAAAACGTTGCGTTGAAAAATAATTTTCGTTCGGTAGAATCTTTCCAGTAATGATGTAGCTTTTTTAAAATTGATCTGCTCTTAGTTTGTAACAACAACAACAATAATAATAATAATAATAATAATAATAATAATAATAATAATAATAATAATAATAATAATAATAATAATAATAATAAATAATAATAATAATAATAATAATAATAATAATAATAATAATAATAATAATAATAATAATAATAATAATAATAATAATAATTTTAGTAATTAACGAAGCGAGTGTATAAAGAGGGGGATAATTGCATAACTGGTATGTTCAAGAAAACAAGAAACAATAGGTGCGAGCTTTCTCATAGACCATGAGTGCAATTATACCCCTTTACATACATGTTACCTTCAATATTTTTTCGTTTCCATTTACGAATAATTCAAATTTTACAAAATTCAAGCACATCTTTATCACCCGCGGCATGCATTTTATGACATAGTATTGCTTCTGACGAGATCTATTTTAGTGGGCCTTGCGTCGTTTTTTATATGTAGTTGTAGGTACATAATACGTGATGTAATTTTTTGTTCATGTTTCATGTCTGGCTGCAAATACATTTGTTAAGCCTGTGTTATAGTGTCTTGATTATACGATTTCGCTTCTTTTCTGAATTCCGATTGGTATGTGTGATTTTTATTTGAACGGTGAAATTTTAAATGCAGGCGTGCTATTAATATAGAGATAATCAACGATTTTTCATGTAATTAATGAGGATATTTAGTTAACTAAACGAAAAATAATAATTATAATAATGACCAATTAGCAACCTAATGCTAATACTGTAAGAAACTTGTGTATACTTGTCTAACTTTTTTATTTTTCTAAAGGTGTTTACCAACTAAAAATAAGTTATCTTTAACATTTAAATATTTCCTTTACTCTAAAAATTGTTTTTTATTTCCATTCTTCTAAAATGCATTTAATTATTCTGAATAACAACAATAACAATGAATGTTCTTGGCTTGGCTCTTGCTTTTAAGAAAATAGAGATTAAGAACCATTTTTATTATATTTTAATTATAACAACTAAGTGTTCATTGCTACTCTTTCATTGTCGTTACTTCAAGCGAGCAGAAGCAAACTACAATGAGATGGCGGAAGGGCCTACTTAATAATCTTTCGAATGATCCACGATCTCGTCTGGGTTTTTGGAAATCTCTTCCAATGGGGCATATGGGGTGCTTGCAAATGTAAATTTCTATATACGGTGTTCAAGTGAATCAAAATATTCCTACATTCTGCTAACATTTTCAAAACGTTGCCAGTTACATAAACGATAATTAAGTGAATGTACAACATTTTTTCATGTAATTGCTTTATAAAGGGAATAATCATTTTGATAAATAATTTATTACTGCAGACTTTTTTAAATAAAACCCATCCTTTTAAGATGCAAACATTTGAGGGCACGTCGAAGTGTATGATTTCATGTGAGTCCGCACAACCAATCTTCTTCGTCTCCTGTTACCACGCGTTCTAACTCCCTGGGGCCTCTCGATCACATATAAGAAGCTTAGCGGAGTCTATCGTGCGCTGGCTCTCTAAAATCCTGTGATGTGTGAGGCGAAGGCCAGCTCCCGGATCGCAGGGCGTCGCTCCCGCCCCACAGACAATGACGCATTGCTTCCAAGAAACACCCCAGCGATCTCAGCCGCCTTCCGAGGAGGTCGACAGTTACCGCACCGACGGATTGGAATGTTGATTCGCAATAGCTGAGGTAAAGCGAGTGTTTCTTAATTCATTATTTTACTATTTAGGTTGTATTACTGGTTGTATCAACATAATTAAATGAAAATGCAGTCGAAAAACCCGAATTTTCGTTTAATGAAAACAAGTTGATACATCTCGAGTAAATTGGATTAACAGAAAAACAATGTGAAATGATCTCAAGGGAATGTGTTATTTTGGCGAAATTATGTGAAAAAAAAAACACAATGAATGAGTTACCTCTTTTATGTGTCGAGGCCTTAAATAACTAAGATTAAAGAGCAAAGAGCAAGATGGCAAGTATAATGGAAATGGAGAATCGAAAGAATGGGTCTGAGGTGAGAGGAAGAGTGAGAAAAGAAGGTGAATAGAGAAATGATAGGAAGAACATGCCAACGAAAATATGGGGTTGCACGTTAGCAAAGAAGGCGAATGTGAATGCACAGGTCAGTGTGAAGGCAAGGTCGATGCGAGATGCAGGTAAAAGGATTGCCCAGTATGGCCAGTGAAAAGTATTGACATAGAGTAAAGATGTACATAGAGGGCTCATGAGGCTTGTTTCCAGCTACCTCCTTTGAATAGTTTCCCGTCCGCCGATAGATAGCGCCAACGTCGCGAAGTGTGAAGGGAAGAACAGGACTGGCTGTTGGTGGGGGGTTTCTAGGAAATATCGCGCGGTGCAGAGGCACACGAAAAGTGGGCGTTGTATCCATGCCGACGAGAGGCTCTCGGGTGAGTCGGCCGACCTGCCCCCCTCCCTCCAGCCGCCGAGCTTCCCAGGCGACGGCGGGGTCTTCCGGACGAAGAAGACCAGCATTTGCGTCAGTGCAGTCCAGTCAAATGGTAGAAAATAAGAGAAAGTTTTGGTGTAGTTTTGATATTTGTTTCCTATATTTTTGGGGTCGCTGAACACGAATATCAGGTTTGCCAAGAAAAGTTTTGTCTAGAAATACGTTTTTTAAGCAAAAAATACGTAAATACCACACCTTTTGTCAGTTTTTTCAAAATAACTCAAAAGCCATCCATTTTTCGTAATTAATGGTCCTATACAAAATGAAAGAAGATAAAATTACCTACATTTAATGTCCGTAAGAATTGTTTCTCCGATAAACGATTTAGCCGTGAGAACACCACGAAATTTGGTGATGTAAGCGAAACACACGAAAAGCGGGAATTATCCTATTTTATCTCAATATAACTTAAAAGCTATCAATTTTTCGTAAGTATTAACCGGACATGAAATGAAGGAGGTTAAAATTGCCTACAATGTGTATGTACAGTTTTCTTCTAGGATCAATGGTATTGCCGTTAGTGTGCAAAATATTCCTGAATGTTACTGTGAAAATGGAACTCAACCTCCTGCACTACATTTATATCCAATGAAGTTGTATGCAAATAAATACAGCGTCGTGTGAATCTGTTAACATTTTAATTGGAAAAAGGGAAGTAGGTAATTAATAAAGCGCAAGGGAAAATCAATATTTTGGAAATCGAACGTGCCTTTAGCGCTGCGTAGGTTCTGAAGGCCTTAGTTTTTATTCACACACACACACACACACACACACACATATATCGAACGTGCCTTTAGCGCTGCGTAGGTTCTGAAGGCCTTAGTTTTTATTGACACACACACACACACACACACACACACACACACACATTATATATATATAATGTATGGCATTCGCGTTTTTTTACAGGATAACTTTTTAAGTTATTTTGAAAAATCTTAAATAAAGGTACTGTTATTGATGACAAACCTCAACACTCGTTATAGCATTCTAACTATTAACATAGAAGCAATTCAGTGTCCAAGTTCAGTGCGTCATCAATGACGGGTTTTTGTCTCATACAAGAAACACGAGTCTATCTGTGACAATTACGTTGATTATGTGTCAAAATATCTATCACAAGCATATCTCCTTAGATCTTTTTATGGTTACTCTGAAGTGCTAAGCGAATTAAAATGTCCAAAAACATGTGCGTAGATAGTGTTAGACAACACAACAATTCATATGACGTGGAAAGAAAATTTTCTTGCTACCACGAATAATGAAAGTCGGTTAATAGCAATGTTGATTACAAAGATATTATTAGCAGAAATAGCTTGCAAACAAGCGAAGGAAGACGCGGACACTCCGATAATGAACACAGTTTTGTGCTTAGATCCAACTAATGAGACTGATTGAAGTTGGTGAGGATGTAAGAGATCTGTGGGTAATATGGTTAGATCTCTGCCAGCATGCAAAATGGCTCCTTTTTGAAACAGAAGAACGACAAAGTTTCTTCACCCGATTGCTGCCATAAGTGAAACATTAACAGATAACTTTGTTTCTCCCAACCAATAAGTGATTACGAAATCTCGGTGTAGGCCAAATACGGAATAATGAACTTTGCGTTACAGAAATTTGGACGGAAGTTTGCGGAAACGGAAATTTGCTTTACAGAACATTGGTTATATCCTAATGAACTTATCATTTTCCAAATTCCAAACTTTTACCTCGCAGACTTTTATTGCAGAGAGAGAGAATCGCGTAAAGGTCCTACGTATGGGGGTTCCTGTATTTACGTTAGAAATAATATTGATTCTATCTCCTTGGCGGAATTAAATGTGTATTCCATTGAAAATGCTTTCGAAATTTCTGTTGTACATCTTACTTCACTAAGAGTGATAATACTTTGCATCTACAGACCTCCAACAAAGAGAACTGCAGATTATATTTTGTTCTTAGAAAACCTGGAGATAAAACTTAACAAAGTCAGCAATCGCTCTTTGGAATCAATTGTTGTATACGGAGATTTTAACATTGATTTTCTGGTCCAATCTTGCGAGAAAGAAAAGTTTCTCAATTTAATTAATTCCTTCAATTTAGACATTACAATTAATGTACCTACACGGATCACACAAAATTCGATGAAGGCAATTGATCAAATTATAATTAACAAAACTACTACTCGATATGAAGTTGAAACAAAAGATTTAGGATACAGTGACCACGATACACAGATTCTTAACATTATAAAAAATGCGATCACTGACACAATAAATAATACACGTATGACTAGATTGTTTACAAAAAGTAAAATAAAATTATTCATTGATTACTTGATGCAGGAGTCATGCATCGTCAGGAGGTATGAGATATACTCTTTGGAGTCATGGGAAGCGGTTTTTAATACTACTCTATATAACAGTTTATAAGTCATAAGGCAGGCTAAAATCATGAAAAACGATCAGGATATTTTGAACTCAAATAATAAAACAAAAGCAATGTGGAATATAATAAAAAATACTACCAAATCAACTAGAAAACCCGTAGAGAAAGTTGTTTTAAAATATAACGATGTAAATGTAAACGATCCGGCAACAGTGGCTAGTCTCTTTAACCAATACTTTTCAAGAATTGCTGCCGATCTCACTAAGGGTCTTCAGGCACGAAATTCAAAAACAGACAGTTCACCCAAAATTTTAGACACAATGTTCGTTTCCGAAACTTCTTCCTATGAAATTCTCAAAATAATCGGTAAACTAAAAAATAAATATTCGTCCGGTTTAGATGAATTCCAAGATTCTTTGTTAAAGACTTGTGCGTATGCCATTATACACCCGTTAACTCACATATTTAATGCATCTTTATGGACTGAAACGTTTCCAGATATTTTCAAAACAGCTAAAATTAAGCCGCTCTTCAAAAAAGGCAACAAAAATGAAATTCAAAATTATCGGCCCATTTCTCTTCTATCAGTTTTTTCAAAAATATTAGAGATACTTTTTTACGTACGAATGGAAACTTTTCTCACTAAACACGACGCGCTTTCAGATTGCCAACATGAATTTAGAAAATCAAAATCAACGGAAACAGCTGTATTTTCTTTTCTTAAAGATGTCGCCTCATCATTAGATCGAAACGAGGCACCTAGTGGATTATTTTTAGATCTCTCAAAAGCTTTTGACATCATTGATCATGACATTTTACTTTCAAAATTACCATCATATGGAATCCGAGGTATTGCTCTACATTGGTTATGTTCGTACCTTAAACAACGATCTCAGAAAGTCGAAATACCTTACTGGAATGATGGAACATTACGTACGCACCTTTCCAACTCTTTGCCCGTTGCATGTGGAGTTCCTCAAGGATCGATTTTAGGCCCTATTCTATTCCTACTTTACGTAAACGATATGCCCTCGACGATTCGAAACGGAAGAACGGTTCTCTTTGCGGATGATACGAACATCCTTTGCAATAAAGAAACCGTAAATAGTACAATATCAGATGTTTCAAATTGGTTCAGAAATAACAAATTAATAGTAAACGAAAAGAAAACGGTTTTAATGCAGTTTTCCATTTCAAATAAACAATTCTGTGCTCCATTGAAAATGAACAGTGTACCATTGACTGATGTTAAGGCAACAAAATGTTTAGGTCTCTCAATTCAGTCAAACCTTAAATGGAACGGCCATTTAAATGAATTGAACACAAAATTAAGTTCATTATGCTACGCGTTCAGAATTCTTGCAAATTCAGTCAGCCTTCATACTGCTCGTTGTGTATACTTCGTGAATGTTCATTCCCGCCTGAGATATGGCATAATATTCTGGGGAAATACATCTTATAGCACCCAGACTTTTAGATTACAAAAACGAATTGTACGAATAATAACCAAATCCCACCCACGTGATTCATGTAAGCCTCTCTTCATTAATCTAGGAATTCTACCATTACCGTGTCTTTTTATTTACGAATCAGTGGTTTTGTAAAAAATGACTTGCTCAAGGGCGGGAATATTTTTTCAGAAAATGCCGAAGTCTATTACTATAACACTCGACGTAGAAATCATATTCATCAGGTGACAGTATCAACAGCTCATTACAAAAAATGCACATATAACACATGTACATTATTTTACAACACTTTGCCAGATGACATTAAACGATTAAATTCAATAGAAAGTTTAAATCCCAAGTAAAATCGTTTCTGCTGCGTAACTGTTTCTATATAATTAGAGACTATACTGAGCATCAAAAGGAAAGTAACATTTTAACTGTGATACTTAATATATTATTTACGATTTGGACTGTATAATTCTAAACACCATGAAACAAGAATTGAACCGCAACATCTAGGTCAATGACCCCATCTCCATCAGATTTTTCGTCCAATTTTTTCCTAATCCTTTGAGCAAATGCTGAGATGGTCACTTGTTGTGTTTCTGGACATAAATATAACTTCATTGTCTGTGCAGGTCTTCTAGAATTGAGTGGGAAACACAGTTATTCAAATTATCGTTCCATGTTGTCGCGGTAGGAATTCTTTCACGAAGGACATGAGGGATAAGAGCCCAAATATATAGCTGATTTATCCTTGAAAATAGATTTTGTTATATCGGAGCGAATATTTTGTTAACAATCCTTGCAAAAAACCCTCATTTCTTTCTGTATTCAAAATTCAAGTTGAATATGGCTTCGGGTAAGGATCAGAGAATTATGAAAACATGCACAGAATTCACTTCTCCTCGCAGCACAACATACACAATTTTAACTGTTTTTGACGTAAAATAAATAAATAAATTTTTACCCTGACTTGTACGGATGTACAATTTTTCAGTAAGCAAATTTTTTAAAATCTCTTCTGGTATTATTAGTGTAAAATATTCTTCATTGCTACTTGTATTACAAGAGCTCTCTGTACTTTCTGCAGATTCTTCGTGAGACGGTGATGGACCAATCAATTGGGTTTTATATCGAACCTATTATTCGTCATGTACGAATGCAATGTCGTTGGCTTAATCCCCCCCCCCCCCGAATGCTATTTGAAATCCGTTCCCAAACATAATTAGTAGCTGTTACAATTTTTCCCTACCACTAACTTTTTATATCCAAAATATTTTTTACCTATTATATACTTATATATACTTATTATAAACTTTATATTTAATACTTATAAACTATTAGTTCATGATCTAAATTGTGGAGGTTTCCCCCATTTCTTATACATTGTTCTTCTAAAATACCTTAATCACATGAAATGTTTCCCCACAATGTACACGTCCACACACAGCCACGCGGGAACAGCTCGTGAAACTGCTATTCAGGAGTTCCAGTTGTCGTAACAATTTTAGGAAATTGAACCGTTATTGTCTGAAATATTGCAAGTGAGGATTATACAAAATACCTGGGAAAGCTGGACATTGTTTCTCTCGAGCGGCCGGGGAAAATCCGCAGGCCCAAGGAATCCCAACTCATCGGGACCCAAAAAAGGAAGTATGCCAATGCTCTCTAAAACCTAAGGTTTGGAAATGCCTTTCTTTTTATACATCTTTGTTAATAATAGAAACAAAGTGTATGTACCTTTTCGTCTAAAAAAACAGTTAATGACTCATTTGCTACTGACATGTAAATAACAATAAAACAAGCACTGCGAGGTGTTATTTGAACTACCTACTTATAACATTTATAACAATATTTGTAGTTTTTCTCCCATATTTTCTTTGGAAACACTACGTGAAAAAAATTACTAAACTCATGACAAAGTTCTGACCGTTCACAAGGAATAAGAATTATTTTAGTTGGTATTTAGACCTCAAAATAATCGGAAACCACCAGAATCTCTTGCTTTAACCTTTCAACATGGGGTGCCGTCCACAGACGTACCGGGGCCTTTAACTTCTACTTGCGGGATGCCATCTGAAGACGTCATGACGCACCTTTTCCGCGTGCGAGATGTCCTGACACGGCGTGGCCGTTTCTCTCCTCGGCGAGGGGGCCGAGCGGATGCAACCGCATTCGTAAAGGTATTTGGCGAAGGGAGTTTCTCTTCCTGTAATGGGTCCGCCGGGGCAGCTACTCGACCTAGCTAGAATATGCCTAGTGTCGAAAATCCGCCACCCTTGGGACTCGAACCCTAGGACCTCCCGATAAGAAACTCTGCCGTGTAAATAGTTCTTTCCTCTGAGACATCTCAACGAAAAAAATCACAATGAATTCCCCCCAAATACCTGTACGATTCTACTGAAATACCGGTATTTTCGTATGAAACTACCGGTATTTTGATGAGAGAATACCGGTATATTACCTTTAAATAAAGGTATTTTTCCGGTATAGACGTCGGATGAAGGTAAAATACCTCTAAAAATACCGGTATTTGACGTCTTATACCGGTATTTTTAAAGTTATTTTGAATAAAGGTATAATAGAGATAAAGGTTTTTCTATACCGGTATAAATACTTTTACCGCTATTATTTCGGTATTCGGTCCAACAAATATTAATATTGTTTAAGAACATTTCTTCTTAAATTTCAAATATATTTTAAAATATTTGCATTATTAACGAATAATAATAAATAAGTGTAAAAACATAAAACTACTAATCTATACAGAATGATACGAAAAATTCTGAAAATTCTGTAATTCCAAGAAACTCATTATAAACATTTCTCGGACACGCCACCCACGACTGACGAAGCGCCGTGTGAGAGCCAGGGACCGAATACCGAAATAATAGCGGTAAAGGTATTTATACCGGTATACAAATACCTTTACCTCTATTATACCTTTATTCAAAATACCTTTAAAAATACCGGTACAAGACATCAAATACCGGTATTTTTAGAGGTATTTTACCTTTATCCGACGTCTATACCGGTAAAATACCTCTATTTAAAGGTATTATACCGGTATTCTCTCATCAAAATACCGGTATTTCCAAACGAAAATACCGGTATTTCAGTAGAATCATACAGGTATTTGGGGGAAATTCATAGTGATTTTTTCCGCTGAGATGGCTCAGAGGAAACAACTATTTAGACGGCAGAGTTTCTGACCGGGAGGTCGTAGGGTTCGAGTCCCGAGGGTGGCGGATTTTCGACACATATTCTAGCTAGGTCGAGTTCTGCCGTTGACTGGGAAGTCGAGTTCTGTCGTCAGACGGAGGGATCAGCCAACGGTCTTTCGCAGACATCAACACGAGCTCGTACGCTAACCTTGGACCTCACGTCCGGGCGCAGAGCTTGGCGACACGTCATAGAGTGTTGAAAATTTATCGAATTTCTCCGTATAAATCTTGTCCTTTCTAGTAGCGATAAAAAATGGAGAAATGTGTCTTCTTATCCAATAATGAGTCTTCCCACGCATACCAAACTTCCTTCTTGCACGACTGTTTATATCACTAAATACGATTATTTGCTTTAATTTGATCGTATCTCTAACATTCCCGAAAATAATTTTTTCAGTTGGCCCAGTTTCCTTATTCTGCACCATAATTAATAATTATAATTATATATATTAATTAACTATATATAATTATTAATTATAACTAAAAGAATATTAAAAATTGACATTGAATGCTAAAAGACATTAACTATTCTTACGCAAGGAAACAGAAGCGTTATGTTTTATTCAAAATTAATGATTGAAGCATGTTTAATTTACATCCATGTATTATTTAAGAAATTTCATTAAGAAAAAATATTAATAGTACTATATAATATTAATTAATTTTAATAAATATTTTAAAATATTAATACTAATTAAATTTTAAATGTTTGCATTAAATTTGTGTAAATTAATTTATTATTTTGTTTGTTAATTTATATATTTATTTAAATTAAACGTTAATTTTAATTAAAAAGTAAAAATGTTAATATTAATAAACTCTTTTATATTAATAAATAATGTTAGTATATATTTCTCATTATTAAGGAAGAAACACTCTTCTCGAAGTGGGCTCCTCCAGATGCATTTTACAATGTAAGCTACCCACGTAGAAGGGATCCCTTGCCCACATGCGATGTTAATAGCTAATAATAATAATAATAATAATAATAATAATAATAATAATAATAATAATAGTAATAATAACATAATAATTAACTTTTATAACAAATTTTCTCAATATTTGCTGTTAATGTCAAAATATATTAAACCCTTAATATTAACCAGGAAAATAATATTTTATTTTAGCCCTATTTATTAATGTATAATTAAGATTTAATTGTGAAATGAAGTAAAAGGAAATCATTTTTTAACAATAACAAAACTGGGCCTGAAAGCCTGAGCGTTCGTGATTATCTCAAGGTGTCAACGCTTCCTCAGTTCGCCGAAGGAGGGGTCGGGGAGGGAAGAAACGGTCCTACGCCTACGGCCGGCGCATACGTTGACAGCCTCTCCATGCGCGAAATACAAAGACAGGCTTAGGTCATCTCTCAGGTCAGATGGGAGATAGCTCGATGAAGGACACTAAGAAAAGGTTCTCTTCAATGGAATCAATAATTATTATTTCATATTTCAACTTTTCCGAAGTTTAAATTAAGGGAGGTTTTCAACGTATGCAAAACGTAAACGCCCGAACACAAAACATTTACAATAATAAAGTTGTTATATATATATATATATATATATATATATATATATATATATATATATACAAAATAATAATTTAAACAATAAATAACAATTATGAAATGATATATGATTAATAAACATTTTGTGAGATATTACTAACTAAAGTAACCTATTTTTTCAACATGTATGGATGGTAAGCTATATTTCTTCATTGAAAATACCGGTATAATACCGGTATAACTTTTATGGACGTCCATACCGGTATAGGCGTCCTATAGAGGTATTTTACCGGTATAAAAGAATAAAGGTATTTGAAAAAGGTATGGAAAAATACCGGTATTATACCGGTATTTTTTACCGGTATTCAATACCTTTTCGGTCCCTGGTGAGAGCGAGGCGCGCTGCCGCTCCGAAATCGAGCTGAGATCAGCGTCATATCCGTTGCCGGCGACAGGTCGACCCACGCGGCACGTCCGGCGTATCGTATTCCTTTCAATGTACGCAACGACTGATAAGTGGATGTTAATCGACTCCTTCTCTGCGGTGAAGGAGCACGCTGTCTCCTGTTCTACCGCAGTGACCTGACCCAAGAGCTTGTGAAGAAAATTATTATTTATATCATGAATAACCAATTTTCACAATAATGCTTTAATTTTTCGTTTATTGCTAGATATTAATTTTGACCTTGACGCGTCTGTACGTGGCCTCCATTTTACAATAGTTTCATTAGGCAACAATCGGAACAAAACATTTATTAACAATTTTACCAATCTACCCCAAAATGAGGAAATTATAAACTTCCCTTGTTTACTTGAAATTAAAATCCAATCGCCAATTTTTCAGATGCACAAATTTCTCTATCACTAATTCATTAAAGTTGCTGGTTTCTCGAAGTTGCTATTCTATTGATAGCATTGTTATGTTGTCATAGTATTTCTAAGACGAGTTTTTATCCGCTTCATTGTTGAAATCGAGTGTTGGGCTTCTGAAGTGAGAAGAATCAATGAAGTTTACAGACTTCTGGAAAAAATTCTTGTATTTCATTTTGTAGCATTACTTGAAATAATGGTACCGCTCCTCTTGCATTTCTAAATTCGCTTCTTTTGTACATAACTTGCAACTCGTAACTCCAACTGATAACTTATTGCGGAAAATAATATTTTGTGCTAATTATTTGGTATATATGAGGTGTGGTACATATTGATGATGATGAAAAGAAAAATAATAGTAATACATTTTAAGGAAAAGGGTGTTTTATAAACGATATATATATATATATATATACATATATATATATATATATATATATATATATATATATATATATATATGTATATATCTGTTTTTCTATTAGATTGAAATAGTAACACGAATTTGTTGCTCTGCAATACCAAAGTTTATTTTTATTGCTTCATACAAAAACGTATAACACAAACACTTATTCTAATCATTAATCTTACCTGCAATACCAAAGAAACAACATTCAATGTTATTATTCAATATGCAGTTTCTTGATAAAGCTTATAATATTTACGACCTTATGTCGTCCCTGAATCAGTCACTTTTTTCAACAACCACGCGTGCGTCTCGTTCGAGATCTACGCTATCGATCAGCTCATCATTCGATTGAAGTGCTAAACTCAATTAGGTTAGGGATACCTCCCTTACATATATATATATATATATATATATATATATATATATATATATATATATATATATACATATATATACTCACACACAATGTATACTTGTATATATAACACGCTTGATTTCTAAAAATGTAGAACTCGCCCCAAAGTAATTAAAAATTCAATGAAAATAATTACATGTTTATAACAAAATAATAATTATAAATCACACTTCATAAATTAACACTGGTAGCACTGGCACTAGGAGAAAAACAATATAGTAAAATTATAGAAAATTATCGAATTTTCTAGTTCTTACTAATAATTTTGTTAAAATCTTTAAAATTATACAATGAAAGAGACAATTACTTAATTTTGAGTTTCCTAATGTTGGTCGAACTAAAACTCAAAATTGCCAAGTGTTGGCCCTCCCTCCTTTTTGTTTTTCTACTTCGTTCCCCAGGTAATGGATGTCCGGGCTGTCGCGTTCGGCCAGAAATCAACTCTCCCCCTCACCCTCTCAATCTCTATCTATTATTCCCGCTCTCTCATTACCTCTTTCTCTCTCTCTCTCTCTGTCCCTCCCTCTCCCATAGAGTATAAATTGTTACGGCTATTGGTTTAGGAGGAAACGTATCTTTTCCTTGCACAGGGAGATTCAAAGAGTTTGGGGTTCGAACCTAAGTATTTTAAACTAATCGGTCAGTGGCAAATTTTTTTATTACAGATTACATTTTGCAACGGTTAATGTCAAATTTTGGCGCAAAGTATAAATTGTTGCGGCTGTTGGTTAAGGAGGAAACGACTTTTCCTCGCGCAGGGAGCTTCCAAGACATAAATTTCTGGGTTTCGAAACTGGCTATTTTAAACTAACCAGTCTACGGCAAATTTCTTTTTACAAATTACAGTTTGCAACGGGTAAGGGCAAATGTAGGCATAGAGTATGAATTGCTACGGCTATTGGTTCAGGAGGTAACGTTTCTCTTCATTGCGCAGGGAGCTTCCAAGACTTCAACTTCAAAAAGGTATCGTACCTTTTCCTCGCGGAGGGAGCTCCCAAGAATTTAAATTCTGGGGTTGGAACCCTGGTATTGTAAACTAACCGGTCCGCGGCAAATTTTCTTATTAGAGATTACTTTTTGCAATGATTATGGGCAGGTTGTGGCAGAGAGTATGTATTGTTACGGTTATTGGTTCAGGAGGTATCGTGTTTTTGTCTTAGAAGGGAGCTTCCAATAGTTTAATTTCTGGGGTTCGAACCTGGGTATTTTAAACTAACCGGTCCGCGGAAATTTTTTTTATTTCAGAATACAATTAGCAACGTGTAAGAGCAAATTTTAGCATAGAGTATGAATTGTTAAGGCTAACAGTTCAGGAATTATCGTGCCTTTTCCTCGCGGACGAAGTTCCAAGAGTTTAAATTCTGGGGTTTCAACCCTGGTATTGTAACCTAACCGGTCCGCGAAAATTTTCATATTACAGATTACTTTTTGCAACGATTATGGGCAGGTGTTGGCAGAGAGTATGTGTTGTTACGGTTATTGGTTCAGGAGGTATCGTGTCTTTGTCTTGGAAGGGAGCTTCCAATAGTTAAATTACTGGGATTCGAACCTCGGTATTTTAAACTAACCGGTTCGCGGCAAATTTTTTATTGCAGAATACAATTAGCAACGTGTAAGAGCAAATTATGGCATAGAGTATGAATTGTTAAGGCTAACAGTTCAGAAGGTATCGTGCCTTTTGCTAGCGGAGGAAGTTCCAAGAGTTTAACTCCTGGGGCTGGAAACCTTGTATTGTAAACTAACCGGTCCGCGGAATATTTTTTTATTGCAGATTACACTTAGCAACGTTTAGGAGCAAATTTTGTCATAGAGCATGAATTGCTAATGCTAATAGTTCAGAAGATATCGTTTCTTTTCTTCGCGGAGGGGGCTTCCAAGAGTTTAAATTCTGTTGTTCGAACCTGGGTATTTTAAACTAAACTGTCCGCGGCAAATTTTTTGATTGCAAATTACAATTAGCAACGTTTAGGAGCAAATTTTGGCATAGAGTAGAAATTGTTAAGGCTAATAGTTCAGGAGGTATCGTGCCTTTTTGGCGCGGAGGTGGCTTCCAAGAGTTTAAATCTGGGTTTGAACCTGGGTATTTTAAACTAACCGTCCTCGGTAAATTTTTTTATTAGACATTACAGTTTGGAACGGTATAGAGCAAACTTTAGCATATAGTATGTATTGTTACTGCTAAGGGTTCAGGAGATATCATGTCTTTTCCTTGCGCAGGGAGCTTCCAAGACTCTAATTTCTGGGGTTGGAACCTGGGTATTTTAAACTAACCTATTCGCGGCAAATTTTTTGTTTCCAGATTACAATTAGCAACATTTAATAGCAAATTTGGGCATAGAGTATGAATTGTTACGGCTATTAGTTTGGGGGGTATCGTGCCTTTTCCTCGCGGAGAGGGCTTCCAAGAGTTTAAATTCTGGGGTTCGAACCTGGGTATTTTAATCTAACCGGTCCGCGGCAAATTTTTTATTGCAGATTACAATTAGCAACGTTTAGGAGCCAATTTTGGCATAGAGTATGAATTGTTACGGCTAATACTTTGGGAGGTATCGGGCCTTTTCTTCGCGGGGGGAGATTCCAAGTGTTTACATTCTGGGATTCGAACCTGGGTATTTAAAACTAACCGGTCCGCGGCAAATTTGTTTATTACAGATGACAGTTTAGAACGGTATAGAGCAACTTTTAGCTTAGAGTATGTATAATTACGACTATTGGTTTAGGAGGTATCGTATCTTTGTTTTGGCAGGGAGCTTCAATTAGTTTAATTTCTGGGGTTCGAACCTGAGTATTTTAATCTAACCGTAACGCGGCAAATTTTTATATTACGGATTACAGTTTGGAACGGTATAGAGCAAATTATAGCATAGAGTATGTATTATTACGGCTTTTGGTTCAGGATGGATCGTGGTGTTTTTTTTTGTTTTTTTTTTTGTTTTGTTTTTTGCGCAGGGAGATTCCAAGACTTTAAATTCTGGGTTTCGAACCTGGGTATTGTAAACTAACCTGTCAGCGGAATTTTTTTTTATTACAGATTACAGTTTGCAAAGGTTAAGGGCAAATTTTGGTGTAGAGTATGAATATTTACGGCTATTGGTCTTGGACGAAACGTGTCTTGTTCTTCTTGAGGGCGCTCGCCATAGGAACGTAGGTGTTATTTTTGTTTTTTTGTAAATATCTTTTGAAAAAATGGAGATATCAGTATGATTTCCTCACTAATCGTTTATAAATAAAAAGCGGCAAATTTGGAGTACTGTTTGGTGTGTATGCTTACATTATTAGCGGATTAAGATGTGTGGTCCTGCTAACTTTCAATTGAAGTTAGCAGGACCATCGATTTTTTTGAGAAAATGATCCGCGGCAAATTTTTTGTTTTCACATCTTAAGAACGGCCAAAAAGCGGCAAATTATGAGCTATACAGTTTTGTGATTGGGTGAAATGGTCCTGCTAACTTCCAGGACGTGGGCGGACGCGCTAAGCAGTAAATATTAGACGGAACAACGAGTCTGTCGCTTCATGTGGCGAGATGGGGACCACGAGGAAAAGAGCGGTGGAGGAGATGATGCGATAGAATAGAGGTGGCAATGGTAGTGATGATGATGATGATGATGATGACATTGGTGGTGATGAAAGATATAAATGGTAGTGATAATTGCGGTGACACTGATGATGATGATGATCGTAGTCACAAAGGAAGTCGTGGGGGTGCTGACAGTAAGACAATTAAAGGAATATTATAATTGCGAATAAGTGAAGGCAATAGAGGAACTTTCGTGGAAAGAATTGATAGTGACTTGAAGATGATCCTAGTGATTATTTCATAGCTGATGGCAATATATTTATGAAAGCAAAGAAGATAATGGAAATAAAATAAATTGATTTGGCAAGTTTTCGCGAAATTATTTTTAAAATATCTCTACTGCACTTTCACATTACTTTCTAACATTAACGTGTTCCACTCTAATGTAATATCTAAATGTCACGAAACTGTGAAAATGCAACCAGAAAATTACTGTAATTAATTTTTTACATCTGTTCACGCGATCACAGATTGATCGATGACTGAAATGACGGAAACGGAAAGATAAACTACTTCATTGTGTGTTATTGGAAACATCATCAGAGGTAGTGGTGGGACTAGGGAGTAGGAAGGAGTGTTGCGGAGCGGGGAGCTGGCGCTCAGCGGAGTTGGTTCGTAAGTGAAGCGGGGTTTTCTCCCGGGGGGTTGGAGCGGGGATCGCCGTAACGAAACGGAGCCGCAACACGATGAACGGGGGTGGGATGGGAGGGGGCGTGCCGGAGAGATGCGAGGACTCCAGGCGCCGCCCGTTGGGACGTCCATGACACAGCGCCCCGCCCACACACATACACGTTATGTGGCGCCGCCCGCATTAGTCCCCGGCGCCGGCGCGCGATGGCGCCACAGGTATACGCGGGCTTGAGACACTGGGGAGTGGCCACCCACACTTTTTGTTATTGAGGACAATATTGCAGGTAACATATTGAACAGGGAAGGATTGTTTAAAGTAATATTTTTATCCTCATGCAAAATGTGGGATTACCTCATTATCATAATCAATGGAGTACCCCAAGGACAGGCTCTTGGCATTTCCGTCCCCTATCCCACCCCCAAATCCGGTGACACATATTCACAAATATAGCTTTTACTAATACTCTACAATAACGAAAATCTTTTGATATTTCAATTACAATATGTTGTAAATAACTACTACGTATCAACAAACAAAATAAATTTTAAATTTAGTGATAGAGAAAAATTCTTTGAAAGATAACAGCAAGTTGGCTGGACACAACGTCCACAGAAAAATTATATTGCTTCACTGATTACAGCCATTAAACATGGAACAATAATTATTGGTTTGTCCCATACTCTTTCAAAATTGTGGAGATTATTTTTTTGACGTTGTCAACATCGTGTGATGGAGTTGAATGATATTATTAGATATTGAATGATAGAATGATATTTATAGTATAATTATATTTTTAAACATAGATATAAAATTATTTACGCACAGGTTAATCAGGGATCATTCGTTCTTATTCAAAAAATAAATAAATAAAACAGAAAAATCGACATTAATTTGCGTCTGCGTATATACCACAGATTCCTAGTCTTTTTAATTGCAGACTCCTTTTAAAAGAATTTTTTGGTTCATCGACTCCCTTACATTTTTCTCTATAATATACAGCATAGATAATCATAACACAAAAAATAACAAGTGAATGATGTGAAGTTAACAATTTCACATTCTCATGTTTTAGAAAACATCTTGATTACCAATAATCGAAAGTGCTTCTGCCTCCGGGTAGTTGAGTTTGTAATCTGCATTATTGTTCAAAAGGTACAAAATGTTGAGTGTGTTTTAATAACTCGCCATAACATTAATGCAGTGTGGAGAATACACTTTTGTGATACCCATTATAATGTCACTAGTTTTCTAAACATCCTAAGCAGTGGGGAGACCAGATTCTCGGAATCCCGATGTAGAAAGTTGAAATGGGGACCCTATCTGCGAGTTCTAAACGTTAAATTCAGAATTTTAAATCTAATTGTCATAAGAATATGCCGAACCTTATCTGCGGGGATTGTTATTAGAATCCGCTGACTTCGGGTCCAGATGAGGTGCACCAGTTTCACCGCTCTATGTTTAGCACCAGTCTAGCAACAAAAAAAAGAGAAGCCAAATTGTAATTTATTATTGTACATTTTATTGCTTTATATCACAATTATATTTTATCAGAAATCATTATATCAGAAAACAATTTTTATCAAGTTCATTAACACATTATTGTAATCAATGGCAACTTGATCTTGATTATATCGATTAATCACCAGTTCTTACTTGGATATCGACTCTCAATCAACCCTTGGATCATCGTTGACCCTCTTGAAAATCTCATCAAATCCTCCGGGGTCGAAACCGATTCCATTGGGAAGCCCTGATGTTACGGAAATAAATTAACATGAAAGTAAAACTGAAGCAATCAAATTTCTGAAACGATTAAACAACCTAGTAAAGTTCTATTAAAGTTGACATACGAATACAATTAAAAAGATTTCCCTTTAATTAAGGTGAATGCATGTAAGAAAGTCGTGTGTGAATGCTGCAGAACATTAATTAATTTGGATTTACACACTTACCGAAATCCGGTTTGTGACACAGGAAGACACGACAGGAATACTTTTGAAGACGTCACAAGTAGCTTTTGGGGTAAATTCCGAATGGTTGCGGAAAAGCCCGCTAGCCGATGGTAGGTCGGCGCCGGATCTCTCCATCCAGCGGGGAAAGATCCAGCCATCTTCCGCAAAAAAGCGCGCACTATACTTCGGGTCTAATGACCTTGGTAGTTGACGCACCCGGAGTCACTAATCAATCAATCAATCTATCACCCGTGAAACAAAGCCGAATCTCACAGGGAGCGGTAGCTCAGTGCATCAACTGATTCCACTGCAGCGCCTCTGACCGGGAGGTCCTAGGTTCGAGTCCTGACGGCGGCAGGATTTTTGACACTAGCTTTTCAGCTAGGTCGAATTCAGTCGCTGTCTGGAGGAGAATTCTAGCGGCCGGCAGCTCTGATCGGTAGTTTTCCGTGGTTTCTCCGGCCAACACCGCCATTTCCCGAGAAAAAACATACACTACACTAACGGGACTAATGACCGAAGCAGTTGACGCGCCCGGAAACACGACAAAATCAATCAATCAATCAAAAAAGTCGAATCTCCTGGTCACTCTCAGGTTCTCTTATCACTTTAACCACCAAGGAAGTCAACCCTCCGAACAGCCTTGAAACAACCGTACGCGTACCCGCCGATGGGACGTCATCGAGTGCGTGTGTGTGCGTGTGAGTGTGTGTATGTGTGCGCGGGGAAAAAGTGTAACTGTAACTGCGAATCTGACGAGCCGGTGCAAGTTCGACTGGCAGACTATGAAAACGTCACTGTTAATGTGTAAGTTTGGATTGTAAGTGCTAGAGCATATAAATACTGTAAATAAGAGGTAAGACAATGATTGGATATACAATACCTGATTTGCTCTCACCAATAATATTTTGGATGTGGTCTGCTTCCAGCTTTCAAAAAGCTAATATTTTAAATATTATATGAATATATACGTATTTTTAGAAAGCTATACGTATCTACATACTAATAATAATATAGTTTTAATATATTATAATATATAATATAGTTATATTAATAATTATATTACATAATGTATTATATTATATAGGTATACTAATAATAATAAACTAATAATATAGAATTATTTGATTATATCGCGGCATAAAAGTTTATTAGTACTTAGTAGAATGTGCTCCAAATATTTTGTAGTTGACGTCTATTACAGGAGGACAATTTGACATGTACTGAGTGAAAAGTTTGAAAAATATCTCAAATAGTATTCAAATATAGGAAACGAAGTCTATGCAATTATGTCTAATAAATACAAGGTATGATTATGAAAGAGTCTGTCTTGGTTAATCTTCCTGTTTGGAGAAATTTTACTGACTGGATGAATATTGATTCAGTGGTGAGTTGTAGTTGACATTTACATAATTGAAATGATTGAAGGCGTTGTCATTGTCAACAATAGTATTTATTTCACAAATAGCAGCTTTCGATGGCTTAGCCATCATCATCAGTTTTCTGCTGTCTAGGAGCCACAAAAACGACTACCAGACAGCAGAAAACTGATGATGGCTCCCAGACAGCAGAAAACTAATGATGATCTAATGATAACTAATGAAACTAATGCTAAGCCATCGAAAGCTGCCATTTGTGAAATAAATACTATTGTTGACAATGACAACGCCTTCAATCATGACTGGATGAAACCTATCCTTCGTGAATATTTCAATTAAAATCATCACAATTTTAGGACTTGCCCTCAGACACTTATTATGATTGTGCACTGTAATTAGTTAATGTGTGTTATTTATTATTCGAGATGTTTCATATACGGAGGAGCAATATCCACAGTTTTTTTACGTTACTTGCAAATGTTTTGTGAAGTTAAGTGGGTATTTAATTATTTGCTTTTTATACCAAACTTGCAAAAAACGCAACTTAAAGAAATATGTTATAATTATCTGAGAAAGAGATACTTCTTACATGTTAATCACACGTAATTATGTTGTTTAATTTCAGAGTTAGAAAGTTCATATTTGGGCTAATTTATTAACAGATAATTAACTAGACATAATTTTTTGGTATTTGTCCTCAACTACTATATATGGATATTAATTTTATGTATTAATACTATTCTTTTTTCATACAAAGATACAAAAAAATATTGTTACATATAAATTTATATGAAATGTGTTTCATTATTTCCAGATTGTCCTTTTGTTTAAGATTAAGATGTCTGAATCAAGATGAAAAAAATAATTCTGTATATACGGGTCTCAATTGTAGAATATCTTTCTTGGTCTCCCTATTTTTATGTAAACAAGTCCGTTAAAAAACTACAACTTTTAGAACAGACCTTTTTATATTTATATTTCTTTAGAATATTATTTTTAATCATAAAAACGCATCAATAATACAATATCTTACAAATTTATTGTATTGTACATTACTCTAATAAATTGAAAATACTTCTGGTATCAAAAGTGCGTGGTTAATACAATTGCTACATATCACACTTAAATATTTGTGGTTTCATTTAGTTCATGATCTACTCCTATAAACACTAGCAACCAAGGTACGTGTAAGTAAGTCACTCATCCTCAATATTCTATGGCTAAAAATGTTTAATGAATGAACTCTTAAAATATTTCTCTTTCCTTGTAAATAATTCTCACGACTTCAAAGTTTTAATTTCTTAACTAGAATTCACATTATTTTTTTTTCAACTACGTTTTTCATTCATAGTTTGATCAGCTTATTATTATAATTGTGTTATTTTAAATGCTTCTCCTTCCTTAACAGGAAAATTGCTGGACAAACATTGTACATTTAAAAAAATGTTTATTTTTGAAATTTGATTAAAATGTGTCACTGTTGGATCACATTCACTTTCTTTTTACTTAGTTATTTCAGATTCAAAAAAATCAATACTGTATGTGCAATATGGATATATAATCGCCAAGTATTTGCACTATGACAAATATTTCAGAGACCATTAATTATTGACTAAATTTTAATTTATAACCATTTAGCAATTTGACTGTAAAAAACTTAAGTTGCTTGCACAAATATCTCAATTTCCAAATACAATAAAACCAAATATGCACATGAACATTTCAATATATATTCAGTAAAAAACAATATAATGTAGCGTTACAATAATGGATTAAAGCTCGGTGAAAATAAATCCATTCAAACAAATGTCAAACATAAATGTACATCACAAAACCAACAATCAGATCAGGTAATACATTGAAATTGCCCCTTTCCCATCATGCCCCATGTTTCCCAACGTCGAACGGATCGACTTGCATCAGTT